>CAKNXH010060418.1:90448-175027 GCA_932178445.1 Andricus quercusramuli
ATGAAAGCACCCGATGACACAATTTACGAATTGGAGTTTTCTATAAAAAGCATATCAATTTCTTTAACTAATGAGTATTTTTTTCTACAAATAATAAGAGATATAATCTTTATGTTGAAACAAAAAAAGTTAATATCTACCCTGTTTGTCATTCCAAATTGTCCCTTTATCGCACTAACCCCATTATCACACATATGTACGCCTGTCGCACAGTGGGGCAAAAAACGTGTCTCAGGACAAATCAGTCTACATGCCACAATTTTAATCCAATTTTAATGGGGGGGGTTTTTCTAAATCAAAGCTTATAAATTTCTAAATAGATCAGTCGAGGCCGATTTTTTTAAAAAAGTTTATTTTTTTATTTAATAACAAAAATTGAAAAAATTGTTTTTTTAGAAGATTACCGCTTTTAAAAAAATACTTGGGTTCAATCCAAAATACCTTAAATCAATCTTGTAGACAAAACCCGTTTTTCAATTGAATTCATGAAACATAATAAATAAGTTGTTATTTTATGAACAAATTTTATAAAAAATTATCCATAGCAGGTAAATCAAGTTTTTCAATTGAATCGGCCAGAAATTATACGAAAATGTCACAAAATTATCAGAACAATTCATACAATAGCAATTGATTATTATTTCAACAAATCTAATTGGCAACAATTGCCTAACCACATTTTTATCATTTTACGCATTTTTTAAGCAAAAAAATCCGTTTCTTAAGAATATTAGCAGACTGTTATTTAGTAATGGCTTTGTGCTATCGGTCGATAACAATTGATAATTTTTTAAACAAAATTAATTAATGAATGCATTTTTCGTTTATTTCCAAAGGTAAAAACTTGTTTTTTTTTTTCAACGGAACCAACTGTTGACGGTTACGTTAATTTTAAATATCCCCATGAAACACGGAATTTTTTTTACAGATATATAAAAAGCAAAGATTTGACTACAAAATTATCAATGACAATAGCAATAGAGAATCGTTCTCAAAGTTCTTTGAAAAAATGTTTAAAAATGATTTATTAATAGTTGGTTGCGATGGAAGAAAGAAGTTCTTACCTTTAGAAATGGCCGAAAAATGCATTTATTAATTAATTTTGTTCAGAAAATTTGCAATTGTTATCGACTGATAGCACAGAGCAACTGCTAAATAAGAGTCGGCTAATTCTCTAAAGAAACGCAATTTTTCTTTGAAAATGCATGAGATGATAAAAATTAGTTGAAGTAATTGTTGTTAAGAATAAAAATTGTTGATTGTCATATGAGCTCCCCGAAAATTCAGAAATTATTTACTTACACTTCATTACGTTGAAAAAAAAAATGTTTTTACCTCTAACAATAGCCATACAGTGCATTTGTTAATTAAATTTGTTTAAACAATCATCCGTTGTTATTGGATAAATAAACCTGATAATGTTGTGACATTTTCGTATAATTTTTGGCCGATTCAATAGAAAAAAACTTTATTTATTTCAACTAAACTACCTGCTATGGATAATTGTTTATCAAATTTGTTAATTATATAACAATATATTTATTTTATTTTATGAAATCAATCAAAAAACGGTTTTTGTCTACAAATTATTCCAATTGTGTGCAAATCAATTTACGAATCACTGTCAGTCCCCATGAATCTATTTTTACTCACCTAGTTGTTTATAACAAATTGAATAAATTTTCAAACAATCTCTAAGCTATGAGACAACTTTTCGAGATAGTTACTTTAATTATTCTAGGTATTTTTGATTGAATCCAAGTAATTTTTTAAACCGGTACTATTCTAAAGAAAAAAACATTTTTTTCCATTTTTGTTATTAAATAAGCAAAAAATAAAAAATAACCTTTTTTAAATCGGCTTCGACCGATCTATGGAGAATTTCGTCAGCTTTGATTTAGAAAAAAGACCATTAAAACTGGATCAAAACTTTGGCCTGTAGACTGATTTGTCCTGAAACACCTGTTTTGCCCCACTATGTGTCGTCCCAAAAGATGACTCTAAGGAATTACTTTTAAGTGCTGACGTGCTGAGCACTCGAACAATCTGAAAAATAAAATGCAAAAGTCTTCAAAAGTTCCAAAACCTCTGAGTCTTTCATCTGGAGAAGGACCGCCAATTAAACCTCTTTTCAAAGCCAAGCCGTGAAAAATGTAATCCTCTAAATTTCAAGACTTCATAGTAATAAATTCAATAATCGTCGAAGGAAAGAGAATAAAAGTAAGAATCTACAAAACTCAGAAAGCAGACAAAATGAAGAAAATAAACCGAAAGGTAAAATTGAATAATTTTAAATGTAGAAGAATGAAAAGCTTAACATTTTCTATTTATTGTTCAATATCACATAAAAAATGAAAAAATCATATTGCGCACTTGCAAAAAGGTAAAAAAACATAAGGTCATTTTTGAAAATATAGGTTCATACGAGGGTTTATAGTACATGCGTTAGGCCCTGTTAGAATCCTCTAGCGTTTTCGGCTTGTTTGATACAAGGTATCAGAAACAGCCAAAAAAATGATTTTTTTCATTTTTAAAATTCTCATCCTAATGAGAAGGTATTGGTTTTATGTAAAATTCTACTTATTCAATTTTCATCAAATCTCCACGTTTTGAAACCTCCGGAGTCAGAAACAATGATTTTTACGAAGGCGTCTGTCTGTCTGCAGTCTGTCTGTAGTCTGTAGGTACGATAACTTTCGAAAAAGTGATCGGATTGGATTGAGCTTTGGTACACTTTTGTAAGGCCTAAAAGAAAAGGAAAAACTCGTTAGCCAACTAGTTTTGATGAAAATTCAAAAAGATAGAGCTTTTTGAAAGCCCTACAAGATTATCAAAACAAGTTTTTGAATTTTTTTGAAAAATCAAAAATTCTAATTTTGATCGCACAAAAGATAATGAACAATCAAAAATTCAATTTTTTGGTCAAACGTAATTTTTGTTTTGTTCGTAAAAAACAACATTAAAAATAAAAAAATGAAATTTTTTGACAAGCGGCACAAGATGCGACAAAAATAAATGAACGAAAGTTGTTCACCCAAAAAACAGCTATAAATTTGTTATGAATCATTTTTTGATAAGATGCGTAGTTTTTGTTTTAGTCGTGAAAAATGACATTACAAATAAACAAATTACATTTTTTGACAAAAAGCCACAAGGTACAATAAAATGTTTAATAACAAAATTGTTTTTAAATTAGATGTAAAAATTTGCTTTTAACCTTCTTTTCGCACGAGACTTCAGTTATCGGTGCTTTGACTTTTCAGTTTAAAAGTGCTATGCATAAATGTGGGGGATGTACAATGGCCGAGCGCATAGCACAAGATAAATATATTATCGAGCGCGAAGCGCGAGATCCAACAGGTGCACGCTCTAGGCGTGCTCAAAATCGCAAGCGAAGCGAGCTGTGCGCGTAGCGCTCGATGAGAATGTGCCCGAGCAGCGGGCAGATTTTTTAAACCTGTTTTTTTTTCTTAAAAACACGAAAGAATAGAACATTTTTGCCTTCAGGTTCGTTACATATACTGTCAGATAGGAAAATCTGAAATAAATCCAACTCCAATAAAAAACGCGCTGAAATTCGTAAGACTTCCAAAATTCCGAAACCTCTGATTCCTTTCTTCGAAAAAAATCTGCTATTAATAAAGTTATTGCTACGGGTACCAAACTTCCGGTATGAATAGCCGGATTTTTTCTGTACGAATAACGGGAACTAGAAAAGGGGCTTGAAGATAGTCAGTTTTTTCGGCACGTGCGTAGACACTCCCATAATTCTTTTTAAAGTAGAACCTGAATTGGAAGACATTTGCGCCTTCAAATTGCAAGACTTCAAAATAAATTGAATAATCTTCACGGAAGGAAAAGGAAATAAATATAAATCGAAAAGGGTAAGAAGTCGGAATCTAAATAAAGAAAAAAGAAAAAGACAAAGGTCTTTTCTGAAGGCGCCTCATTCTCCAGAGATTGACGAACTCTTGCAATATGCGTTGGTTCGGCCAATTGCACTCAAAAGTACTAATTCATGACATAAACAAATAATAGGAGCAGCGGTGCGACTGAGAGGCTGAACTAACATAGCGGTCGGAGTGAGCGAGAGGGTGTAGTGTGACTGGGTGGGAAACGGAGAGGATTCAGATCGTAAAGTTGTCGCGCGCCTGCGTGGATCCCGGGCGGGCGCGGGCAGTTCTACAGGAGCCCGGCACCAGGGTTCATAGAGCTTCGCCCGGGCCGTCGCGACGACGAGCGCTCCCCCTGAAATCTCGTTACGCTCGCGAGAGAGTCGAGCAATTAAGTTCCCTTCGCCGCAAAATCAGTACGCTTCGTGAAAACGCGCGGGAACGTTCTCCGCCCTTTGAAGATAACCGCCAGAGTGTTTTCAGAAAATTAAAAAAAAAGCGCGATTATGTGACCGGGAGAGAAGCCGGGACGTGATCGAGCACATGTTCCGGGATGCACGAGGTCCCGTAGGAAACGTGCGAACCTAAGGGATGGATATTTAGGATAGATGGGAAAAGAAGAAAGTGAATAACAGAAGAAACTGTCAATTGCAGTGTCCTGAAATGTCATCGACTTCCCATACGTCGTCGAGGTTGATCATCTCACCATGAGGACCTCCTCTTGCATCAACTACTACGTACTGTGCCTCGTCTGCTGGATACTCTTAGGCATATCTGGTAAGCTTCGAGGCAATTATCTTCAATTTCTTCTACTTCCCAAATCGTGTCTAAAGTGGTGTGTATGACTTGTGTATAATTCGCGGGAAAGGAAGTCGAGAGAGAGAGAGAGGTTATTAAAACAGGTGACTGTGCAAAACAGTCCAGGAATTTTGTGTACAAATGGAAATTGTTGCCACATCAACAATACTTCGTCCCCAACAATATTTACCCCTTCCAAATTCTAAAAATTTGTGCAAGATTTGCCTGAGGTTTGTGAAATATCTTCCGGAAAGGAACTCGAGAGGGATGTTACCAATATACAAAACAGTCCAGGAATTTTGTGTACAAACTGAACAATATTTCCTCCATACCTCCGCTATACTTCTTCCCCTACAATATCTGTATAGATCTTAGTTCGAGAATGATTTAAAGAATTGTGCAAGATTTGCCTGAGGTTTGTGAAATATTTCTGGGAATAGAAATTGGAACAGTGGGTGAAAAAGCACTCGAGAAAGAGGTTATTAAAGCCGGTCGCCGGGTCAGCTGGCGCATCGCGATGTTGTATAATGCATAACACTTGAATCGTTCTTCTCTTTATCTAAAGTAGACGTTTATCCGGATCTGTCGATCGGATGGGGCTAAAGGAGTGTGCAAGCAATCAAGACTCCCTTTCGTGAGGTGTTCAGCAAACTCCACTCGAGATTCCTTGCTACTGCTTTGCAAGCTTGAGCACTCGTAACCCATGAATCACTCTCACGATTGCCAGGACTCCTTAAAGAAGATACCAGTGAGCTCACTGAGAGCCTTGGCTTGAGACCATAATAATAAATTTCAAGCCTAAGGATTCAACAACCCGTTGGAGCAGATGATGAGTGCTTTAAAGGCTAGGAGATATCGAAAATTTGGTTGGTTTGTGAAATCTTAGGCGTGGTTTATAGTACCAGCCAATTTAGAGATTATTAAGTTTGGAGTTGATGAAGTTTGAGGGTGATGAAATTTGTTATGGGTTTGAGGTTTCCAATGAATGGAGAGCCCTTTGGAAGTTAAATTGTCAGCGGGTTGATGAGGGTGGCCACATGTCAGGCGAAACTAACTTTGTTCTTATTGAGAAAGCACTTTTTTCCCAAACGTCATAAAAATCTTTTGAAGGAGAATATCTTCATTACTTCATGGAAAAATTTCGAGTGATCAATTGTTACAACTTTCTTTGTTTTCAATTGATTTTCATTATCCTGAACTCGTATTTTTGCTTGAACAGACAGTAAAATTTAAACTAGATATTTTGTTTAAATTTAAAAAATAAAGACATAAAAGAAATGCAAAAATAAAAGTTTAGTTGAATTTAGTCAATTTTTCTCATTTTTTCAACATTTGAAAACAATGCTGGATAAAATATCGGAAAAGAGAACAATTTTATTGTATATTTCAAACTGGGGAACAATTCTGATCCGTAAACTGTATTCGTAGGTATATCGAATAGTTTTCGCGAAAAATGATCCCTATAACGATATCTTTCATTAATAGAACTGCCTGAAACCAGTGGAATATTCTATTCCGAGAAAATTAAAATTTGGTGTGACGGTATCGCAGTTAGGTAATTTTTCGTTATATGACCAATAAAAGAAAGAAATTTTAGTTTTTCAAATAAACAATAAATCATAATTCCAACAAATATTGATAAAGCACAAAATCATCACGACCCTAAAATACTACGATAAAATCGAAACTAAAATTTTAAAAATATATTTTCTTGCATAATATATTAATAAATAGGAATTTGAACAGATAACCAACTTTTCTCCAAAAATATGGAGAAAAGTTGGTTATCTGGTTCTCTAGTAAATATTTTAACATCCATTTGAATGGCCATTTTTTCAGCAAAAATTATTTAAATTTCTCAGAGGTTACTTATTTTATTAGTATTATGTGTTGAACAATATAAAGTTGATTCCTTCTATATATAATATATCTTCTATATATAAAAAACTAATTTTTTTGCAGATTATTTATTTATTTTGTGTAACCAATATTAAAAAATGGAATCAAAACAAAAGTTGAATAAAAAAATAAAAAATTTGAGGTCAATGAGTCCTCTATGAATATTTTTCAATGTTTCTGGTAGTTTAGAAGATTATCGCGTTTTTCCAAGTCAGGGTCAAAATTATTATTTTCGGTTTCGATTGACGGATGATATTAGGACTTATACTGAATCTATTAGCACTATACTCATGTACATAAAGAAACCGGGAATGGGTATATTTCATGTTCGAAAAAATGCACCAAAGTTGTTCATCTTGGGCTGAAAATCCCTGGAATTTGTGTGCTATGTGGCCCAACACGTAATTCTAGCCTATATCCCCAGAATGGCCATTTTCATACGGAGGCTCACATAATATTTGTAACTGATACGGGTGCGCAAAATTTTTAAACTTCTGAACCCGACGGGTATCGGGTTAACAACCCGACCCGAAAACCTAAACCATCCCGAAAGTTCCATGAAAAAATTTCCTGAAATTTTCAGTAATTTCCGGTAAATTTAGCTGTAATGTATGGTAACTTAATATAAATTACTGCAAATTTTCAGTAGTTTTTGAAAATTTTTAAATTAAACTTCCCGGCGTGTTCAGGTTTTTGGCTTTTGGGCTGGCTTATATTTTCGGGTCTTCGGGTCGGGTTGCAAACTCGAAACCGGACCCGAAGTAATTTTGCACATCAATCGTAATTGAGGTGCAATGTTTATAATTGGAAATTATTAGATGTAAGGGTACATTCTGAAACTTATTTTGGGATTTTTGTACATCGGATACTAAATTTTAGACAAAATACAAATGACACAAGAATCCTCAAACTGAAACAGAGTATATGAAAACTTGAAACGCAGTTATGAAGCATTGAAAACTTGGCTATCACTAAATGTAGAATCGAAGACTTATTCCTTTGATTCAAGGTCAAAGAATTAACTTTTTTAAATCATGGGTTATCCTGAAAATATACCAAGACTTTTACACATACCCCAAAACGGATTTCAAACCATTTGTTTTTCACACCTGTGCTCCACTATCAATAATCCTGACACACTTTAAATTTATAAATTCATACCTCAATTTTGAAAGTTACTTGAAAATTGGTTCCTCAAAGTGAACAAATCAATCATCTGTTTAACCTTCAGTAAGACTCGAAAACCGATAGAAAAAATTGCAATGCTCTATCAGCTCGTAACTAGCCTGACAGGCATTGAACTCTACAGTCGAGGCTTTGAAACTAATTCCATCATCAACTTTGTCCATGTTCCTCTGAGTCGAGTTAAATCAAAATCAAGAATTAGTATTTGATTCTATTGCTCAAGTGAAATTACCGTTCTGAATTCCTGACTGGGTATTAGGATCATAAACCGGATGAGCTGATGTCATCTAAAAGGAAAATAGAAAATCGATCGCAATTCAGCATAAAATTTTGTATGCTTCTCTAAATTTAGGATACGGCTATAGTACCTTTTCGATAATTCTGTTTTAAAGCTATAAGACGGTAGCTTTCATGGTGGCTCTAAAACGAGAATGACTTGACATTTTTATGCTTCCCTGAATCAGTTAGAAAGCCGCTATACTTAATTATCGCATTAAAGCTAACACGCCAGCTACTCCTAATGCGTTAACTCCAATATCAAAACTATAGTATTAGACTTTATCCTTAGGCAAATAATGTCACCCACGATCACCTGTTTAAGGCTTGATTATCATCCTTGTTCTATATTTTTTAATCGCTTCTTAATCAATACATTATATATTTTTTGTTGTGATCTTTAATCATTGTTTCTTTGTTTCTAAATTTTTGTTTTGATTGACTTCCTTCGTGAGAAAGTTCGGCAAGTTTCTTTATAGATAATTATAAACCAATCTTCATTTTTTTACAAATGGAACTTTTGATTTTATTAATGTGAAACAGAAATATGAAGGACTTGATTAAATTAGCAAATTATGACCTTATTAACCCCTAACCGAAATTCTAAAATAAACGCATGCATAAGTATAGAGCAGTCAATATTTATTACAAAAATATTGGAATTAAAAAAATGCATAGGGCTGTTCCGAAGATACGTAACACCTTTATGTGGGGGGGGGGGGGCATATCTAGCGTTACACTCATGCTAAAGTTACGTACACTTACTATAGAAGAAGGGTGACGATGGGAAGAGTGGTGGGGCTAAAATTGTCAGAAAAAAAGAATTACGTATTTTGTGAACTGCCCCTATTCGAAATCAACATTTATAATTCGGATGTTTGGATAAGAATCATATCTTACCAAAAACATCTACCCATGCCAAAACTTCCGTCAAGTAAAAAGTTATCAGTACAATCAACATACGTGGCGTGGACAAATAGTTCATGGACTGAGCTTACCAAATATCTCATTTTAATTATTCCGAAGCGTGGATGTGGTCACCCTCGAAGTACTCTCCCCCTGATAGAATACACTTGATCCAACGTTTATTCCGTTCTTGAAAGCAGTGCTGCATGCCCTTCGTTGCCAGTCCCTTTATTTGGGAGCTTCTTCGTTTCTCCTTTTATGGTATTAACATCCCCAAAATATTCACTCAGCATAATATTTTGCACTCTGGCGTCCATGGTAGTGATCTTGTTTTTGGCCAATAATACACGCGTAAATAACGCAGTGTGCCGAAAAACTCCCGGAATCTCGAGAAAAAAAAACTACGAGCCTGGTCTTGGTTTTTAACGAGTCTTGTGCGCTTCCTTGATACGATCCATCTAATTACAGACAGCTCTACGCTTCATTTTCAAATTTTCCAAAAATTACGTTCACAAAAATATGTACCAAAAGCAGAGATCTCACTCGTCCGTGACCAAACTTTTACTGAGGACACGTGAGGCTATGTTGCATCACTGCAGAAACTTACAGCGCTGCCACGTCGCTAGAAAAAAACGCAGTCCGTGAGCCTTTTGTCCACACGCGCACTTTATTGAATCATAAAAACAAGACAATGAAAATACGTCTGTTTCAATAGTGCGCATTATGAATTGTGATAATAATTATACATTTATTAAAATTATACATTTTCCAGGGTTGCTACGAATAAAGAATAATGCCAATGAAGGATCAAATATTTAAGTAATAATGAAAAAAATTGTATGTAATAATATAATAGAGTTGTACATACTATAGAAAAGTGTGCATTTTGGAAAAAGTTTAATCAAGCGCGAAGC
This sequence comes from Andricus quercusramuli, assembly GCA_932178445.1. NCBI lineage: Eukaryota > Metazoa > Arthropoda > Insecta > Hymenoptera > Cynipidae > Andricus > Andricus quercusramuli. The sequence goes on from CAKNXH010060418.1 coordinate 100,320, forward strand.
ACGAAACGTTATGTGAATACGTTCGTCAAAGTAGACCCAGTGAGCACAAACGTTGAAGATCATTAGAACGGCTCAAAGACGTCCCAAGTCAGTCCAAATAACGTTTCTCAAACATACAATGTTCCAAAGACGTTTTAAGGACCTATTTGGAACATGAAACGTTTTTAGAACATCATTTTGTCTGACTCAGGACAGTTTTTGAAACGTTCAAATAACGTCTTTTGACTGGTAAGTTCAAGAAACGTTTTTAGAACGTTCCAATTACGTTCTTACATTTCGTGCCCACTGGGGAAGAAACATTTACAAAAAAGAATTCAGAATCATCAAATTACAGTTGTCAATGATTTGACCTTTCATTTCAAAAAGTTGATGCACAAATGAGCACCTCGGGGAAAAAGGAAGACTCCGCGGAGTCGTGAGGAAAAACGAAACAATTATCGTTGCGCTGTCTTGCTCTTCAGACATTCTGCATAAGAGTTTCTCTCTGAAGGTACTTGTCTCGTTTTTCCGCACGACTCTGAGGAGTCTTTCTTTTGCTCTGACGTGCTCAAATGTGAGGAAAGTACAAAGATCCTGAGCGCAGCGCGAGGTACATACAATGTCGAGCGCGATGCGCGAGATAAATATATTATCGAGCGCGAAACGCAAGATTTAACAGACGCGCGCCCTAGACGCGTTTAAACTTGCCAGCTGCGCTCACATTTTTAACATTGATTTCACAAACTATGTTGATTGTACTAATAAATTTTTACTTGTCGGAATTTTTTGCATGATCGTTTGTACTTTTAGGTTTTTCACTGAAATTTTCATTCTCCAACGCTTAAAATACAAATTTTGTGATACTGAATACTCTCCGTTGAAATTGTTTCACGTTGAAAGTTTATATTTTACTTTCCAAATTTGAAAAACTTATATTAAAAATGTTTATCGGTTTTATATTTATTAGAAAATATTCAATCTTAATACTCTGAATTGGTTAATCTTGTAAATTTTAAAACTTTGAATTAACACTTTTTAATATTTTACAGTGCTTAAATTTATAACATTTTGAATATTTAATTTCTAAAAACTTTATAACAACTTTATTTTTGAAAAAATGATACATAGGTATTTTTAACTTTCAGAAGCTTCAGAGTCCTCATAATATAGACCTTATATTATGAGGACTTTGAAGCTTCCAAGATACCTGTATCTTGTGCTTAAATATTATGCAATAAGTGAATCCTCGCATAAAAAGATCTTTAATTTGGTTTAAACTCAAATACCAAATCATATTTCGAACAACCTAACTGTCAAAATTAATTTGTTTTCTTGAAGTAATTTGAGTTTTTTAATTAGATACCGAAGTGGGGACACTAATCAATATGAAAGTAGCTTTTATTTTGTGAGATTTCGGTTTTAAAGGTTTCGGCCAAGTTTTGTAATAAAGAAAGACGTTCGGAGTTTTCGTTTTTCTATCCAGTATTTAATAAATTTAATAAGTACATCAAAAACTGTAGAACCAATATATGAAACAACAAAGCTTCAACAATAAATAACATATATTGGCCCACCAGTTAATTAATTATTAACAAATAATTAACTCCCTTGCCATGGGTGTTAACATTTACTATTTTATAAATCCATAAACTACTACTATACATTTTCGACAATTTGACAATTTTAATACTAATCTACAGTTTTATGATATTTTTTAAATGTTGGCATTTTAACGTTGAATTATGACACGTTTGTATCTATGGACTCTTATTGATGAAGCTTCGTTGTTTCATATTGATTATATAGTTCCTAATGTACTTTTGTAATGCTGTATACGTTGTGTGGTCGAAACGATGAAAAAACAATTTTTTCAAATAGTAGCCAAACACCGAAAACTGCGAATATCTTTGATTACACTAGGTTACAAGATTTAGTTTATTATCAATTGGTAGGACATTTCAGTATGTTTTTACGTGGAATACGAACTTAAAGGCGAAAATGTTCTATCTTTTCACGTTTTTCAGAAAAACAGGTTTAAGAAGTGAAGAAAAAACACAACATTTTTTTGCTGTTGTACTGAAACCTTGTATCAAACAAACCGGAAATGCTCAAGGTTTCTGATAGAGCTGATCCTGAATATTAAATCTTGAATATCTCCGAAAATATTGATGCTACAAAAAAAGGAGGCCAATTTCAGAATCAGCGCTTCAAAATGCATAAAGAAATACAATAAAAATCAAATAAACATGAATTTTATGAAGTTTTGTTACTCAGTATTATAGATACACACAAAAAATAATATTCAGAGTGAAGAAGAAACATTATTTAAAATTGTTCGTTTAAGTTACAGTGTTATGTTTTATTGGTATTAAATCACGGGTAAAAACTTGTAATAAATTAATGCAATAAAACTAAGCTGTTATCTTCAATTCGGAATAAATCAATTATCCATCTCGGAGCAAAATTATACAATTAAGCTGAATAGAAGAAGCAGAGTATAAAAAAACGGAATATAAAAAAGCGTGAAACAGCAAAGATAGAGAAATTCATCAGGAATTGGCTAAATTCGTCTCGCCTCCTGATCCGTATTCTGTCGAGAGCTTCGGATTGGACTGACCCTGTTCTCGTAATTGAATCAATCGGTGAAATTCAATTGCATGCCGGAACCCGGGACTGGAGCCTACGCCCCTGTCTAAGTCGGACGAAATTGTTCAGTGTATATAAATTCGTATAGATATATACGATGGGTCGTGTATTCAAGAGACTATGAAAATATAGGCGCTTGCACCCTCGCAGCCCTCGGCCTGCGACCCTATTATCGGCATGACCAATCCCTGTCTACACTTCCTTCCGCTGTATTAAAAATGTGCGCGAGCCACCCTAACACAATATGTATTATATAGAATTAAGGCTTGACGGATATCAGGGGAGGGGGCATACTCATTTGGCACCCGACAAAAGCAAGGGTATTGTAATTTTCTTTTCTGGTCTCTTCTCTTCTCCTCTCCTCTTTTCATCTCTTTACCACATCATGAGACACTAAAGTGATCGTATCTAAAGAGACGCTTGGTTTAGCCACAGTTCAAGTCTTCGTTAAATCAGAGGGTCCTAAGAGTAAATACGCTTCCCTACTTTCCTTCCTGATCCCGATGTCAAAAATTCCTACAGCCATCCAATCGACTTAGCAAAGTGTCGGGGAGAGATTTTTTGAGAAGGGTCTAACAGTTCATGTGACCGGCGGTTTAACGCTTTTTCACACCTGCTGGTTTTCTGTGATGAGGAAATTTTCGCTTGATTGGATATTTTCTTGATTAAGATTTTTCTCATTTGCAGTTTTCTTACTTGCAATTTAGTTGAAATGTGTAAAACAACTATTAGATTATGATAATTAGAAATATTATAATTACATGAATATTAATATTTTGATGAGTTTCCAAAGAAATACCTTTTGCAAAAGCCGTGTTTAAGGTTGATGTTTTACTTAAGCAAAAATCCAATCAAAAGGATAGTTTTTCTGAATAATGAGAACCAAGCCATTGTTGTAACGTGGGTATTCATCTCTGGAAAGGGAAAAATATCAAATAATTGATCATTATTTCCCTGCAAAAGTAGTAGACTAGTTATCGAATATGTTACAAAATTATAATCTTACTTTAAAACTGACTCATGTTCAAGTAAACAGAATATCGCTTTTTAAACGCACGATTTTCTTGAAAAAAGAAAGATTGCCAAATACTTCATCAATATCGAAAAAAAAACTTTCCGACAATGAAACGTTTCATTTATGCTAGCACAGCCAATATCAACTATCATGATTGAAAACTTCTACTTTCATTTATAAACCCCGACAATGGATGGTATGATTCGTAGATAGGAAAAAAGAAACCAGGCTGTCCAATATGTGATATTAGGCATACTTCTTGATACGGTATGTCAATCATAGAATTTTTCTTGAAAAGCTACTACACGTAATCTGAAGCTGCCGCAAAACTTTCTTACACTTCTTGAGAATTTTTTTAATAAAAGGAAACACATTGTTCAATTTGCGGGCTATTCATCCGAGGCTTATACGCCAAAATCAGGAGTCCCTCAAGGGTCTAATTTGTGTCATATGCTCTTCATTATATATGGAAATGATATAACGGAAACGATTTCAATAAAAATGATTAAAAATGCCGATGACACAAAGATGTTAAAGCGAATCACCCGGGCTGAACAATGTGTGCAACTGCAGTGTGATCTTGATATATTATATGAATGGTGTTTAACAAACCAATTACCACTAAACCTGGCATAATGTACAGTAGCAACGTACACAAGATCCACGAATCCGATTATTTATAATTATGAAATAAATCAAATCCAAATAAAGAGAGTAAAAAATATTTATGACTTAGGAACTAATTTTAATTCACAATTAAGATTTAAAGAGCACACTGATAGTGTATGTAATCAGGCGAATAAAATGATTGGATTTGTATTTAGGGCGTGTAGGAAATTTAATAATCCGGATGTACTAACGCTACTATAACAACAGCTTGGTCAGGGTAAAGATAGAGTATATATGCTTCCATAAATTGGGCTCCAAAATATGTAACTCACGCTGAGATACTCGAAAGAGTACAAAAAAATTCGTAAGATACTTGGTGTGTGGACAGGATTTATCCAGAAAGAGGAAGCAATTACTTAATACTTTATAACAGATTTAATATAATGTCGCTGGAAGAGAGGAAGTCAATCACTCTTTTTAAATTTCTTTACAAAATACTGCAAAGTAAAATAGGATGTCCATATCTTTTGGGTAGACTGCAATTGAGAATATGCCTCAGTTTGAGTTCAGATCGCAAAGACCATTTTATATTACAGCCTGGAATGTGCATAAATCGCCGGTTAAAGAGATGTGTATTGAAATGAACGATTTTTGTTTAAAGCACGGCAAAGAGTTTGATTTGTGTTACTCATCCATGTTAAACTCAACGAGGTAGCAACAATGTTTATATTAAATAGGACAGCATCTGAGTAGCTATTGAAAATGTATAGATAGCATTAGATCTGAAATAAGACACACACTATTTTCATTCATAACTTCGAATTAGGCTTCAGGAAACCATGTAGTTGGCTTTTAAAGCTGTTGGACTTCAACAAATATGAATATGAATATTATACTACTCTCATCAGATTACATGACTTAATTATAAGAATGCATCCGTGACTGCATGGAGAGAAATCGCGAGAGATTAATTCACGGAACTGCTCCTTGATTTTATAACTATCTCTTGCCGTGAAACAAATGTACGGATTTGTGATTTTCGATCTCGGACTGGGTGATACAAAGTCACGCTTTGGCGCGAGAACTAATATCTCGGAACCCTTACTTTTAATTAAAGCAACTGTCTCGAAGTTTCGGGCATTAAGCCACGCCTCTTTGACCTTCAGATCACGAATTCTATGCTTTTAGAATTTATATCATAGAGTCCGAGACTTTAAAGCACGAAACCTAACATGATTTTATTTCACGAAGTCAGAGAATCCATAACTTGAATTCTGGGTCCTTATCTCACGTCAAAATTGTACCTCTAAAATCACGCGCTTCCATGAACTCAGATCTCGCGATTTCTCTCCTTGAGATGATACATACCGGGACATCCCCGTTGTTTAAATTTTCGCCCAAAAATTCGAACTCTTACCGAAAATTTCCAAGACATATTGGTCTATAACCATCTTCAGTCTGAGGTTTTCTTTATGGTTTATTAATAATTAATTTCACTACAGAAATTTGATTCTTAGAATTTTCCTACAAATTTTGATATGAATGAAAATTGTTGTTTTTCTCAAATAATCTTACTTTATTATTTGTTACCGAAAACCGCATAAACTTTTTTCATTTTTTCTTTTCCCCTCACATTTTTTCAATGCTTTCTTCTATTCTTTATTCTTATCAATAATTTTCGTTTCTTATTTATACTTTGAATGCCTATTTCTGGCTTTTATACTTCCTTTTTGATCTTTATTTTCTTCCCCTATTTATGTACGTAAATTCTCTGTCTGTATCCTCGCTTCAGTGCTCAATTTATAAATAATAGTTCTTATTTGTAGAATAAATTATTTTTTCATTTTGTTTTTCCACTATTGTATCAAATGAGGAAAGAGATTGAATACAACAAAAAACTTTGTCGATGACTTGTTATAGAACATTCATGGCTGATCCTGATGGTATTTCCAGGAGGAAGTTAATTTAAAAAAGCACCCCTACTGTATTATAGGGGTTGGCTCGATGACTGTCTAGAATATCGAAGAAAGCAAGGAATGGGGAATCGACTTTTTGCCAAACTTTTTGCGCGGCCTGATTTTGCAAGTGGGTACTTACTTTTCTGCGACGTTAATGACAGTCATTGTTCTCGAGGTATAGAAATGAAGTGAAGATTTTGCCCGACTGCTAATTGTGGTAAATAATCACTCAGCATGAATATAAAAGGAATACATTTTTGCCGATGACATTGTTTGTCTTTCATTGTTTCATAAAGTGAGCATTGTCCTGCGGGAGGGAAATGTAATTGATTTAGAAAGTGAGATCAGCGAAATAAAACTCTCAAAAATTCTTTTATGCCAGTTTTGCATCATGTTAGAATGATAACTAGGGGAAATTCCATGATTAAATTAATTTTTTATTATTGGTTGACGGCATAACAAAATATATTTGAGGCTTTAAAGTAGCAAGTTTGGAAACTCGCAAAATGAATTCTAGCTCATGTCGCTGTAAACCGAATTGAGTAATTATTTTGAATTAAAAGTAGGTGTGATTTAATACTGCATTATCAAAAACTCCCAAATGCCTTATATTTTTCCCTTCCGGAAAACTACTTACAAGAATTACTTCTGAGACATATTGGACTCTTGAATCATTATTTGTTATCTTCAAGTTATAAATTGGCACAAAACTAAAAAGATTTCATATAGTAGTTTTAATGCACACTTCGAACTGCTTTTCAAAAGTGTGGTATATAATCTTTTTAGGGCAGTTGTGAAGTTATAACGGTATAAAGTGTCGCTTTGCGGACTGACAAAAGGTGTCAAAAAGCGATTATTTGATCCCTGTGACAGGGAAGAACCTTTTCTAGTGGCGTTTGGAAAGTTTTGGTCATACTATTTTTGATCATGTTTTTCTCAAAACTGATTGTATAATATTTTGAATTCATGTTATCAATATTCATTACAGATTGACGAGTTTTTTTCTTTTCTTAATTTGTCCGGAATTTTTCGTAAGACTAACCCATTTCCAGCTCGTTTAGGGCTATCGTTACGGAAAATTGAGTATTACTAGTCAGTGCCTTCTCTGTTCATCGTCGAGTCTAAATTTTGTGTTAATAGATACAGAGATTGTCTGCTAATTTTCACATTCCAAACTTCCGGTTTTCGCCAGTTTTAAATATCAAATCTCCTCTAACTAGAAGCATGAATAAAATGCATTTAACGTAAGGGTTTTCTATGTGTAATTTTATATATATGGTCACATCTTACTGTACTTAAACTTAATACTGTTCTTTAAATTCATGGTGCCGAGAAATAATGAGTACAATTAGATAACAACAATTGATTTAGACATTTGAGCACACGATGGTGACTCTTCACTTAATTATTCTGAAAATTTTATTACACATAATATGGAAAATATATTGTGATTTCGAAGTCTTAATTATCTGCTCAATTTGATCAACGAGACAGTAGTTATCTTTTATGAACATATCTTTGGTTAATTAATCATCCCAGAGTAATTACACGAAACTATTTTTAACCTTTTATTATTACATTTCAATTATAATTACATGCGTTCATAAGATAGCTTATGTAAAATTCACATAGTATTAGAATAAATACATTTATAATGGTTTTTTGTAATATCTCTTCAAAAATCAATAATAGAATCGTTTAGTTGCAAAACCGGCCATCTCCAAAAAACAAAATTGTTGGGGAAAGCTGATTCTCTGTCACACTTATAAGCCAGAATAAAATGGGAACCAAAACTCTTTGGATGTTAAAGACATTAGGGCAGTATGTTTCAAACAACTTTTCCTATTTATTGATTGATTAAAAGGAACTTCTTCGAAAAACTTCTTTATCCTTAAGTATGTAGGTGAACACTGCACGAAACGAGCGGTCATTTTCAGCATGGAGATTTAACCGGTTTTACAGCAAATCGTGATTTTCTAACGTATATAAAAGAAGGATTTAAGTGGTTTTTTTATGGTTTCTTGTTTCCAGTTGATGAAAAAGTTCACATAGGACTCACAAAACTAAATAAACGCGTTCCCCAAAATCGAGGAGTGTACCGGTTTTGCAACTAGACGATTCAAAAAAACAATATTCTTTTTTCCCCCAACAGGCGAGGCAAGACCCACGAAATACAGCTTGTTAGAAATAATTAAATTATAAAATCATTGTTTTATTAAGGTAATTTATACATGCGTATGGCAATATGATATACACTAATGATACTTGAAATTGAAAAAAAAATGGATGAATTCCACATCTTAATAACATTGTAAAGAACAATGAATGTTAACCGACCGATCTTGCCCCTTTCTACTCTATTTGGAAAAGACGCATTATTAACAAAATAGTTGAATAACCAAACAAACAAATTATTTTCAAACCAGCTGCATTTTAAGCTGAAAAAGCTGAAATTTTTACCATAAGAGACGAATTTTCTACAAAATAGTTTAGTCTTTTAACATGAGAATATAAATTTTCAACAAGCAAGTTAATTTTAAACCAAATATTCGAATTTTGAACCAAATAATTAAATTTTCAATTCGAAAATGTGAATTTACAAAAAAAACAGCTGTAACCAAGAATGGAATAGCTTAGTTTTCAGTTTAAAAAGCTGATTTTTAACAAACAAAAAAAACGATTTTTCAACAAAATAGTTAAATTCTTAACTAAAGAGATGAAAGTTAAGCAAAAATTTTCTTAAACAAATTACAGTTGAATTTAACCCAAGCAGACAAATTTTCAACAAAATAGTATGCGTCCTCCACCAAAACAGATTAATGTTTTAACAAACAATTATTGCATTTCAAACCAAAAAGGTGACATTTCTTACAAGAGCAAAATTTCCAAACATCTGTTAAACTTACTGGAATTATTCCTGAAATTTAAAAAAATCTTTCGAAATAAAAAAATTGCCTTAAAATCTTCCAGATTTTTTTTACATTTTTATAAACCTTTCAAAACTGTTGGAAATCTTCTTTAAAAATTAATCTTACCAAAGTTTCATAAATAGTCATTTATAATTTTCCCAGGAATCTTAAGAAAAGTTTTTTGTTTTCTTGAAACTTTTCAAAATTCTTAAAATCTTCGAAATCTTCAAAAACTTACTTTTTCTTTTGAATATTTCGAAATTTTTTCAAATTTATAGTAATTGTTTAATGTTTTCGAAACTTTTTGACTAATCCTTTTAAATATTTTTTGAAATAATTCACTTTTTCTGGCATTTTTTTGAATACTGTAAAATTAAAAAAGTGTGTGTGTGGTAGCAAAATATTAAGAACAGAATTATTTCTTATTATTAAAAAATAATTCATAATTAAAATCGCATATTTCATCATTAATGTTGAAAATCATTTAGAAATAAATTTGATCATGAAATTAGATTTCTTATTTGGAAATTTTTATTTACAAAATTCATGGTGCGGAAAATTTGCAATCTTTATTCATAGATAAACAAATTGAAAACAGCTACTAAAAGTCATATTTACGCATTGTCAGAAACAAACAGATTTTCAACAACCATAAAATGCTAGATCTCGTAACTACAACTTTTTAATAAAATGATAAACATTCAAATTTATTTGTCTTGTTATCACGATTAATTAAAAATATCACATTTTCCAAAACTTTAAATGTGTTTTCGGGCTCGAATTTGTTTTAATGGTTAATTTCCGGGGTTTCCCGGTTTTATTTTAATTCTCGGCTATTTCCCTGTTTTCCGGTTAGTAGACGTAGATAGATAAATTAATAGTCAATTTTGCACGCATATGGTAAGATTATCATACATCTAATGCAAAATTTGGACATAAAAGAATAGTCTCTGAAATACGAAATAGCGTTTGTAAATCAAAAAATGGTCGAAGAAAATGTCTTACCAGAGACTTTCACGTCGTTTGAACCCTCGACTCGTCGCGTCGTGCACCGGACAAATTTGACGTTCCACTCTCTTGGCAACCCGTAATTTTTCTTGACACGCGTAAAACGGTCTGAGAATTTTTATCGCAACGGAAGGAAGTTGGAGGTGGAAGAAGGTCGGAGGGTAACGGAGTGGAGGAGACTGCATGAAATATTCGTTGCACCGAGAAACATTTAACGCTCCCGCGAGTCACGATAAATCGCTAAATAAAGTTCCAACGGCAAGTGAACTTTTTACGACTTCGCGAAAACGTAGACTTATGCAATTTCTTTCAGAGTCAAAAACTACCTATGAGATTTCTGCGTTAAGTATTGCCTTGTGATTGCTCCGTAATATACTCCTGGAGTTCCTAAATAATCGCAAATTATTCCTGGTATAATATAAGGGGTGCAATTTGCGACAATTCTCAATAATTTATTCACAGAAAATCCTGGGCTCACTTTGAGTCAGATATTGACCAAGAACTGAGAAGCAGGATTGCAACCACTGAAGTAAGATCTGAGAAAAGGAAGCAGCAAATGTAAGCTTAACTTTTTTCTGTATTCCTTTATATAAAAAAGTATATATATATATATATACCCTAATAGCACGGAACGTTCCGCGGGCACCTTCGGAACGTTCCACTGGAACGTTCCAGGACCGTTCCCGGAACGTGTAAAATTTCCGCCTCTTAGGAACGTTTCAGGAACGTTTCACTGGGACCTGAGAGGAACCTTCCATTATTGTTATTTTTAACCACAATGATCTCGTAAACAGTGAAAGATAGGTAAGAATGGATGTCATTTTTGAGTTTTGAGTACCGCATACACTACACTACACTACACTATAATATGATATCCGTATCATGAATTGAGGGTCCGCATACAATAACGGGAAGAGCGCTCGAAAACGCAAAAAGTAGTGTCCAAACGTCTTATGATATCCAAATTTTAAAGTTAAAAAAAAAATAAAATAAAAATATGGCCTTGTAGAGAATGACAAGACGAAACTTTTATCTATTTAAATTTTTTCTTTCCGATGTATATTTTCAATAATATAATTGAAAAAGAGATGAAAACATTTCGCCAAATTCAATTATTTTTTAAAACATAAATCGTCTCCACTTTGACAAATATTATTGAAACTATTTGAAATTTGGTACACATATGCAATATACCCTAGCGATGCCTTCAAAATGAAGAAAAAAAGTTAAAAATGCCAATTGTTTAATAATAATCAATTGCAAATGGAGACCTGACGGTAAGCACGTTTTTTTAGCTTCGGCGAAGAAAAGTATCGAGGGAACTTTAGAGTTGTAACAACTTCCAGTGAGGCATTTGTTCCTTACTACTGGAGGAAGATTTATGGAAATGTTGAGATCGATTCATTAAAAATTGGCGGAAATATCCATTTTGTAAGAAAGCACGCGACGTCGCGTCGTCTACGATTGCATCCTTGGCAGATTCAAGCGCTTCTCAACGTTAGTACTCTTGCCTTTACACTCTCATATTAAGGACTCGTCTTTCAAAAATTAATTATTAGAAAAAACCTGCCCTTTCACCCAATTAACAGAAAATCAACTGCCTTGTATTTTTGGATATTTCGTTGTTTTCAGTTAAGTATAAAATAACTGAAAAGAGGAAAATTTGTGCTTCGCAAGTTGTTCCAACCTTTATTTTGTTTCCTTCATTTTAGTTAAAATTTTTTCGGACTGTGCATATCGCTTTCTGATTGATTAGATCAAATTGAATATTATATTTTTCGGTTTGTCACTGTAAAACAATATAATTAGAAATTTCTAGTTATTTTCAAGTTTTTCAATTATGTCAGAACTTCAAGCAGGCCGTGAAAGGCTTCGCAAATAAGGCAAGTGGAAGAGAAATGTGACAAAACATTGGAGGAACAAGGTAATGCAAGAATGATATCTTGATTATATTTAAAATATTCAAATTAAGACAATGATTGACACATTAAAATGTTAAATTAATCAATAAATTCTAAGATTTTCGTCAGACGTGTAAATTAAAGTTCGTTAAAGGATCCCGCACGTAAAAGTGAATTTTGCAGTTTACGTGAGGTAATAATCAATTAATATTAATAAAATATTTGTTTAAACAATCCATTATTTTTTAGTTGCGGTTTTTCTGAAATTTTGTAGTTTTTTTCCTCAAATAAAAACGTAAACATTATTTTTCGTATCATTAATAACATTTTTTTTCTTCATGGAATAGGGAGGGGAGGGGGGGGGGGGTGATAATAAGAAGTGTGCACTTACAAATTTTCATTTCAGAGTCTGCAATAAACTGAATGTTATATTTTAAACCAAAAATTTTACAGGTTATTTACTGACCTACTTCTAGTAATTCCATTCTTTGTTTTTGTTGCAAGACATCGTTTTTCTTAAAAATAATTTTTTTTTACAATTATTCTCTTCGTTGTTTATTTATTATTTGTTCAAAACTGAGAAAATTTCGAAATTTTGGAAAAAATTCTACTTCCCAGCATTATTCTCAGAGAAGATAGTTATAAAAAATAATGAATTAACTAAAAAAGTATGTATGTTGAATTTGATTACTTATTACCTCACTTTAAGGAAGAAGTTGAAAGAAGTTTGAAAATTTTAGAAAACACCGCAACTTTGTAGCATTATTCTAAGAAAATATTGCTCCAAATAATAATAAATTTTTTACACAATAACTTTTTCTTAAATTATTTTTATAAGACTTATTTTATCAGAAGTATAAACTAAAAAATATTTTAAAACTTTATGTATCGATTCAAATCTATTTTCCCACACATAATAGATAATCTGTTAACAAAAAATTTATAACATTTGTGATGTAGCATAAAAAAGATTTAGCAATAATAATATGTGTATATAATATTAATTTTCCTGTGATAAAACAGTAAGGAAATTTGTATGACAAATTGTTAATAAAATAGTAAAATCCCTGATACGTATTAATCTGGCAAGAAAACGTGATTATATTGGTGATATAGCATAAAAGGGTTTAGGAATAATAAAGAAAGTATCTAATTTTAAAGTTCCTGTGTGAAAATGTTTAAAAAAATGCATGATAAATGATCAGAAATAATGATAAACAATTGTAACAATGTGTTTTCTAAATGAGGAATAAACAACTTGCGAAGCACAAATTTTCCTCTTTTCAGTTATTTTATACTTAACTGAAAACAACGAAATATCCAAAAATATAAGGCAGTCGATTTTCTGTTAATTGGGTGAAAGGGCAGGTTTTTTCTAATGATTAATTTTTGAAAGACGAGTCCTTAATATGAGAGTGTAAAGGCAAGAGTACTAACGTTGAGAAGCGCTTGAATCTGCCAAGGATGCAATCGTAGACGACGCGACGTCGCGTGCTTTCTTACAAAATGGATATTTCCGCCAATTTTTAATGAATCGATCTAAAAATTTCCATAAATCTTCCTCCAGTAGTAAGGAACAAATGCCTCACTGGAAGTTGTTACAACTCTAAAGTTCCCTCCACACTTTTCTTCGACGAAGCTACAAAAACGTACTTACAGTCAAATAGTTTCAATAATATTTGTCAAAGTGGAGACGATTTATGTTTTAAAAAATAATTGAATTTGGCGAAATTTTTTCATCTCTTTTTCAATTATATTATTAAAAATATACATTGGAAAGAAAAACTTTAAATAGAAAAAAGTTCCGTCTTGTCATTCTCTACAAGGCCATATTTTTTTTTATTTTATTTTTTTAACTTTAAAATTTGGATATCATAAGACGTTTGGACAATACTTTTTCGCGTTTTCGAGCGCTCGTCCCCTTATTGTATCCGGACCCTCAATTGACATCGATTCTGACCTATCACTTACGGCTTACACGTTATTTATTGATAATAATAACAATAACGTTAATTTATGTTTGGAACCTTCCAGTGGAACGTTCCCAAGCGGCGGACATTTTACACGTCCCGGGAACGTTCCTGGAACGTTCCGCTGTAACATTCCGTGCTATTAGTGTATGAAATTGAGATAAGAACAGTAAGTATGTTAAAGTTAATGAAAATGCCGCATTTGGAAAAAACTCAAGAATGATTTTAAAAATAAAAAATCTAGGTAAAATAATTGTGTTATTGTAAAATGATTATTATTTTTATTGTAAAAGTGGTTAAAATACCTCTCCAAAACGTTCATGAAAAAATATGGTTACACTCCTGGTGGCGGCTTGCTCGTTCCCAGGCGCATAAAATGCAGCATATTTTCATTCAATCAAAAAAAGGGCTCTATAGGCTTGTATTTTGCCCTTTAGATTATGTGTATCGTCTAGTTGCAAGACCGGCCATCTCCAAAAAACAAAATTGTCGGGGACAGCTGATTTTTCTGTCATACTTAGCCAAAATAAGATGGGAACCAAATCTCTTTGGTTGTCAAAGACATTAGAGCAGTATATTTCAAAACACTTCTCCTATTTCATGCTTGATTAAAAGGAATTTCTTCGACAAACTTCTTCATCCTTAAGTATGTAGGTGAACACTACACGAAACGAGCGGCCATTTTCAGCATGGAGATTTGACCGGTTTTGCAGAAAATTGTGATTTTCGAACCCATATAAAACAGGGATTTGAGTGGTTTCTTCATGGTTTCTTGGTTCCAGTTGATGAAAAAGTTCACTTAGGACTCAAAAAACTGAAAAAACGCATTTCCCAAAATCGAGGAGTTGGCCGTTTTGCAACTAGACGATTCTGAAATTGAACGGGTTAATCGATTTTTTTCTATCTTTCTTTAATCGTCTCGTAATTATGTAATGAACATAATGCAGAGAGAACCTAATGGAAAGGGCAGATTAGTTACGGCCGATTAATTAAAAAAAAAAAAAAACAATACCATTTTTCAAAAAACGAAGACTATCTTTTTGTGTATTATGCCATTGAGATTATGTGGTTAAAATATTACATCGAACAATTCACCCGTGTAGGAGGAAACAGGGAAAAACGAATACATGGGCCAAAAATTAAGCCCGACGAAGCGCCTTAAAGAGGCACTACAATCTGGCGGAATTTCAATAAGATAGGCGACAAGAAAATTTTAGGCAGGGACACTTTGCAAATTTGAGCCCATAGTTTGGTAAGAGGTCCAGAATCCTCGATTCCTCAACACAGTATTATTAGCATGAAAAGATTTAATAAAATTGTTACTTAGGTGAAATGTTCAATGTTACATTTTTATATAAAGTGAAACAATTAAACTTATGATTGACATTTCACTTATTTGCATTTCACTTTTTTCAGAAATTCCAAACAATATTTTATGATATTGTGAATATCATGGTTCTGAATCTCTTTTTTCATGTATTTCAAATATTCGATCATCTCCCATGATCAATAATACGGCTATACCTACTATAGACATACTTCTCCTATATTTTATACCACTTTAGCTATATTTGAGCCAGTGGCGTAACTTCGTTACAAAAATTTGTCACCTTAAGCGGTGACCAGGCACTGGCTTCTAAAAAAAGAAAAAAAAAGGATCATCGAAGTAGGGGCCGATGGAAAAGCGTGTGCATGGCAAATTTTCAATTGTTTCCGCAATGATGGGGGCCCCTAATTGGTGGGGGCCCTGAGGCCATGGCCCGTGTTCCCGGAACACATGGAACACCGGTAGTTATGCCACTGATTTGAGCTATACATCCTCTTCGCTATATTAAAATATACATAAAGTATGGGATCATATTATTATTATTATTTAAAAAGAATGAGGAAACTCATGTTTTCTCTCAGGCTTAAGATGGTTATTGCCCAATATGTCGAAGGCATTTTTGGTTAGAGTTGGATTTTTTGTTTGTTTGAATATTATTCACAGGGTTGTCCCGGTATATATTATCAGTCACGGACGCATTATTATAATGCAATCAAGTGATCTGATAAGAGCGTGTGCCTTGACATATTGGGCAAAGCCTGGTTTTTACCCCATCATTCACGGACTGGGTTACAGTCCAGTGCATGATGGGGGGACCTACAGCTTAAGGTGGGTTCCGAACCACCAGAATCTCGGTAAAGGTACATAGAAAAATTTCAAGAGGTACCGGCTCAGGGATCGAACCCCGGACCTCTGAGGTGAAGTCCGAGCGTCTAACCAACTGAGCCACCGAGGCTCCTCTTATTATTTATTATTTACATTATTATTATTATTATTATTACATTTTGAGAAGTTGTAGGCTCCGGAAGCTTCGATCATGATTCCTTAAAAAAACCAATCCCAAAACTACTGGAACGTATACGTCATCCGCTTCTGCTCCTTCTGTCCTAGAAGGTAAGCAAGAGCGGGAAATTTACGCGTGAGAACATTGGGCAACACTGTTCCTTGGAGTCAGGTCTCTAGCCGCGGATGACCTTACGCGGCAGACCAGACAGTTGGAGATGAAGGTTCCATCTCTGGATACTTTTTTAGAGCTACCAATCTTTGTAGAATTTAAGAGGAACAGTGTTGACGGACCAGATGGAGTGATCCCAGGAGAACAGCCTTTTGCATCCGGTTCGCGATGAAATGAGCCTGACGCTGGCAAGCCGGAATCTTGTTGAGTTGGCTGATAAATGAAGCTTTCATACCTCCAAGACAGCCGAATATGAGAATTATAAGATGGACTTTGTAGCCTTGGTACCGTCTACTCAGCTCGAACAGAAGTGCTTGATATTTCGCCCGTTTTTCTTCCTCCTTTGCCATGATATTACCATCGGCTGGTGCCGAGAATTCAATCACGTAAATGATCTTTTTTTTCAGATCTTGGAGGACAATATCAGGCTTCGTAGCACTGATACTTTGAGTGGTGGAGAATGAGAAATTCCAGTAGATCTTACACTGAACATTCTCCACAACTGACTCGAGCTCCCCCTGGGCGTAGGGCAAGACGGGCAATAGATCAACACCATAGAAATGCCTAAGATGGTAATATAAAACTTTTAGAGCTGCATTGTGTCTCTCTATGTACGCGTAGCATGCATATTTAGAGCATCCACTGAGAACATGTCCAAGTGTTTCGGGCTCTTGCTTGCACGCTCGGCAGTTGGTATCGCGTACAGGTACATTCATTATGCGCTCGCGGTAAACTAAGGTGTCTATGACGCCGTCTTGACAGGCAAAAAGAAATCCCTCGGTCTCCGATCTCAATCCAGCAGACTTGAGAAACATGTTGGACAGACCCATTGAGAGCTCTTCTCTACGTATGATGCCGTAGAACTTACCATGAAGGGGTTTGTCAGCATGTTCTCTTAGCAGGAGCGTATGTTCTGCTTCCTGTATACGACTTTTGAGCACCAGAGGTGTTAGTGATGCTAGCCCTTGTGTAGTGTCGCTGGAATTAAATGGGAGGTCAAGCTCCTCTGCGGCCCTATCTGCGGCATGGTATAAAAAAACAGCAGCATTGGCGATTTCATGTTGATGTACAAGTCGCATCAGGGAATCCGTGCTTTTTAGAACTGAGCAGGCTGTAGCCAGAACCGTTCTTCGATGAAGACACTCTAAGCTTAGCAAGCCTCTACCCCCTTTATCGCGAGGGAGATATATCCGAGGTACGGAAGATCTAGGATGAAGACTTCGATGTATTGTCATCATCTTGCGTGTGCTTCGATCAAGTTGCTTCAACTCATCGACGTTCCATTTTACTGCACCAAACGTGTAGAGCAGTATAGGAACGGCCAGCATATTGGTCGCCTGGATCTTATTCTTTCCAGATAATTCGGAAGCCCAAATTTTTCTGAGAATTTGGCGATACCTTTTTCCAAGGGCCGTTTTTAAATCATGCACATTTTGGGTTTGCGCTTGCGGTATTCCAAGATATGTATATGTTTGTCCAATACCAAGATGTTAAATGGTATTCCCGCCTATGAGTTGAACATCCTGATCGTCACGGGATGATGTAGTTTGTAGTCTTCCTTGGTGTAGGTGGACGCAGGCACACTTGTCCAGTCCGAAGCTCATGCCAATCGCTTTAGAATACCTATTTACCGCATCTACAAGGATGTTAAGGTCCTTTTTTGAGGAAGCAAAGAGTTTAAGGCCGTCCATGTATAAAAGGTGGTTGACCTTATATTCTCTTCTGTTCGGCGGGCCACATAGGTATCCAGACCTTTTGCCTCGGAGCACAATAGATAGAGGCAAGAGGGAGATGCAGAAAAGTATCGGACTTAGAGAGTCTCCTTGAAAGACCCCCCTCTTATATGTGACAAAGCTTGTAGTCACTTGTGTTTTGTCAGATGTTATGACAAATCTTGTCCTCCACAAGAGCATAAGCTCTTTTATGCATCTCACTATTTTTGGATGCACCTCCATGCACTCAAGGAGCTTAATAAGTAACTCATGGTTCGTGTTATTGAATGCCTTACGGTAATCAATCCAAGCCATGGACAGATTGCGTCGATACCTGATCGAGTCCTGAGTAATACACCTGTCTATTAACAGGTTCTCCCTGCAACCTGCCAGCCCTCTCTTGCATCCACGTTGTTCGACTATTACACTCCATACCGGCTCGATAGATGTTAATATCCTCTCTTTGAGGATGCCAGTAAATAGCTTGTAGCTGGTGTTTAAACAAGCTATGGGCCTGTAGTTCTTTGGACTGGACAAATCTCCGATCTTAGGGATCAATACCGTGCGTCCTTCCACTAGCCACTGCGGGACGGGTTGTTCTCCGTTTAAGAAAGTAGTAAATATACGAGCTAGATGTTGGTGCGTAGAAGTAAACTTCTTCCACCAAAAGTTGTTGATTTTATCTGGCCCTGGCGCTGAAAAGTTCTTAGTTCTAGCGATAACTTCCTTCACTTCTTCAGCAGTAATTAGTGGACACTCTTCTTCTGGACCTTGTAACTTTTGCCTTTGGCAAAAGTTACGAAAGAGTGATATATCAGAAGCGTCTTCATTTAGCTGATAAGTATCTCCATATACTTGCTCCCAGAAGACTTGAATCTCTTCTCGACTAGGCGGATTTTTAACTACACACGACGATTTATTGAACAGACGGGAACGATTAATAGAAAAGGTGGAATTTTCTTGAATCCACTTGACTCGCCGTTCAAGGCACTGTTTCGCTGTTGAAAGACATCTTATTTTTTGCGTCCAGTGCTGCTAGATGGTCGACAGTTTACACTTGTTCAGCGTGTGATTTGCTTTCATCAAGTTTCGAGCAATCGCCCTAACTTTTGAAGTGAACTTTTTATTTGATGTTATGTAGCTAATCACGCACTGAACATTTGATGCATGCCGTCTCGCCGTTTCAATTTTGAACTGAAGCTGTGCAATTCGCTCGCGTGTCTTACTCAGACGTACCGAAGTATCGTTACTTCTATCGTCGCTAAGCAGGGAAGCCGCCTTCTCGTAAACTGCACAGTTCAGATTCCAGAGGTTAACATCTTCAGGGAGCAAATCGCGGAGAGCAGTATTAGCTTCAGCTAATTTGTCCATCCTGAGGAAGACTTTTTGGTGGATAGATCTCCTACTTCTCATGTTGGCATTACCGGCTATCTGCAAAGGTGGTCTTGCTGGAACAGGTGGAATGTTCGCTGGTGGATGTTGCTCCTCTTCCTGTTGATAAAGAGCTTCATATCCGTTTTTTCGCGAGAAGGATACCTGATCTCTTAAATACTGAGGCGTTTTATGAGCATATTCCGGGTGCATATTGCCCCAACGGTCATGCAACCTCTTCATGAATCCTCTCCGCGCCGGTGAGCTTCTTTGCCAACAGGTAAAAAGGTCCCTCCTTAGTTGCTCCGACCATTTAAATCGATGTTCTCGCGTTTGTCCGGGGTCGTTGCCTGGTCGTCGCCTCGGTTCGTTCCTATTGCCACTCCCAACTGAACCATGGGCTCCATCCGAGAGAGGCCTATTGTGGGTGGCACTGCGCGATACTTGTGTCGTAACCGCATAATTCCTTGCATTGGGGAGTTAGCCCAAAGCAACGCGGCTGACTGCAAGAGCCGGAGCTCTCGGGCGATGGGGTCGCCACATCCCTACGCCATTATTATTATTAGAGAAGTTGTAGGCTCCGGAAGCTTCGATCATGATTCCTTAAAGAAACCAATCCCAAAGCTACTGGAACGTGTACGTCATCCGCTTCTGCTCCTTCTGTCCTAGAAGGTAAGCAAGAGCGAGAAATTTACGCGTGATAACATCGGGCAACACTGTTCCCTGGAGTCAGGTCTCTAGCCGCGGATGACCTTACGCGGCAGACAAGACAGTTGGAGATGAAGGTTTCACCTCTGGATACTTTTTTAGAGCTACCAATCTTTGTAGAATTTAAGAGGAACAGTGTTGACGGACCAGATGGAGTGATCCCAGGAGAACAGCCTTTTGCATCCGGTTCGCGATGAAATGAGCCTGACGCTGGCAAGCCGGAATCTTGTTGAGTTGGCTAATAAATGAAGCTTTCATACCTCCAAGGCAGCCGATTATGAGAATTATAAGATGGACTTTGTAGCCTTGGTACAGCTTACTCAGCTCGAAAAGAAGTGCTTGATATTTCGCCGGTTTTTCTCCCTCCTTTGCCGTGATATTACCATCGGCTGGTGCCGAGAATTCAATCACGTAAATGATCTTGTTCTTCAGATCTTGGAGGACAATGTCAGGCTTCGTAGCACTGATACGTTGAGTGGTGGAGAATGAGAAATTCCAGTAGATCTTACACTGATCATTCTCCACGACTGACTCGAGTTCCCCCTGGGCGTATGGCAAGACGGGCAATAGATCAACACCATAGAAATGCCTAAGATGGTAATATATCACTTTTAGAGCTGCATTGTGTCTCTCTATGTACGCGCAGCGTGCATATTTAGAGCATCCACTGAGAACATGTCCAAGTGTTTCGGGCTCTAGCTTGCACGCTCGGCAGTTGGTATCGCGTACAGGTATATTCATTATGCGCTCGCGGTAAACTAAGGTGTCTATGACGCCGTCTTGACAGGCAAAAAGAAATCCCTCGGTCTCCGATCTCAATCCAGCAGAGTTGAGAAACATGTTGGACAGACCCATTGAGAGCTCTTCTCTACGTATGATGCCGTAGAACTTACCATGGAGGGGTTTCTCAGCATGTTCTCTTAGTAGAAGCGTATGTTCTGCTTCCTGTATACGACTTTTGAGCACCAGAGGTGTTAGTGATGCTAGGCCATGTGTAATGTCGCTGGAATCAAATGGGAGGTCAAGCTCCTCTGCGTTCCTATCTGCTGCATGGTATAGAAACACCGCAGCATTGGCGACTTCATGTTGATGTACGAGTCGCATAAGGGGATCCGTGCTTTTTAGAACTGAACAGGCTGTAGCCAGAACCGTTCTTCGATGAAGACACTCTAAGCTTAGCAATCCTCTACCTCCTTTATCGCGAGGGAGATATATTCGAGGTACGGAAGATCTAGGATGAAGACTTCGTTGAATTGTCATCATCTTGCGTGTGCTTCGATCAAGTTGTTTTAACTCATCGACGTTCCATTTTACTGCACCAAACGTGTAGAGCAGTATAGGAACGGCCAGCATATTGGTCGCCTGGATCTTATTCTTTCCAGATAATTCGGAAGCCCAAATTTTTCTGAGAATTTGGCGATACCTTTTTCCAAGGGCCGTTTTCAAGTTATGCACATTTTGGGTTTCCGCTTGCGGTATTCCAAGATATGTATATGTTTCTCCAATACCAAGATGTTGAATGGTATTTCCGCCTATGAGTTGAACATCCTGATCGTCACTGGATGATGTAGTTTCTAGTCTTCCTTGGTGTAGGTGGACGCAGGCACACTTGTCCAGTCCGAAGCTCATGCCAATCGCTTTAGAATACCTATTTACCGCATCTACAAGGATGTTAAGGTCCTTTTTTGAGGAAGCGAAGAGTTTAAGGTCGTCCATGTATAAAAGGTGGTTGACCTTATATTCTCTTCTGCTCGGCGGGCCACATAGGTATCCAGAGCTTTTGCCTCGGAGCACAATAGATAGAGGCAAGAGGGAAATGCAGAAAAGTATCGGACTTAGAGAGTCTCCTTGAAAGACCCCCCTCTTATAAGTGACAAAGCTTGTAGTCACTTGTCTTTTGTCAGATGTTATGACAAATCTTGTCCGCCACAAGAGCATCAGTTCTTTTATGCATCTCACTATTTTTGGATGCACCTCCATGCACTCAAGGAGCTTGATAAGAAGCTCATGGTTCGTGTTATCGAATGCCTTACGGTAATCAATCCAAGCCATGGACAGATTGCGTCGATACCTGATCGAGTCCTGGGTAATACACCTGTCTATTAACAGGTTCTCCCTGCAACCTGCCAGCCCTCTCTTGCATCCACGTTGTTCGACTATTGCACTCCATACCGGCTCGATAGATGTCAATATCCTCTCTTTGAGGATGCCAGTGAATAGCTTGTAGCTGGTGTTTAAACAAGCTATGGGCCTGTAGTTCTTTGGACATGACAAATCTCCGGCCTTAGGGATCAATACCATGCGTCCTTCCACTAGCCACTGCGGGACGGGTTGCTCTCCGTTTAAGAAAGTAGTAAATATACGAGCTAGATGTTGGTGCGTAGAAGTAAACTTCTTCCACCAAAAGTTGTTGATTTTATCTGGCCCTGGCGCCGAAAAGTTCTTAGTTCTAGCGATAACTTTCTTCACTTCTTCAGCAGTAATTAGTGGACACTCTTCCTCTGGATCTTGTAACCTTTGCCTTTGGCAAAAGTTACGAAAGAGTGATATATCGGAAGCGTCTTCATTTAGCTGATAAGTATCTCCATATACTTGCTCCCAGAAGATTTGAATCTCTTCTCGACTAGGCGGATTTTTAACTACACATGACGCTTTATTGAACAGACGGGAAGGATTAGTAGAAAAGGTGGAATTTTCCTGAATCCACTTAGCTCGCCGTTCAAGGCGCTGTTTCGCTGTAGAAAGAGATCTTACTTTTTGCGTCCAGTGCTGCTTGATGGTCGACAGTTTACACTTGTTCAGCGTGTGATTTGCTTTCCTCAAGTTTCGAGCAAGTGCCCTAACTTTTGGAGTGAACTTTTTATTTGCTGTTATGTAGCTAATCACGCACTGAACATTTGATGCATGCCGTCTCGCCGTTTCAATGTTGAACTGAAGCTGTGCAATACGCTCGCGTGTCTTACTCAGACGTACCGAAGTTTCGTTACTTCTATCGTCGCTAAGCAGGGAGACCGCCTCCTCGTAAACTACACAGTTCAGATTCCAGAGATTAACATCTTCGGGGAGCAAATCGCGGAGAGCAGTATTAGCTTCAGCTAATTTGTCCATCCTGAGGAAGACTTTTTGGTGGATAGATCTCCTACTTCTCATGTTGACATTATCGGCTATCTGCAAAGGTGGTCTTGCTGGAACGGGTGGAATGTTCGCTGGAGGATCTTGCTCCTCTTCCTGTTGATAAACAGCTTCATATCCGTTTTTTCGCAAGAAGGATACCTGATCTCTCAAATACTGAGGCGTTTTATGAGCATATTCCGGGTGCATATTGCCCCAACGGTCATGCAACCTCTTCATGAATCCTCTCCGCGCCGGTGAGCTTCTTTGCCAACAGGTAAGAAGGTCCCTCCTGAGTTGGTCCGACCATTTAAATCGATGTTCTCGCGTTTGTCCGGGGTCATTGCCTGGTCGACGCCTCGGTTCGTTCCTATTGCCACTCCCAACTGAACCATGGCCTCCATCCGAGAGAGGCCTATTGTGGGTGGCACTGCGCGATACTTGTGTCGTAACCGCATAATTCGTTGCATTGGGGAGTTAGCCCAAAGCAACGCGGCTGACTGCAAGAGCAGGAGCTCTCGGGCGATGGGGTCGCCACATCCCTACGCCTTGATTTATTTATTT
Source organism: Andricus quercusramuli (assembly GCA_932178445.1). Lineage (NCBI taxonomy): Eukaryota > Metazoa > Arthropoda > Insecta > Hymenoptera > Cynipidae > Andricus > Andricus quercusramuli. The sequence goes on from CAKNXH010060418.1 coordinate 124,282, forward strand.
TATTTTTTTTTTTTCATACTTTTTCTCGGATGAACCCGGTTTTTCGTCATAGCCACGGACTAAGTCAAGTGACTGATGAGATCAGGATGTTAAAAGTTATTTCAATACGTTGTTTGAAATCATTTACGATGATGTTGTAGGTACAAAATTAGAAGCATGATATAGTTTGCAGTTTCGCTTTGCCGCTGTTATCCTTACACAGCGGCCGTGGGTGTTGAAGGTGACACCAGTCGCCTCTGGATGCTTTCTTAGAGCTACCATGTATCACGCCATAGGTTCTTAGTCACTTGCTTCCTGATGGTCTAGGAAGTTTCTTACAATGCGACAGGTGTTTAATAAAACCGCCTTTTGAGCTGCCGCCAGTACCCTACTGACTCCTAAATGTTCAAGATGTTCAGTGCATCTTGCGTGCACATTGCCTGTAGCCGAAATCACAATAGGATGAATAGATGCATGTTTCACATTCCTCCATATTGCCTTAACTTCATGCCTTAGCTCGCTATACTTATGAATCTTGGTTGTATAGGTTGCCTGCAAATTTCGGTTGAGCGGACAAGCAATGTCGATGATGTAGACTCTTCCACCTTTTTTCTCTCGCATCACGATGTCAGGTCGATTGGCTCGGATGTAATGATCCGTCTGGATAGTCACATCCCAATATAAGATGTAATCTTCATTTTCTAAAACTGTCATTGGAATGTATCTATAGAAAGGCATCCATTCTGTTAAGAGTCCTAGGTTTAAGGCAAGTTGTTGATGTACAATGCCCGCCACATCATTATGTCTGTGCGTATATTCTCTTTAAGCCATTACGCGACAACCATCAATAATGTGCTCGATGGATTCGTTGGTATCTCCACATAATCGGCACCGGTCAACCACGTCTTGATGTAACACGTGTTTGCGATAATTCCTGGTGCTAACAACTCTATCCTGAATCGCAATGACGAATCCTTCCGTTTCTGGATACAGGAGTCCCTTTCTCAGCCAAATATTGGATGCCTCACTATCCACTTCATATTGATCTAGCGTTTTGGGGTGTTCGCTGTGGATGGCTTTCTGTCTCCATTGCGTTTCTAATTCCTCTATGGTTTGTGCCCTGATATTCAAGGCCTCCTCTGAGGACAAATTTTATTTATTTATTATTATTATTATTATTATACCAATAAGCCTTTTCCCTTCCGGGGTAGGCATGACTTGCTCGGTTGGAAAGTAGTGAAATAGGTATATAGGTATGAGGTAGATCGGTATATGGGTATAGGGTGGATGGGTATATAGGTGTTATGTATAGATGTTTTAGATTGATCTGGAGTTCTCGTGTTATTTATATAAATGACACGTTCACTCCGCAACACTGCTCCGACCCAGGTTGCTGATCAATCTCTCTAGCGATCACCCCAAGTGATGAGCCTCACAAAATTGTTATGTATGGTTCCCCACTTGGGCCCATTAGTATCCAAGGTCTTTGTTTTCAGGCATCATTCACTCTATTGTCACTCTGTTTATAAACTATTTGTCGCCACACATTTCTGTCCTGGCATACTACTCTAGCTTCATTCACGTCCATGCATTTTTTCATGCAGGCTCTTGTATTTCTATGGCTTCTTATGTCTCTTCGTATTAGTGTCTCATTCACAGATTCTAACCATTCTTTCGGCGGTCTACCTCTGGGCATTCTGCCATTTACTTTACCTTTATACACACGGAAAAAAATACTTTGTCAATGTAAAAAAAAAAATTAATACTTCAACAAAATAAATTTGTGAAGATTGGACTATTAAAAAAAATGGGTTAAATTAACAAAGTTGGCATTGTTATGAAAATCTTTGTAACAGTGACAAAGTTATTTGTTTATATAATATAATATATAATTATTAAGAAATATTTTTAATTTTAATAAATAATGTGTAATGTAACAAATAATCCTGTTTGTCAGAGTAACAAATAACTTTGTTAGTTATGAATTGGTTTCATGGTAACAATGTGAGTTTGTTATTTCAGTAAACAGGTTTTGTCATGAAATTAACAAAGTTGGCATTGTTATTTTAACTATGTTTTATTTGTCAATGTAATCATGTCATTTGACAAAACAACATTATTTTCAGTAACAAATTAGTAGATTGTTAAAATGATAAAGCCTTTTTTTCCGTGCACTTGCTTGGTCAGTCGTTCATCTTCCATTCCTTCAAGATGTCCGAACCACCTTAGCTGATTTCTTTCCCATATGTCAACTAGTGTTTCCCCTGTACCACATTCTTTGAGGATTGTCTCGTTTCGTACTTTGTCCATCAGTGTTTTCCCGCATATTATGCGCAGAGGTTTCATGCCGATCGCGTTGATTTTACTCCTGTCCTTTTCTTGACAGGTCCATGTCTCGCTACCGTATAGTAGAGTCGGTACGAAAATAGAGTTATGTATGGCCATTTGAGCTTTTTTTGATATGTTTTTACTTGTGAGGATGGACCCTGCTCTACCAATAACCTGCTTACCCTTATTTATGCGCCTATCTAATTCCCCATCTATTTTTCCGTCGTTAGTGAATAGACTACCTAGATATACGTACTTGTCAACTTGTTCTAATTTCTCATCATTTAGGACTATGTTGCATATTGTTTTCTCACTTTTTCCCTCAAACACCATGACTTTCGTTTTATTCACGTTAATTTTGAGGTCCATGTTCTTCATGCTTGTATTAAGTTTATTCAACATTCTTTGCAAGTCTTCGACTGATTCTGCCATAACAATCTTGTCATCTGCGAATGCCAACCCACGTACCTTGACGGTTTCGAGATCTGCACCTTTTTCGTCGAAGAGGGCAGTTCTTAGACACTTATCCATGAATATGATAAAAAGCCACGAGGACATAACGCATCCTTGCTTCACACCTTGCATAATATCGAACCAGTCACTCAGTTTCCCATTTACCCTTACACTCGCATTGCTACCTGTATATATTGTTTTTATTGCTTGCAGGAGCCCTCCATTCACTCCATACTCTTTAAGGACTTCTCAAAGTTTACTTCTATTTACCGTGTCGAATGCTTTTTCTAGATCAATAAATGCACAGAAGACTTTCTTTCCTACTCTCAAACTTTTTTATGCGACCTGTCTTAGGCTAAATATCTGATCTGTACGTGATCTTCCTGGCATAAATCCACTTTGGACTTACCATATTTTCTCTTTTGTAATTTCCATTACCCTACGGATAAGTATTTTTGAGTATATTTTACTTACGGTACTTAGTAGGCTGATACCTCTGTAATTACTGCAGTTGCTTTTATCTCCTTTTCTTTTGTATATTGGTCGATAATCGCTTTCCTCCAATCGTCTGGGACTCCTCCCGTTTAGATACATAAATTTATTAATTCGCACAACCTGTGAGGTATGTACTCGCCACCGTATTTAAGCATTTCAGCGCTAATATTGTCTATACCCGCAGCCTTACCGTTTTTTAAGTTCTTAATTATATCTTTGACCTCAGTGACACAGACTTTTTCAATTGGGTTTTCTAGTGCATTATGTTCTATGTCGCAGTTTTGTTGCCCTATATCTTCACCTCCTAATAGTTCTTTGAAAGAGTCTTTTAAAGCGTCTACTATTTCGTCTATATCATATAGCATTTCGCCTTTGCTGTTTCTCATGCTAGCAAACTCTGTACTTTTACTTTCCTTCAAATGTTTATATAATAGTTTCATAATTCCTTCAAAGCAGTTTTTTATTTTGTTCTCTTCTTCTGTTCTGATTTTCTCTTTACTCTCTTTGACTAGTCGTTTAACTTTCCTATTTTTGTGTCTGTAATCATTTTTAAGTCTAGTTCTCTCCTCATCGCTAAGACCTGTCATGTTCAGCGTTTTATTGTGCGCTTCTTTCTTTTCTTTTTGGGCTGCCGCAATTTCATTGTTCCACCACGCATCGCCAGACTTTCTTCCTACAACCGCCGTACCACATACTTCGGTCGCAGTTTTGAAAATTATATCCCGTAATAAAGTCCACGCGCCCTCTATATCTTTATTGCTTATAAGCGCTTCCCACGTTGCCCTATCTATGCGTTCAGTTAACCTCTTTTGAAACTCTGTTTGCACTTCTTGTCTCTGTATATTTTCAATTTCTATTCGTGTTTGTTTCGTTTTCTTTGTTTTCTTTGTTCTCCATCCCCGCCCTAAGTTTATTTTGCAGACTAAAAGGTAATGATCAGAATTGCATTCGGAACCCCGCATGACTCTTGTATCTTTAACTAGTTCTCTTAATCTTTCATCCGCAATAACAAAGTCAATTATGCTGTGACTATTTCCTTTATTCCAGGTGTACATGTGGATCATTTTATGTCTAAACCAAGAATTTGTAATAAATAGGCCCTTTTCTAAGCATAAGCTAACTAGCTTTTCCCCGTTATAATTTTCTCTTGTTGAATCTCCAAAATTACGTAGCACCCTTTCTGTATCTGTATCCTGACGTTGGACGCCGACCCATCCGTTCATATCTCCCAACAAAATTATTCTTTCACCTTGATCGTGTGTACTTATTGTATCATTTAAAGTGTCCCAAAAGGCGTCTTTAATTTCCCTCGAATCGCTGTCAACTGGTGCGTAGCACGCTATGATAAATAATCTTCTGATTCCTACCTTCATTTTAGCCTATAGTAATCTGGGTGATACAAAAATTATGCTCTATGAGATGATGACTTGCTTTTTTATTCATAATTAAACCGACCCCTTGACTACGATGCGATTCGTTATCTACTCCTGACCATATCTCACAACCGCCTTTCAACTCCCCATTTTCTATGTTTCTAAATTCGCGACCCTTTTTCTTTGTCTCAGGTACACAAAGAATATCTAGTTTCCTTATGTGCATAGTTTCTCGTAGTTCTCTTATCTTAAGATCACTCACTCCTCTAGCATTCCAAACACCCAGTCTCCATTCATTGCCATTCATGCCTTTAGTCAATCCGAGTTTCAGTCCATTCCGAGGCTACTTTATTGTTTGTATTATTCATGTTTAGATTGTACTCCGAACTATCACCTGTATGCGCGAGATTTGTTTTGCGAGTCGAAATCATGTCCGAATTAAGCAGTGATTTGTCTTATGGTGGAGTCAAGCTGTAACGTCAGTCCCACCAAAACTTCTGTTACTGGGGGGGGGGGGGGGGTTAAGGACATGAGAAAGGAAGCCGAGAGTCTCAATAGGTTAGTGATTTATGCTGTGAAGGTCACCAGCCTTAAGCAGCGTTTTATTAAATAGGAGTTGATATGCTCCCATCTTCCGATTGCCGGCCGACAAAGAGAACTTAAAGTATCTGAAGATCCCCCCCCCCCCTCGTCCTATCCAAACATGGGGGAAAAAAATAAGTGTATTTTAGCGAAAATTAGTATAATTTGATATATAATAGAGACTCATCTTTTTTAAAACAGGTTGTAGAGTCTTCCATTTTTTGTCTATTTCCAAGTTCCACTTTGGTTACGCGGTTATAAAATCTTTTGTTGAATAAAACTGCACACATAAAAAGAGTTTATAGAAAAATAATGAAAATTTTAAGACTTTATATTTTGTTTTCAGTTCTTTCCCTGTTTTCAAATAAACGACTGACTTCTGAGAGTGCTACAGATCGACTGATTTTGGTGACAAAGGGCAGAATTGGAAAGGGTCAAATGACACTTGCGTTTCATTATTTCTCTTTTTTTCAAGTTTGACCGTTGGAGATATTGAGTGTTTCAAGATTTGGTAAATACTTTCGGATTCGTAAGATTGAAAACAAAATTCTGGAAATACTGCGCAGTCCTGGATTTATTGTAAACAAATTCTTGAAAAATGAGTAAAAATATTATTATACAATTCAGTAGAAAGCATTACAATAATCCTCGAAAAATGAAATTCCTTTGAAACCATTGAAATCAATTTAAAATTCACACGAATTGAGTGTAGTTCTACTACAAATAAAAGTCCTTTTAAATCCGACAAAGAGGACGTAAGGTATCCGAAGCTCCCCCCCCACCCTCGTCCTATCCAAACATGCGAAAAAAAATAATTGTATTTTAGCAAAAATGACTATAATTTGGTATATAATAGAAACTCATCTTTTTTTAAAACAGGTTGTAGAGTCTTCCATTTCCTGTCTATTTCCAAGTTTCACTTTAGTTACGCGGTTATAAAATCTTTTATTGAATAAATCTGCACACATGTAAAGAGTTTATAGAAAAATAAAGCAAATTTTAAAACTTCTTTTAAAATATTTTGAAAATTTTCTTTTAAAAATTCTTTCCCTATTTTCAAATAAACGACTGACTTATGAGAGTACTAGAGTTCTTTAGATCCGACAAAGAGAAGTTAAAGTATCTGAAGATCCCCCCCCCCCCTCGGCCTATCCAAACATGGGGAAAAAAATTGTATTTTAGCAAAAATTACTATAATTTGGTATATAATAGAGACTCATATTTTTTAAAACAGGTTGTAGAGTCTTCCATTTCCTGTCTATTTCCAAGTTTCACTTTACTTACGCGGTTATAAAATCTTTTGTTGAATAAATCTGCACACATAAAAAGAGTTTATAGAAAAATAAAGCAAATTTTAAAACATTTGCAATATTTTCACATTACTATCTGAGAGATGTCTCCTATACTATTTTTCAGAGTTTTTCCTAGATCAATCCCATACCTATCTGGCATAATCATGTATTTTGGATCTTTTTTGGATCTTCGGTGCAATTCTCAACCGATTTCAAAAAAAATTTTGCCAGCTGTCTGACCTACAAAATAAGTTGAGGCGTTATTTTATGTTAATGCCTTAGAAATTGTGGGATTAAACCCAAAAATCCGTAAGAAACAACCCATTTTCAACCTGTGCACACCTCTGCAAACTAATCTTATCTAACCGATTGACCTCAAATTTAATTCAGAAATCTGTTGCAACATATTATCGATATGTATTACAAGAATTTTCGATATATTATATTGCAAGAATTTTCGATATATATTGCAAGAATTTTCGATATATAATATTGCAAGAATGTTCGATATATTATATTGCAAGAATTTTCGATATATAATATTGCAAGAATGTTCGATATATATTGCAAGAATTTTCGATATATATTGCAAGAATTTTCTATATATATTGCAAGAATTTTCGATATCTTGAATAGTTTCTACAATTTTACGTAGGGGAGAGTGGGTCTAAGCCGTCACTTTTTGTTCGAGTCGTTTTTTAATTGAAAAAAAAATTGTGTGGGAACGTATTAGGTATTATTGTATCGAGCATTCAGTTGGCTACAAAATATTGCTTTTGATTTTTGAGTGCGATGCTTTTGTTTATCAATTATTATGACAAATATGAAGTAATGGGAAATCTGTCGAGCGAAAAGCCGCGGTGCTAAGATGACACCCTCGAGGGAGATAAGTCGATAGTTGACTCTAATGTTTGAAACAAGAAAAGGACACATTTTTTCATTCTTTCTTATTGTAGCCAACTAAATTCTCGATCCAACAATATCTAATATGTTGTCAAACAATATTTTTTTACATTCTGATCCTATAATGAAGAGATATTAGTTTTATGTAAAACTGGATTTCGTCGGTTTTCATCAAATCGTCACGTTTTGAGACCCCTGACCAAAAAAAAAACTATTTTTACAAAGGTTTCTGTCTATATGTATATCTGTATGTATGTCTGTCTAACTGTCTGTATCCTATAGGTAGGATGACGTAATCAGTCTCGACTTAGCCCCACGCGTCAATGTTGTATATTGGTATCCGAAAAACATTGAAAATCATCGGTAAATTCAAATTTAACAACATATTCATGTTCAGCACCTTTTCCACGTAAGGTGAATATACCTTGGTTACAGTGGACGATGACATACAAAAAAGAAACATAATTTTCCAGGAAAAAACTTTTGACCTCGGAAAACACCTCTTATGTCGTAAAATGTGCCATGTCATGTAGAATGTCACGAAACTCTTTTGATAACGATAGGGCATTATGGCCCATTTTCATTTCAAAAACCCAAGATCACACGGTTTATATTTTTCTTTAAAAAAGCAAAAGACGGCTTAGCCCCACTGCCGGCTTAGCGCCACTCTTCCCTATTTACTCTAAAAAATTACAATTCCGAAACAGACTTCCCTTTAAAATTTGGTGTCAGCCGATTGAAATTGAATAGATTAGGCTGTGGAGATAAGCACAGGTAAACAATTTAATTCAACATTTATTCAAATTTTATTCAATAAATATCGGATAAGTTAAAAAAATTGAAATTAAAGAATCTAATCCAAATCGAAACTACACAATGACACCATTAAATTGAATTAGAGAATAAATGAATTCAATTTCGAAGTGTCTCGTCGTCCCGAAATTCGGGATGACTAGTCCAATATTTTTCATAAGCTCGGCTAGTCATCCCGCATTTTCGGGACGACAAGTCAATCTCCTTTCCCAAGTCCACCAATTTTTCGGGATGACTAGACACAGTCTTTTAATTTTCTTAATTAAGCTCCAGCAAAAATTATTCACACAATTAGTATTTAAATTTTGTAATTAAGTAAAGTATTAATTAATAGAAACTTTTTAAAATTTTATTTAAATTAATTAGGCGTACATATATTATTTATTAAAAAATACAAAAGTACATGAAATCCCACAAAAAAACATCTGCGATGCCAAAAATCTGGCAAGCACAACTACATGAATTTTTGGAATCAAAGGTGGCCAAGTTATTTGGGGAAAAAATATTCCTTATAAATTATATTTAAAAACTTTTTTTATGAAGTACTCTATAGACATTTTTGAAACAAAATGTCGAAGAGCCATTTTATATATTCTAAAACTTGCCAAGATTATATTATTATGCCATCAATTTCCCATCACTAGAAATTTTTGAGAATCATTTTGCTTATATATTCAATCCCGCCAAGTTTCATAATGCCTCAAATGGTTTTTAAAATTTTATTTTAAAAATCTCTATAGAGTACTTTATAAAAAAAGTGTTTAAATATATTTTATTATAAATATTTTTTTTCCATATTGCTTGACCAACTTTGATTTCAAAAATTCATTTAGCTGTATTTGACAGACGTTTTGAGTCGCAGATGTTTTTGATGGTTTCTAATAGTGTGCACATTTCAACTATAACATAAGGGCGCCGTCACATGGGTGCAGATTAGCGGATTACGTATTAGAATGCAACCAATAGAACTATGTTTATTCTGTACACTACACAAGAAACGGAATTCTAGTGGTTGTATTCTAATCCGCACTCTGCTGGTATGTACCCACGAGACTGCTCCCTAAGACTTCTTAAGAATAACTGAGTTTCAAGTAGAAGAAAAGAAAATGAAGCCAATTTCTAAGTTCGCTTTTTTAAAATCTGTGTAACTGCTTTTATACAAAAAAATGTCAAGTTAGATTGGTCAGAAACCGCAGCAGAACTTTCAACCTGGTTTCGACGTAAAGTAAAACTTTTTCGCCGCCGAAACCGAACCCGTGTGGTTGACCATATTCCGGAAGTTATACTATCAGGAAGAAATTGCAAATCCGCATTCATTCGATGTAACGTTCACTTTAAAATATCGTTCATTATGCTATTCAATATATTTTCCATTAATTTACTATTCTTAACTTCTTTACACCCCGGATATTGGATAGATTATTATTATTAATATTGTATTGTGAGGCTGGTCCATTTAAGTCCTGTAGCACTGCGGTTAAAACCCATTGTACTATGCCTTGTTATTTTAAAACCCTGGCGAAAAAGAGGCTATACACGGCTCACCATATCGCTGCTAAAGTATCATTAAAGTCCTTTAGCATGAGTAAATATTCCGTCAGATGATGTTTGTCCACGGGGAAGGAAAACAGCAGAAACCCAGTTTCCGAGTTTAGCCGGTTTTTCTACAGTCGTGTTTGAAGGCAGACATTCGACCCTATCCATCGAGTGCACATAATCATCCTCGGCGTCAAACCTTCCGCTGGATATTCGTTAAAATGCAACGAATACACAACCCGATCGTACGTTGCAGATGGTCACCCATCCGAGTGCTATTCGCGCTCGAAATGGCTTGACATATGGGCTTTTCCCGAATTCAAATTTACATCGCAGCTCATGCTGTCGGTTATTGGATAGATATTGATTATACTCCCGAGAGAAAAAAGTACAAGGAGTTTACAATTCTATGGAAACAGTAAAGAAGTAAAGGTATTTTAATATGCATAGCCTTTATCTGTGTTCTTATAGAATTTCATGAGAAACGAGAAAACGGTAAATATTGATTTTCGATGAAAACAAAACAAAAAATTTGAAATGAATTTGAATGCGAGGATGCAGCTTGGAAAATGTAAACACGCGTATTGTGTGCAATGAGAAAATGAGATTTTCTTCACGCAACCGTAGGATTATGTAATGAAATAAAAAGCAGAAAGGTTATTTTTGGCAATTTCATAATACGTTAATTTATATTTTTAATTAATATATTTCTTCTTATTGAATGTGTTTTTTATACAAAATGTTTTAATCCGTTGGGATTAGCTCCTGTGTGTACTCTGTATAAATGAAGCTTAGCCGAAGCTTCGATTTACCTTCAAACATGTAACGTTGTTAACTAATTGATACGGTAGTTTCATCTTACTAGGATATCAATTTTCGAAATATAACCACACTTCAAAGTTCTGAGTATGGTGATACATATATGATCACTATATAATCTGATAACTTATAATACGTTTATTACATCAGTCAAATAATTTTTTAATTAACATTCATTTCACTGTTACTCTTGGGGAAATATACATATATTGTATAGCCAAATATTCTATAGGTAACTTAATACTATTAATAAAATAATCACATCTACGGATATTAAGCCCCTTCGCCTTTCTTCTAAAAACCAGCATTTAATTTCATTTTCTATGTCAATATAAACATATATAATGTTCCCTTGTGTATTATTTATATACTATCATCAAACCTACAATTTCACAATTTTATGAAGAATATCAAAAAATTCAGTTACAAATTTCCTAAAGGTAAGATGTCACGTAGACTATGAATCTCAAAACAAAAATAATCCATTGCCTCAAGTTTTTCAATAAAAACGGGGTCAAAGTAAGGATAAAGTTCCGAAAAGCGCTTACCTCCGATTAATTTTAAACTCCGTATTCCTATGTATCTTGACGCGCTGATCATGAATATGATAATGAAAATACCTGCAAATTCGATTTTCAAGGTCAAACCCCAAAAAAGCTATAAAAATTTCATGTTTTTCCGTTTATTTCAGTAAATAAAAAAAAAATTTACAAACAAACTTCCAACAAAAAATGTAGATTTTTTAAAAATACATATTTTATGTTGAATATCTTTTACCCTACGACTGATGGTTTTCGAGGAAATAGACGATAAATATGAAAAATCACAGAAATACTGCAAAATGTTCAGCGGTGCGACTTAAATTGTATGAAAAATTCTTGGAAGGTTGAGCACGAGCGCGTCGAATGGATGGGAGAAGCGAAACTTTCGAGAGCGGACATTGGTGGGGAGGTGCCTTTCCACCCGCACCATGACACGTTGGAAAGGTGGTCGTGTGTAACCTAAGTTATTTCTGTGGCCAGTCATAGGGGTGCCTCCCCGCCCCCCATGACACGTTGGAAAGGAGGTCGTGTGTGACATAAATTATTTCTGTGGCCAGTCATAGGGGTGCCCCCCATGAGACGCTGGAAAGGGGGTCGTGTGTAACCTAAGTTATTTCTGTGGCCAGTCATAGGGGTGCCTTCCCGCCCCCATGACACGTTGGAAAGGAGGTCGTGTGTGACCTAAATTATTTCTGTGGCCAGTCATAGGGGTGCCCCCCCCCATGAGACGTTGGAAAGGGGGTCGTGTGTGACCTAAATTATTTTTGTGGCCAGTCATAGGGATGCCTTCCCGCCCCCCATGACACGTTGGAAAAGGGGTCGTGTGTGACCTAAGTTATTCCTATGGCCGGTCAGAGGGGTGCCTCCCCGCCCCCCCCTGACACGTTGGAAAGGAGGTCGTGTGTGACCTAAATTATTTCTGTGGCCAGTCATAGGGGTGCCCCCCATGAGACGTTGGAAAGGGGGTCGTGTGTAACCTAAGTTATTTCTGTGACCAGTCACAGGTGTGCCTTCCCGCCCCCAATGAAATGTTGGAAAGGGGGTCGTGTGTAACCTAAGTTATTTTTGTGACCAGTCACAGGGGTGCCTTTCCGCCCCACATGGCATGTTGGAAAGAGGGTCGTGTTTGACCTAAATTATTTTTGTGGCCAGTCATAGGGGTGCCTTCCCGCCCCCCATGACACGTCGGGAAGGGGGTCGTGTGTGACCTAAGTTATTCCTGTGGCCGGTCATAGTGGTGCCTTTCCGCCCCCCATGACACGTTGGGAAGGGGGTCGTGTGTGACCTAAGTTATTCCTGTGGCCGGTCAGAGGGGTGCCTCCCCGCCCCCCATGACACGTTGGAAAGGAGGTCGTGTGTGACCTAAATTATTTCTGTGGCCAGTCATAGGGGTGCCCCCCATGAGACGTTGGAATGGGGGTCGTGTGTATCCTAAGTTATTTCTGTGACCAGTCACAGGTGTGCCTTCCCGCCCCCCATGAAATTTTGGAAAGGGGGTCGTGTGTAACCTAAGTTATTTTTGTGACCAGTCACAGGGGTGCCTTTCCGCCCCACATGGCATGTTGGAAAGGGGGTCGTGTTTGACCTAAATTATTTTTGTGGCCAGTCATAGGGGTGCCTTCCCGCCCCCCATGACACGTTGGGAAGGGGGTCGTGTGTGACCTAAGTTATTCCTGTGGCCGGTCATAGTGGTGCCTCCCCGCCCCCCATAACACGTTGGAAAGGAGGTCGTGTGTGACCTAAATTATTTCTGTGGCCAGTCATAGGGGTGCCCCCCCCATGAGACGTTGGAAAGGGGGTCGTGTGTAACCTAAGTTATTTCTGTGACCAGTCACAGGGGTGCCTTCCCGCCCCCCATGACACGTTGAAAAGGGGGTCGTGTGTAACCTCAGTTATTTCTGTAGCCAGTCATAGGGGTGCCTTCTCGCCCCCCCCCCATGACGCGTTGGAAAGGGGGTCATGTGTAACCTAAGTTATTTCTGTGGCCAGTCATAGGGGTGCCTTCTCGCCCCCCATGACACGTTGGAAAGGGGGCCGTGTGTTACCTAAATTATGTCCGTGGCCAGTCATAGCTCCCCATGAGACGTTGGAAAGGGGGTCGTGTGTAACCTAAGTTATTTTTGTGACCAGTCAAAGGGGTGCCTTCCCGTCCCACATGACGCGTTGCAAAGGGGGTCGTGTGTGCCCTAAATTACTTCTGTGGCCAGTCATAGGGGTGCCTTCCCGCCCTCCATGACACGTTGGAAAGGGGGTCGTGTGTGACCTAAGTTATTCCTGTGACCAGTCACAGGGGTGTTTTCCCGCCCCCCATGAGACGTTGGAAAGGGGTCATGTGTAACCAAAGGTATTTCTGTGTCCAGTCATAGGGGTGCCTTCCCGCCCCTCCCCCCATGACACGTTGGAATGGGTGCCGTGTGTAACCTAAGCAATTCTACACTTCTTACCGACATTTCCCTTCTTTTCTCTAAAACGGTCAGTCGCAGGGTAAAAATATATTGAACATAAAATATGTATTTTCAAAAGATCTACCATTTTTGCTTAAAGCTTTTTTGTAAATTTTCATTATTTACTGAAATAAATGGAAAAACATGACATTTTTATAGTTTTTTGGAGGTTTGACCTTGAAAATCAATTTTTCGGGTATTTTCACTATCATATTCGTAATCAGCACGTCAAAACACATAGGTATACGGAGTTACAAATTAATCGGAGGTAAGCGCTTTCCGGAACTCCACCCAAAAGTAAAAACATAAACGAACAATGGTATTCTTCCTTCTTTGAAAAGTTGTTAAACACTACTGACGAATCGGAAAATTTTACGAATTAGCTTACATTGTGAAATATTCATGAATAGTTGCTAATAAAATGTAAAAACTCAAGTTTATGTATTTTCATTGCGAAACTAAAATTTAAGCGTGGTCGAAAAAAACGCCAGCAGTTTAAAAAAAAATCCCTGAAATTTCCAGGTTTCTCTATGCATGAAAAATTCCCTGAGAATTCCAGGTTTTCCGGGTAGGTATACACCCTGACTGAAGTTGTGAACAAATTAGGAAAAAATGATTTCTGCTTTGGGACGGGGAAAAACAAAATGGTCCTTATCCAGTTTTCCATTTCATAAATTTTAAAACTCGTCGAGTTTTCACTTTCATAATTTTAAAATTAACATTTGAACAGTTGAATTCGAAAAATTTATTCCTAACTTGTCATTGTCGTGTCGAAAGGGCGTTGGAACCAGGACCCAAACTCAAAATTGAATTGCCTGATATTACTCCATAAATATCAGAATTACATCATTCTCAGTTAATTAGGGCCTATTCTTCTTTTGAATAAAATCTGTATTCGGAGTGAAAAATGGGGTAATTTCAATATTTTGTGTGTAAAACATTTTTTTTATTCTAACCCAAGCATTAGAAAAAATATTTTACACAAAATCTATTAAACTAGCCAACTTTTCCCTTCAAATACAGATTTGATTCAAAACAGGATTAGGTTCTAATTATCTAGAAAAGATGTAATTTTAGTATTCATATTTTGTTGCAACAACGAAAACCTAACAATATCTGAAATTGCTCGCATTTGGTGATAATAGATAATAATTTTGTATTGTAAATGTACACACCTAATATAAAACATTTAAGTAATTTAATAGTCAAATTTAGTGATGCATATCGATCATTTTTAAATTTTTCAAAAATCTCATCAGATTAAATTAAAAACTTAAACACCATACTCATCACATCGAGACGAACGATCACTCAGTCGATATGATCGTGTCGTCTCGATCGACTTCTTTCATTGCATATTCTTGATTTCCATTATATTTCAGTTCCATCCACCTATGTTCCAAGCAAATCTCGATTTTATCCAAAAATGATCGATATGCATCACTAGTCAAATTCTTCTTCTAAAAACAACTGGCTATTGTTCACACACTTTAAATTCTTTCAGTATTGAGATAAATTGCAGATAAAAATCTATCTTTTTTTGAAAAGTTTGTTTTTCGATTTGTTAAAAAATTTAACAGCATACCGTTTTCAATTAGAACTGTAAAACATTATTTTTATGGGAAAAATGTTTATGCTCGAATTTGTACTATTCATTAAAAATTATTTGTAAATATTTTACAATACAAAAAATAATTCTATTGTAAGGCATTATATAATAAATTAATACAACCTGTTTTTTGGCCAAAATTAGTTTCCTCGTGATATAAATGTTTTTTAAACCTCAATAGTAATTACATTTGTATTATTCCTTTTCTCCTTTACTAAAGCGCCGTGGTCCGTTACTTGCTTTCAGAATGAGTCATAGATTAAGCTTCAAGCTTTCATTTGAGCTATCTCGTATAATATTTCGCCTTGTCTGTAGTATTCAACAACTTTTCGAAGAAAGGGAAAACCGATTGTTTGTATTTGTTTTCACTCTTTGACCCTGTTTTTCTTCAAAAACTTTACGTGGTGAATTATTTTCGTTATCAGATTCGTCATCTACGTCCAAAATTCTTATAGTAATGATATGACTTCCCTTTGGTCACAAAATTAGTGTCGGACACATATATTGTGTAAGCGCCAAGTACGCATGTCCGGACTCTACAGTGGCGAGTCGAGCGCTCGAGCGTAAATAATAAAAACTCGAAATTTCGGAAACTAAGACTCATTGTATCGAAAAAGATACAAGTCAGGGACCCGCCTCTTGCGACCTCTCCTTGTCAGTTTTTTTTTATTTTGGTTAAGTTGTATAAGGATGGTTGCCATAAAGTTTTTAAGTTAAGATTAATTTTTTTTATGGAACTTTATAAAACAAACTGAATTATTTTTTAAAAATATTTCATACTTCAAAGAGAAGTAGTTTATTATGTTTATCTGCGTTTTCTGTTAATAGAAGCATAGATGTGTGAATCTTAAACTTTTGTATTTTCGAAAAATATGTTAAAAGATTTTAATTTGCCCTTTAGAAAGTATAATTATATACTTAACATACACTATTCAAAAGTTTCATTTGGATTTCACCAGTTTTCCTTTAAAAAACAAAGAAACATTTTAAGAAGATGCATGCTGATAACTTTTAGTGAATGGACCTTTCTCTGGTCAATTTTTTTTACAATCTTAACAAGACGACTGGAGGTAATAACTGAATTCATAGCAGAACACAAAAACTATAAAAGAGTTGTCGCAGGATCACCGAGTGTCACCAAATGGAACATCAACTTTCGACATTATTTACAAAATATGAATAATGGACTTGAGAATCATAAAAAAATACTAAAAATTATATATTTTCATTTTGTGAACACTGACACAGGAATAAAATTAATGATTTTAGATTTTTTTAAGTGATTTTTTCGAATACTAACTTAAAATAATTTCACTTTTCAGCATAATTAATGACGTTTCAATTTGAAATATGGATCTCTATTCATAACTTTTAGATTCCTCAACTTAATACAGAAGATTTACATAGGCAAAAATCATTCACAAATTCTGCTGCCATTAGTTTTTAAATTTTTGTTTGCGAATTTATAATTGGGGCATGTCATCGTGGGAAAATTTCAGATATTTTAATTTCTCATTTCCAAGCAAAAGCATCTAAACTTTTAAAACTTTGCTAAAAAATAGTTAGATTTTTGTACTTTATCCTAGTATTTTAAAAAATATATCAAACAATGGGAAAAGGGTAAAACGGCCTGAACGTAAATTTTACAACTTTCTGGCAACCCATAAAAAATCCGATAAAAAATCATCGTTATTCTAACGCAAAACTTGACTTGCAGAAATTTGTGAAAATTTACGCAAGGTATCATATTTTCTACCAACTAAAGAAGATTTCTTCAAAGAATTCTTAGAGGAAAAAGTATAATATTCTATTATAAAACAAATATAAAATTGTCTCACTTACTCCCCTTACTTTCAACAAATTTCAAAAAGCAAAAAATCCCTGAATCCTCTGATAGCACAGCAACGTCATATCATCAAATGAATTCAATACCAGTTTTACTAAAATAAATATGTCTTTGTTAATTTTTTCAATTGAAATATTTAAATTATAGGGTTGTGGAGAACAAGTGGAAGCGCATCCTTATTTACAAAAAACTATAATATTTTTATTCACTAAAATAGTTGTATCGTCTGAATTCTTGCATAATATGTATGTAATGAATAAAAAAATCACAATCAGTCGATTTTTAAAAATATTTTCATTACAAGTTCTTTTAAAGATATTTTCGGAAAGTTTTGTATAATTTCAGTGCAATGAAATTTAACGAATGAATAACTCAGATTATACAGTGTACTCTGACTAATCCAACACTCTTATAATGTTTTAACTTTAAGCTCATGGTTAGAAAAATATTTTACTCAAATAAATGAGCCTTTCAAGCGAAAAGTATACCTATAGAGCTTTACTATGTGGTTATAATATTTTTACTTTAAGCTCATGATTAGAACAATATTTTCCTCAAATAAATAAGCCTTTCTTGCGAAAAGTACCTATGAAGCACTACGTAGTGGTTGTGTTCGGAGAAAAGAGTATAGATCTTACTATAAGATTATCAATCAGTTTGTGTATTTTTTTATGCTGTGACGTATGATGACTCTATGAAGCTTTCTGCCTGGGGTGACTGCTGGAGAGATTGATTAGCGACCCGTGTCGGAGCGATATTGCGGAACGAACGTGATGTTTGAACAAGCAACACGGAAATTCTAGATTGATCTGAAATGTATCCCTTCTCCTACACATCCCTTACATATTTTTATCATATGAATTCCTTGATCTCCGGTAAAAGAACAAGGCTAGAGCCCGGCGATTTGATACAAAACAGTGGAAAATAGTACAAATCACATGTCAGATTATGTGCTAATTTGAGTTCTTCATTACAGCGCTGTCTTACATCTAAATTGACCTCAAATTAAAATATCTTATTACAAGTAAATAAGTATGTAATTTAAACGCAAAATTATGTAATTCAATTAGTTATTAATATATTGCAATATAAAAAAATAATAGTGGCGCGTCAATCACCTAAAATAGCGGCCAACTTGATGCAAGTGCATACTTCAGAGAAGCTAACATTACCCTATTTTATGTATTTTTTATTTTGAAAACTTTCTTCACTTACTTTAGACAAGACATCAAGTTATACCTAAAGTACATTTTTTTCATTATTTACAGTTTTATATTTTTCTTTTAAATTCACTTGTTCTTTCAGATGTGCCAACATCTTGTCCCATATAAGAACATGTCTTTTTTTTAATATCATAAGTAAAAATTTTTTTTACTTTTTGTTTAAAACATGTTTTAGTTTTGCGATTGATGAGAAAGGAAGTTATTTTGTGTAGCCTATATAAATTATGAGTCTTCTATAATATTTTGTGCTGGGATGTGACAGTACATTAATTAAAATAGTAGTGACACTTCATTTTATCTCTCCGTATGACATATCATGAAAAATGAAGAGATATGCGTTTGGTTTGCAGTGTTTGGACAGGCAAAGAGGTGAAATAATTTATTTGACGGTAAATATACTTCAAAGCCTTTGTTCATCTTGCTCCATTTAAAATCTTTTCTAATTTCCTGTCCATTTTAATTTTCTAGACCCGTCTACTTTTAACGCATTTGGGGAATGAGATTGTTATTTGCTTCTTCTTGACACTGCATTCTGACTTTTTATTTAAATTTTGATATATCGCAACAATATGTATAAAAATCTGTCGGCGTTGAACAAGGTATCTGATACTAACATGCTTGTCGTCCCGGTTCTACTCTACACGTCTTGGGTGGTTCAATGGACGAAGAACGAGCTGAAAGCCCTTGATATCACCACACGTAAGATCATGCATATGCATAAAAGCTTGCATATCAATTCATCAGTTCCGCAATTATACATTTCACGCCGTCAAGGCGGACGCGGACTTCTCAATCTCCAGGGTCTTCATAACCAAATTGTCCTAAGTACAGCTTACATGGTTGCGAATGGCAGAGATCCGCTCCTAAAAATGGTCAGGAATCACGAGATGATTGGCAAAGGAGCGTTCCTTTACAAAGCTGCGAAGCAAGCGGCCGAGACCCTTGGCCTGTATTTTAACATCAGAATTAAGGAAAGTGCATTATTCCATTCAGATGCTCTACTGCTAAAAGCCGAAGTAAAGGAAGCAGAAGTTGAAAAATTTCACCAACAGCTACTCGACCAGAAAATGCACGGAATCTTTCACAGAAATGTAGAAAAACAGTCCTTGTCGAAGGAGCTAACTTTAGTGATATAAATTTCATCACTAAAACGCTGACGCGTTTCACAGTTTTGACCGTACGCCTTCGCACTGGGGCGAGGTTTGGTTTATATTCGAACGCAAATGCAAACGCGTAGATGCGTTCCACTGTGCTAAACATAGTGGGACCAAAGGGATATTTTTCGTTCAAGAAAGTCTACAGACTTTAATTTTGCCCCGATTTCCGATTTGTTTGTTGTTAATTAAAGAGAGCTAAATTTCAAAGAGCACCTAGGTCATAGATATTTCGAATTTTTATTTGTTTACTTATTATTTGTTTACTCAAAGTATGAGAAAATCGACATTATCACATAATTATTATTTATTCTTCAATAACGGTTCGCATAGAATGTGAATTACCTTGAATTAACGCAAGAGCATTCCTAGAATATAAATAATTTGATCATTATATGTTTCAATTATTATAAACAAATTAAATTGACAAATAGCCAGATATCGTAATTGTGGTTGAAAAACATTTGTTCTTAGCTAAAAATGCTTTAAATTATTGTGAGAGTGAAGTTAGTCAGAATATCGATGAATTATTAACAATTAAAATTGTTATAAACAATTTTTTGCACAAATTTGAAATTTATAGTTTTTTCAATTGCGGTGTTCCTTGTAGCTTCGGAATTCTTGCAGATATTCTTAATAATAATACATGTTCAATAATATTGGTGGAAATCCAACAATTGTTGCTTATTTAAGCAAATGAAATAAATAAATATAAAACTTTGGCACTTTGGCCTTGAAAATAATTTTTTGACTGCATCAATGCAAATGATAAAAGGCAAAACACAGTTGAAAAAAAAAAAAATTCCAATTTTATGCCAAACATTGTTTGTAACTATTCTAATTCTTAATAAGATGTGGATATTCTGACTAACAATCACTCTCACAATAATTTAATGCATTTTTAGGTAAAAACAAATGTTTTTCAACCGCAAGTATGATATTTGGCTACTTGTTCATTTTATTTGTTTACAATAATTAAAACATACAACAATCAAATTATTTGTATTCTGGAAGTACTCTTGCGTGGTGAGAGGGTGTCATTTGTTGTTAAGGTTTTGGTCCATTCCGTTGTAAAAACGGTTATTATTGCATCACAATGAACTTAGCAGATAATTGTTTATAATGATTTTTCACATTCTAGTAATGTGATTCCTTTCGGATATTTCAGCGGCTTACGGTACAAGCCGTAAAAATATGTATAAATTAAAGGTAACTGAAAGTCTTTGAGTAGCAAAGCACATGTACAGTCAAAGACCGAGAAACGAAGCTGTACCTAGTTAATATAAAAGTATATAGTATGCAGGTAGGCAAAGGTGGGTTGACAGACCGTCAGTGGCTCTTTAAAGATCTCGTCCTTTTTCAGGCCTTCACAAAGCCTACATGATACTCCAGACATGAACCTCCATTTTTACTAATAAACTTCATATACATAATGAGGATTTAAAAATTAAAAATGCTTTATTTTCGAAGAAGAATAAAAAGAATGAAAAAGAAAAGTTTTAAATTTAATAATTACTCAGTTTAAAGAAATATTTGAAAATATTAAAATAAGAAATATTACTATGTACAATCCACTTGCATTGTTTTTAATCCATTCAAAATATCATACTTCGATTTTGCCATCTTTTCTGATATCGATATGAATATAATATTTTTTAAATAAACAAAATAAAAATCAGGAACCTTGAGTTTGCTAGGAATTTCGTATTGAGTAATTAAAAGTGCGTCGCGTAGGCTTAGGCGTTCGCGTTCGCGTTCGCGTTCGAGTATGCATGGGCCTTAAGAGTGCTTTATTACCATCTTTGTCAAATTTTCTGGAACTACGATTTTTGGACAGCAGTCTCCATTGCACACTCAAGGCTCGACATCGTTCTCCAAGACTTCGAGAAACGATCTATATGTATTCGTGAACGAATTCTCGGCTCCGTCTGAATACAACATCACTGCCAAGGAGAAAGAAAAGGAGAAGAGGTATCAAGACCTCAGAAGAGAGCTTCAACGACTGTACCCAAAATGTTTGGTACAAGTAATTGTCCTTGAGATAAGTGGTCTCGGACGTGCGAAACTATCACTGGTTCGTAAACTTGAAGCCATACCCACGTGCCAAAAATAGTCCAAGGCACTTGCGAGATGGATGCAGAAAGCTGTCATCCGTGGGTCACTTCGTGTCCTCGAGACACACGAGAGTTTTACTGGCCTGTCGTTGTGATTTTATCGGGCTCTGTGACCATCCATCTCACGATTGTCAGACGTGGCCATAAGTGTAATTTACCGCGGATCTGCTGGGAGCCAGTGACATTTTTTAGATGGCAGTTGCTCTCAGTGGAACCCTGCGGTGGTTGTTAAACCCTTTTTTATGTCTATATATATATATATGCGACTTTAGATGTGAGGTGAAAATTCGGACTAGATGCTAGTGGGTTGAAGGAAACTTCTTCCACCAGAAGGTCTTGATACCAACTTCGGTTCGATTCCTAAGGAACCAAAACCGAAACCGAAACTATATATATATATACCAAATGAAACATTAATAGATTTTTATTACATTCTCATCCTAATGAGAAGGTATTGGTTTTATGTAAAATTTGACTTAGTCCGTTTTCATTAAATCTCCACGTTTTGAAACCCCCTGAGCTAGAAAAAACGATTTTTACGATTTTTACCAAGGTCTATCTGTAGTCTGTCTGTAGTCTGTCTGTAGTCTGTAGTCTGTCTGTAGGCACGATAACTTTCGAAAAAATGATCAGATTGGATTGAGCTTTGGCACATTTCTTCAAGCCCTGAAAGAAAAGGACAAGTTCGTTAGCCAGCTATTTTTGATGAAAATTCAAAAAGTTGGAGCATTTTCAAAATTTTTGAAATCATTTTTTTCAGAACTTCATTATTCTATGTACAGCAATTTGCAGTACTCAAAAATCTGAACAATTTATCCCCACGACTTTTTTCGATAAAAAGAAAACTATCAGAGTTACAGCATTTTCAAACTCCAAAAAAACTAACGGAAATTACCATTTCAAGCCAAACAATGCACGATATGGAAAAAAGTCATCCATTCAAGAAAGATCTAAAAATTTGTTGTTAATTATTTTTTTATAGGAAGTGTAGTTTTTGTTTTATTCGAGAAAAATGACATTACAAAATAAACGAAAAATCAAATGTTTACATTGTCATCCTAATAAGAAGGTATTGGTTCTATGTAAAAAAATTTATATATAGTTTTCTTTGAATAAAACACACTGTTTGACCAGAAACGGGATTTTCGATTTTTGGTAGCACTTCAATAATTTAAACCAAAACTGTTTCTTAAGCAATTAGGCGTTTTTCTTTGATGTTGAAAAAAGTGTGTGGGTATTATAATGAGAATGTGTTCCTTAAGGCAGGTAGAGCCTCAAGTAAATATACTTCCTTTTTAACCCGTGCAGAAATCGCCAAGTTTCTTCCCGGTTCCAGACTTGGGCCAGGCTGGGGGCCCCTAGCCTGGATCTAGCTCGAATTTTGCAATGGCTCGAGCTTGGGCCCAGCTAGTGTCAAAGTTCCAAAAATTGACGACAGATGGCGTAGTACTATTCCCTTTGTTTCCTTATTACTTGCGAGTGTTGAGTGTAAATCTTTACAAAGTGGCAAATTTGGTATAAATAAAAATCCGTAAAGTATCTTAATCAGTAATTTGAGTGATAGTTTGAGCCAAACTGAACTCATAAATTTTGTGTGAGTGATTGAGAATAGTAGTGATGCTGCTGATTGATGATGGTCGATGAACAAAATACAAATCATCATTGAAGTTAAATTGATAAAAATGCCTCAAATAAAAAGCACTCTAAAAGACCAGAGGCATCGAGCACTCGTCAGTATCCCATATTTACGCGGTGAAAGTGCAAGTAAGTTCTTATATTAATTCTAAATAATATTTTTACATTAAGATTACACGTAACTTCTAACCTCAAATTGAGAAAACTTTTTCGTCGAATTATCAAGTGTAAAAATGTTATTAATTTATGTAATGATGTTTAAGACTTAGATTTATAAAACAAATATGGCGGACGTAAATTAAAAAATTATAGTATATAGATGATGATGACGCAGAAAGGTGGTAGAAATTTAGGACGCGCAAATCGAATGAGTGACTTTTTGAATTGACGTTTTGATTTTTTTTCGATTTTTCAATATTACATATTCATTTGTTAACTTTGAATTTGAATAAAAAAATTTCTCCTTAATTTCGACTTTTAATTTTTAAATTAAAAATTGCTAGGAATCGATAATAAACTAGGGCCAAGCCTGGGCCAAGCTTGGGCCAAGCTGGGCGATCGAGCCTGGCCCTGGCCAGATTTGGCGTTTCATTCAAGCTTGGCCCAGGCTAGATCGCCAGGCCAAGGCCTAGTTTTGCCAAGACTGGGCCCTGTTTGGGCAATGACCAAATTTCTACACGGGAATCTAAAATAAAACAAAATTAACAATCACTTAAAACGTAGAGGTTTTGTCTATTTGATAATATTTGCATGTACATTTCTTCTTTTTATCCAAGCCGAACACGATGTGCGAAAACCAAAAAAAGCCGGGCGCGAAGCGCGAGATACAACAACCGCACGTCGTAGGCGCGCTCAAACATGCGAGAGCAGCGAGCCGCGCGCGTAGCGCGTGATGAGAATGTGCCCGCTAGGCGGGCAGATTTTTTGAGTTTTATTTCTGTATTTTATTTGTAAAATGGAATTAAAAGTCGTCTTCCACCTCATTTTACCGAACTTTTTTTCCATACCTGGGTACTTTTTATTACTGAAAATATTTTGCTAAGAAATAGAGGCATATGTGTAATTCTAGTTTTCATTTATGTGAACAATAAAACTGTTGCTGAAAGGGGGATCACAATTTTTCTGCGGCTTTCAAACCATGGTCAGAATCTTTGTAAAATTCTTCTGTTTTATGGATGCGTGCGAAAAAAATTCAACAAAAATTGGCAAAAGGAATAAAGGTGTAGTTTCTCATAATACATTCTTTTTCCCTTTAACCATGTCGCCACTTTGTAATTATTGAGCTGTTTACCCATTTGTTGGTGGATTTCGAAAAAAGACGATGATCCACATCATATTAAGAAAATAAATAAAAATCTCTTGATAGATTCTAAAAATACCGCGTATAAAACAAACATTATCGATCGAGGTCTATACAATTTATTTGTAGATACTTTTGGCACTAGTAGTATTTTAGATATATTATAAATTCAACAAACACATGCAAGAAGCGCTCGGAAAAGGTCAGAGGTAAAATGTTAGGCGCCAAAAACCAGGATGAGGGGTAATACCTCAGATACCAAACGTTATAAGCATATAAGCCAAGGGTAAACCTTCACGGTTCCAAGTACCACATGGCAGGGTGAACTGAAAAATATCCGTAGTTAAACGTCAGTACTGCCGTACAGTTAAACAGACACTTCTGTCTGGTCAGCTTCGAACGGAGAAAATCAACAAAATAGTTATTTGTGATACAAGTGCGTATATTTTTTGCAACGCCCGTCCGAAAAAGTTGTCAGGAGGTAGTAACGAAAAATACTAATTTAATATTGCATAGAGTGGAGTAAAGAAATTACCAACAAAAAAAAATTTTTTCAATGTTTGAAAAAAAATTGAAAAAAAAAAATTTTGAAAAAAAAATGTTCCGGAAAAAAAATTTGTGCAAAAAAATGTTTAAAAAAAAATTTGGTGAAAAAAAATTTTTGAAAAAAAAAATTTGTGAAAAAAAATTTGGTGAAAAAAAATTGTCGAAAAAAAAAAATTTTGTGAAAAAAAATTTTGAAAAAAAATGTGTTGAAAAAATTTGTTTGGAGAATAATTATTGAAAAAAATGTTGGCGTTTATGCTTCTTTGTCCCGAAGAGCAAACTTCAATCATTTTAACATTTGTTCAAGTTAAATGTAAATTTATTTCAAGAAGATACCAACACCAGTACTTCAAGTTACCTATGCCAGTGTCTAAAGTACCTTATCTCGAATGTGCGCATGCGCAGCTTTTTCACCAGTGTCTCAAGTAAGCCATCTTCAAACTGCGCATGCGCGAAAAATTTTTCACGCACAGTCTGCTCAAATAAGGTACTTTAGGCACCATCTACATGCATGCAAACGTCAACTTTTGAGGTGGGTGTTGCAAAAAAGATTTTTTCTCCAAAAAGTATTATGGAATTATTTTTTCATGTATGTTTCAACATAATTCATACAAATTGATGAATATTTTTCTCATTCTGTAAAAAAAAATTAAAATTACATCATTTTTAGTTAATTAGAGTCTATTCTTCTTTTGAATAAAATCTGTATTCGGAGTGAAAAATGGGGTAATTTCTATAGTTTGTGTGTAAAACATTTTTTTTATTCCAACCTAAGCATTAGAAAAAATATTTTATACAAAAAATATTAAACTAGCTAATTTTTCCCTTTAAATACAGATTTGATTCAAAACAGGATAAGGTCATAATTATCTAGAAAAGATGTAATAATTCTAGTATTTATATTTCATTGCAACAACGAAAACCTAAGAATATCTTAAATTGTTTGCATCTGGTAATAATAGATAATAATGTTGTATCGTCCATATACTTTACGTGATGAATTATTTTCATGATCAGATTCGTAATCTACGTGAAAAATTCTTATAGTGATGATATAAATTTCCTTTTGTCACAAAATTAGTGCCGGACACATGTATTGTGTAAGCGCCAAGTCCAGATTTTTTTATAAATGTTTCAACATCATTTATACAAATTGATGAATATTTTTCTCATTCTGTAAAAAAAATTACATTTTTTTTATTTGCTATAATAAAATCGACATGCGGTTTTCGTAGACAAAAATACAAGAGAAAAAGCCGCGAATCGATTACCTATAAAATAGGATTGGACGTTATTGTATTGAAGACGGAGCCTCGAATCTTTTACAAGTTAAAAAGACCGCGAGTCGACACGCGGTCTTTCTGAGTTGTATTGCCATACCTGGTGTTAAAGGCCAAATACAACTTTTCAGTGACTTGCGGTTTAATCCTGCAGCGAATTACAAATTTTAGTCGCAAAAACATCTTATTTAATAAAATCTACTTGTTTATCAGAATTCTCGTTTGCGTATATAGATGCAGTTTTCTTTTGCAAATCGATTGATATGAAAATCTCATTTTCGTCAAAAATATGACATAAGTGTCTTCTTAACTTTCACGGCAGACTAGTCAATGGTAAAAGCTTACTGTAGAAGCGGAAACTTTAAAGGTCACAGGATCCACGTGAGCCGTCTTATGTCAGGGGCCAAAGGTCAGATCCACATTCCAGATAAGAGCAATAAAATCTGAATTGAATTTCAAAATCGGATCTTCACCCTTCTGTTAATTCTGTTCTTCCCTTTGTGTTAATGTATTAAAATTAGAGTTGATTATTTTACTTATATTTGTGCTTATAATTATTGATTATCTACTGTATAGGATTATAATCTACTGTAGGGTGGTCTCCCCTAACCGAAATATATTCTACTGCCGTGATATTATGAGTTAGATAAATGTGCAAAAAAGGTGAGCTTTGTCACATGAATAGAATGCAAAGACTGCCTGCTTTGAGGCAAATAATCGTGTTTTCACGGTAGCATTTGAGCATTTTAATTATACGTCTCTCGAGCGTTAGCGCGCGTCGCTTTGGCAAAGGCAGAGCTCTCTCGGTGGTTCTTTACAGCGTCATCATTAAAATCGCAGCCCTCGTCACTTTCTCCTAGAACCTAGTCAACTCAACACATCGGTACGAAACGAGCTACGCCCTGATGACACTTTAAAAACATCATTACTAGCAGTAACGCAGGATGCAGCGATGTCGTAAAACGATATACTTGCCGTTATAATAAAGCGGAAGTCAGAAAGCATCCCGTGCTCGGAATTCTACCCTATACTTCCGCCCCGGGGAAAAATACACCTCCTCTGGGGTTGCATTGTAGCCGGTACGATACCGAAACGCGATACGCCATGCCATGGTGTACCGTATCGTCAATCCTCTCGCATACACCTCTCGCATACACATATTAATACCTGTGATGTTGCTGTATGAGTTAAGTGTGTATTGTAGATACTATTGTAGTGCAGTAACGATAGACCTGCTGGATTCCTGTGTATGCGTAAATGATCATGTCGCTGGAAGAAATTGATGTGCGCGTGCGCCAACCTTGTGCAGATTTTTCACCCCTCCGAATCTTACGTGCTGTTCGGGTATTCTGCAAAATCCTTTGCCATGCTACTGAATCGACGCATGCCAGCCTTTTGTGGTGGTGATGTGGGTTACCGAATATACAAGCCCACCGTTTAAATTCACCGAAGCAAACAAGATTATATTTAATCGATCTATATTCATAGAGCCTGGAATTTTTGTATAGCTTTATGCTATTATCTGCTATTCTACCATTCTTTTCCCTGCCAACAGACTTTTTTTGCGTTATGGTTCTTCTACAACTTTCGTCAATCGGTGGTCGACCGTAACCAACAGATCGGAATATCCATTCACACCTCCGGAAAATTCAGTGAAATATAGTAATATTTTAGTAATCTTTCAGTGAGTTTCAGAAGATAACTAAAATATTACTAGATTTAACTGAATTTTCCGAAGGTCTGAATGGATATTCCGATATGTTAGTCGGTCGACAACCGATTGACGGAAGGTGTAAAAGAGCCTTTATACTTTCTCACTTTCAGAGAGCAATAACTAATTTCCGGTATAATAATACTGCACATAGAGAGGACATCTGAAACATATTCTTTATTCCAAAGACGGATGAAAAGGGTGCAGAGAGTTACACTAGAGTAAGGCATAATTAACAACTTCATTGTTTAAAATAACATAACATAAGCTCGGATCGACTACACGGAAAAAATGTATCCGTAAAAAAGTCACGAACTAGTAGCTACACTGTTAAAAATGTTTGGAATTCTCCAACACTTCTACAATACAAGCGTATGGCAAAATTGCAAACATGGTATTGGAATGCCGAAATTGCAATACATGTATTATAGCGTTTATAAGTCGAAAATTGTGCGCATGCGCCTCATTCGACCCATGTATCACTGCATGATCCATTGCATTTGAAAACCGCAACATTCTATATTGTAGCGTTACCCTGCATTTCGGAAATAAACTTCCAATGCATTTATTGGAAGTTTTGTGCGGGAATTTTTAACAGTGTAGGTCTCGGCTATGAGAAAAATTTATCGGATATTGATGTATTTTCGTAAATAATCTGAGAACTTTCAGAAAGAACTGACGAACTCGATGTGAACATTCTAAAACGGTTCATCACTTTTTTTTACGTGAATGATTACAAAAATATTACGAGTGATTGGGAAAAGATTCTCAGAGCACTCACGAGCTTGCCCGACAAATCTGGGAACTGGTAAGTAGGTTCGGCCCGCACACACGCTTGCCCAAACACGCGGTGCGTATGTGTGCACGTACGTGTGCTTCGAGCTCGTCGAATGAGTGGCCAGAAGTTTTATCATACCTATTTTTTTTGGCCTCGATGGCTGCGCGTGTTCACGCACTCCTGGTTTATGTTTAGAAACTGGTGAGTCAGCAGTCTTGAGGGTTCGAATATTCTGAGTTGCGAATTTATAAATCAAATATGAATTAAGTCGCACAAATAAAATTTTTCCTTTTTATATTTCAGTCTGAAATTTTCAGGAACTGTTCGTAGGAAATTCGAACTGTTCGTAAAAAACTTCGGAATTCGTTCATACATTTCTCATAGAAATAAGGATGTAATGTTTAATTTTTTGATCTCGTATCCAAAACCTAGCTACAAGTTCGTAACTTTTCCACGGATAAATTTTTTCCGTGTAGTTGCTAGACAGAGCGGCTATTTAAATAGAAAATAATTAATAATTTAAAAAAATAATCATTTTCCATGCCATAAAAATCCAATACATAGATTTTGCAATTGATTAAAAATATAAAAAAAATTTTTGTACACAAAAAATAAAAAAATGTGTTTCCACAAATCTCCTGTACTCACGTCGGGTGTCAAAATTTTGATGTAAACAAGAACTCCAATATAAGGCCGACTGATTTAGTTCTTCCTGGAAATGCTGGCCCACGCAGTTTCTCAGCGCACGGACAATATCAACAATGCGTCGCAACCAGTACCGAGCGATAAAAGCGGGCAGTAAGGGGGAGCAGTGAGCGGGAGCGACAAAATCGGGACAAAAAACCAACATAAGCGGTTCTACGACCCTGACTGTTTATTTTTCCAACGACTAATTTAGTGCCATGGCCAGCGCAAGGCAACCCCCGAAACTGGCCTTACTATATAGGAGTTCTTGTGTAACTTCCTATTATATTGTTGTAACTAAGTCATGTCGCCTTAACACCTCAGACATCTAAAAGTTAATTTTTTTCATTTCTGTCAGATATGGATTTCAATTTATTACATCCTAATATTCCTTTTAATAGAAAATGAAAAATAATTGTTTGCAATATTGGAAGTTGATTTTGGCTTTAGGGTCAGAATAAATAATTCAATTAATTTTTAATTGAACCAAACGTTTCGGCGCACAATGGTGGCCCTCATCAGTGGTTAATTTTTAGTTCAATTAAGAAAATTATTTCAAATTTGGTTGAGTACATTCTTGAATATCTTTGGTAATGTTTGCATTTTCAAATGTGTGTTGCCACATTACAATAATTGGATGAATTAATAAAATTTGTAACATAATCTAAAGAAGTGTGTTGCCCTTACAATAATTGGACAATTCAATCAGATAAAACTTGTAATATAATATTAGGGTCTAGTGCAGTCTTAAGTGATAATAGGCTTTGGTTACTTTGGTACAGTTCTTAGAAATTGAAAAATGTATTCTCATTATAATAGTTGGGTGAACTCATTTGTTATAAGCAGAGAATAAAATTTACAATGCAATGAAATTAACGGGTAAATGTGAGATTTTATACAAATTTGAAATTTGAATTGTGATTGAACAGATTTTTGTCAACTAACTTGTGAAAATTCCAATGCGTATGCATTATAAGAGACTGAAATGTGGAGCAGTTCAGTTTGGACGTCTATTTCGTTTGAAAAATGCATGAAAACCGATACATTGGTTAGTGTTCTTTAATGGTTTAACGCGATAAGTGGAAGAAGTTTTTCATCATAAAGTTTTCTAAGGAGAGGAAAAATGGACCTTTTTTTAAGGCAGACAAGTAATATATAGTAATATCATTAGTGGAAACTTCATATTTTTTTGTACAAATTTCATTTCCTTGTTCCAAATTTAACTGTTTTGTTGAAATTTCGTTTTTTTGTTTATTCATTTTTATTTTATAAACATTTTTTAGTTAAAATGTGACTATTATATTTATGGCATGTTGACTTTCATCTAAATGTATAAAAGTAATCTTATTAGTTGAAACTTCACCTTTTTCGGTTCAAAATTCATTTCTTTGGTTGAAAATTCGTGCAGGAAATTAATCTGATTAGTTGAAATTTGATCTTTTTGGTTCAAATTTAATTTCTTTCGTTTTAAATTTCATCTATCTCATTGAAAATTCGTTTTTTTCTCAAACATTTTTTGAGTGGAAATTTAACTTTAAATGTAGAGGAGTAATCGTATTAATTAAAACTTCATCTTCATGGTTCAAATTTCATTTCTTTGGTTGGAAATTTAATTATTATATTTTTGGTATGTTGTATTTTATCGAAATGTATAAAAGTAATATATGTAGAAATTGATCTCATTAGTTAAAATTTCATCTTTTTTGGTTCAAATTTAATTTCTCTGGTTGAAATTTTAACTTTTTGTTGAAAATTCGTTCATTTTTTTTTTAATTTTTCAGGTGAAATTTTAACTATTGTGTTTAGGTATGTTTTCGTTTATACTCAAGGCTGAAATTTGCTGTTTTTTTAATAGAGGGAAATAAAATGTTGACAAGTTCTCTGTGTCTGTCCTTTGATTGATTGCTGACGGATTGCTGACTATATGAGCCATTTCTAAAATTATTATTTTACTGTAGTGTTCTGTTTCTTCTGAAATAGTTGTGTTTTTTAAAATCGAAACGATGATCTTCTATCCATGCGTGTTTTTTCATTGCTGTCCATTTGTTTGGGGGTTTGTAAACGTCTTTTGTGTGTTCTGTTAGGCGTGTATGTAGCGGTCGTTTTGTGATGCCTATGTATACTGCCTCACAGTCAATGCAGGGGGTGCTGTAGGCAACATTTAATGTTTTTTCTTTAGGAATCTGATCCTTTTTTGATTTGAAAATTGGTTCGAGTTCATTAACATTACGGAACGATATTTTAATGTTAAAGGATTTGAGAATGCTAGACATTTTTTCTGACAAACCTTGAACATACGGTAAAGATATACACTGAGAAAATAAACCTGTTGAAAATAACCAAAATTCTGCTGAAAGTAACCAAGTAAGACTGCTAATATAGCACCTGCAAACTTCGTTGTAAAATCTAACCAAGTTGTATTGGCTAAAATTTTTTGTTTAAAATTAGCAACCTACTTGGTTACAGTAGCCAACCTCAGTCTGTTGCGATAGCTGACCTACTCGGTTACCGTAACCAATGTACTTGGTTGTTGCAGCCGACCTATACTGCTACGGCAGCAAAGCTACTTGGCTACTGTCACTAATGTACTTGGCTGGTGCAGCCGACCTATACTGCTACGGCAGCAAAGCTACTCGGTTACCATTATATATATATAGCGCATGCATTTTCCCGAAATTCTATTTGTTAGACTTCCCATTTGACCGAATTTCTATGCAGCCGAGCAACGGAGATTAGGTAGAATAATAATTCAGCTGCATAGAAATTAGGTCAAATGGGAAGTCTAACAAATAGAATTTGGGGAAAATGCATGCTTTAAAGTGATCTATGTACTGCGACAGGCCCCACTCTCGTAGCAAATTGCATACGTCCTCGTCTGCCATATGTCCAGTGCACTTTTCACACTTTGCACTAAAAAATTGGCGCGTCACAAACCACAACAACAAGGATTAGCGTCGTAATGCTGGCTGCTGGTCCGACGCATGCGCAATTGTGCTAAAATCTCTACTCGGTTAAAATCTGTCACTACTCGGTTAAAATCTGTCAATTTAACTTGATTTACTTTTACTAACTTGCTTGAGAAAAATTAACAAGCTTATTAATTGTGTAAAAAGAGACTAGCTTGCTTGTGAAAATATAACTACTATCTGCAGCTTGGTTAAAATGTAATGCAAAGCACTTGTTTACTTGTAACTGAAAAATTCGTTTCATTTTAACAAAGAACTACTCCATCAAATTTTGCAGAGTTAAACTTGGTTCCGACAACCATTTAATGTGTTATTTTCTACCATTTGACTTTAAGCGTTTCAGCTCGGTTGTGAATAGCAACAAGCACATGATTACTTTCAACAATTTATTGATTCTTTTTAAATAATATGTCTTTAACCGAGCTATTTAGCCTACTCGGTTAACTAAAAATTTTCTCCGTGTATATGTGGGTGATATCTATGTGTTTTGTTGGTACTGTTATGTCCTACTGGGCCTTTGTCGGTTATTGGATTGAGTGTGTTGTCAGTGCGTGTATTCGTCATTTGTTGGAGCGTCTATGTGTCTGTTTTTTTATGTATGAAAGTTAGCCTTTTTTAATGATAGTGTCGATAAACGTCGGAGGGTAGTTGTTGTTTAATGATACTGTTTTAATTCTTTTAAGATTTTTTTCATGAAAGCCTTGATGCGCTAAAGTGATGCTTCTGTCCACGAAATTGTTGATCACGTTGAGTTTGTATTGCTGTGGGTGGTGTGAGAAATAATTAAGGCACTGACCTGATCCAATATTAGAAACAATTATTTCCATCGGGGATCGATATAATCTCCCTACTGAGTAAAATGAATGATGTGTGAATAAATAATTGAAAATGATGAAGTTTGTATGATTATACATGCGATTAGGCTACGAAATAATGATTGTTTATTATTTTAAATAATTAATAAGTTATAACTTCAATATAAATTTAATATAACTTTACCATATAATTTAATTAAAGAAAATGTTTTTAAACAGTCTTTTAAAAAATCGTTCTTAAGAACACAGTTCGTATATTGCGATTTCAATCACCTTCAATTATTATTGTTTACTATATTAAATATTTAATAGTGTACAATTCATTATTGCTTGAGCATTTGTATAAATATGGATTGTAATTTCCTAAATCTTGAATTAAAATAGTATTAAATGATTATTTTCTGAATTCACCTCTGTAATTTTTGTTTAAGTGCAAATCGTGATTCGGTCTAGAAACTAGTGCAAATCGTGATTCGGTCTAGAAGCTAGCTAAAATCTGGATAATCTTTATATATTCAAATTCGTAGCGAACTACTAGATAGCGCCATGAATGGGACTAGACAGCAGAAAAGTTCGAATCAAACACGTAGCAAAACTAGACAGCCTCAGTGTAGCGCCTGGCTAGTATTCTGTGAATAGACAGACTTGAGAAAAACTGTACTGGCTTTAGCATGATTCAAAACTGCCACGAAATTTTTCCACACGGGGACCCGTCGACGTTATGTTATTTTCTAAAAAAAAAAAAAAAAAAAAAAAAAAAACTTTCGAATTCATTAGGAATTACGGACTGTAGAGTATTGTAAGCAGTAAATAATTCCAGAAGATACTGTATTCGGTAATACGAATTCTTTGATATGCAATGGGATATATGCTTACAACCATGCCTGTTAGTTTTCTATAAGTGAACAAAGGAAAGAAAACTATAAACTTTGATTAAATCTGAATATTGCGAGAAAATTACACTCTAGCTCTGTGCTCAGACATCTAAAGCAATCAAAAAGATTTCGTGCCTTGGAGTTTAAATATTCTTTATTTTCTTCGTAAAAACTTTGCAAAGCCGTGCCTGTTGCTCATTCTTTTCCCAAACTTTTTCAGCTCGTATACTGTTACTCTTCTTTCTGCGGGGAATACATTAATTTCATTAAATTACGACCTTTGTGCATTTAATCCTTGCGCGGATCGAGAACTTATGGAACTTGGAGTAGAATTTGTACATTCTTTGTAGCGAAAATCATTACAATGTTCGTGAATAGAATGCTCAACAAGAGATTGGTTATATAAATATTTTCTCCAGTAAACTCATCCCGTTTCTGTCCTTGGTTTTTTAATCCTCAATTAGGTAGCGAAAATAATGAAATTCCAATCCCTTCCAAAGTCAATCAGAGCTACCAAATGTAACCTGAACTAAATTAAAAACACAATTTTCATTTAACGTATTAAAATGCACTCCAAAAAACATGAAATTTCAAAATATAGTCTTCTAGGTCAGTTACACCCCCCCCCCCCACTCTTAATTTTCGTGTTTTCTATAGCCCACTGAATTGGGCCGCAAATGCGCTCATATGTGCCACCAATACAAAATGTTACGCCACGAAACTCTACGAGTTATAACAAATGTAACGTGGGGGTAGGCTGCACCCCATTTGAAGAATCAAAGATTAAATTGAATGGGGGGGGGGGCTGGCGGAATTTTTCTAAAATGATAACATTTTTCAAATTAATCATAGCTATCCGTCATAACTTGAAATGCGTTCAAATGCGCCACCACTAAATAATTGTGCGCTAGCTAATTTACAAAGAAAGCAATTTTTTGGGGGAGGCCAGTGTCACGCAGGTGTTAAATCTTCGACAGTGATCTGAAATTTGAAATTGCGGGTATGGAGTCATTCGTCATCAAATGCGCTCATATGTGCCATAGAAATTTGTTTGCAAAATCCAAAAACTGTCCACGATACGAAGGTTTTAACACTTTACAAAGTCATGACCAACAAAATAAAAAGTTTCTAATCCGCCGTGATGAAGGGGCTTTCGTACAGGGTTTCAAATGCGCTCATATGCGCCATAGAAATCTTCTGTATATCTTGAAAATTGCCCAAGATATAGAGGTCATAATATTTTGCGAAACGATGACCAAGAAAATAAAAAGTATTTAATCCGCAGTGATAAAGCGGCTTCCATATGGGTTTTAAAATGCGCTTATATGCGCCCTTCATCACTGCAGATTAAAAACTTTTCATTTTGTTGGTTATCACTTTGCAAAATGTCATGAGCTCCATATCTTGGGCAATTTTCAAGATATGCAAACAAATTTTATGGCGCATATAAGCGCATTTGAAACCCTATACGAAAGTCCATTTATCACTGCGGATTGAAAACTTTTTATTTTGTTGGTCATCACTTTGCAAAATGTTATGACCTCCATATCTTGGACAATTTTCAAGATATACAGAATATTTTTATAACGCATATAAACGCATTTGGAACCACATACGAAAGTCCCACCAGCCCCCCCCCCCCCTCCCGCGTAACACCTGCTAGAACTCCTATAGTTTCGTGGCGCAACATTTTTTATTGGTGGCGGATATGAGCGCATTTGCGGCACACTTCAGTGCGCTATAGAAAACACGAAAATTAAGAGTGGGGGGGGGGGGGCTGGTGTAAACTGTAACTGACCTCGCACTTCTTCCTTCTTTTCTTAATGAGACACGATCTGCATGAAAATATAACCATGAGTTTGATTTTTCTGCCTCACTGTTTACATTTCCATCTCACTCTCCTTAAATGATGTATAAAAGCCAGCACACCATTCTTCTCTTTTTAATAATAACAAAGAAAATACGATATGTAATGTTTACAGCGATTCCAGAGTTATCTTCACCTGCAACAAAAATTAACTTCATGTGTTAAGATTTACCCACCACATGGGAAATGGTTACCATGTCAACTTTATTAAATCTTGTTTTGTTTCGATGCGCAAAAATTCAACTTTATCTACTTGAAAATTACCTGCAACAAAAAATCACTTCTGTTTTTTCTATAAGAAAATGCCCGAGTTGAAACTAATATTTCACGTGACATTCACGATTTAAGAAATACTAACATTTCTATCGTTTTGCATGTAGGGGAGCTATAAACTAACACACTAACTCCAGAATTTTCAATAGCAAAGTTTTGTGAAAAAAATGTAATTGAGATTTTCCTTTAAATATAACTTTTTTCTTATCCAGGCTTTTACTGCATTTTTACCAAATACGTTCTTTTTAGGGAAAGAATTAAAAGATGAGAGAATACCTTCATCTTTGTATAGTTTACGCAACTTGAGAATCAACCCAAAATTTTAATAAATTACGTGAATCCAATTTTAATTTTAGGTATTATGAAATAATAGACTGTTAAGAATAAAGTACTCGCTCTAATTTTTTTGAAATGAGGTATCGCGGATTCGTCCCCTTTGAAACATCCCATCCGGTAATCTGCGCAATTCCATATTTAATTCCCAACTGCGAAGCTTGAACTGACACTCGACTGAGATTCAAAATATTAGTCTATTTAAATTAAATTACATTTTCGCCCAGACATGGTGCCGTTTTAACGGTAGTCAAGCTAGCCAAGTATATATACATCCTACAAAAGTCTCAGCTTTGAAATGTTTAATATATGGACGTCATATTTTCATTTTCCCAAAATAATTCCATGAAACACTCATTACTCATTCAAATAGTAATAAATGATATTATGCCTAACAAGAGTTTATCTTATACGGCTAAATTAATTTGCTCGAATGCAAATTTCTGGGATTTTGATAGTTCTATATTCTCGAAATCATGAATCTTTATGAAATGCAATTTGCGATTCTAGAAAGGTTTGTTTATTCTTCTAAGTAAAAAATAATAACGTGGTTTGCAAAATTTATGCTGATTTCTCTCGCGATTTATTTTAAAATGAACAGAAAAAATTAGCAACTAATGTTTTTCGAACCAGCTTAGAGGTTCCTGTGACCTTTTACATTCTCATCTTCATAAGGAGTTTATATAAGCTTTATGTAAGTTTATAAGTTTTATGTAAAATTGTACTTCGTCGGTTTTCATCAAATTTCCTCGTTTTGAAACCCCCTGAGTGAGAAGAAACTTTTTCAAGAAGGTTTCTGTCTCTAGTCTGTCTGTAGACTGTAGTATCCCGTAGGCAGGAGAACTTTCGAAAGAATGATCAGATTAGATTGAGCTTTGCTTCTGGTTTTATCCATTGAGAATGCTATTTAAAAAATTTCAAATTCCATTTTCCAGCGAAACTATACGAGATGCAACAAAAATGTTGAGAAGAAAAATTTTTCATCTTAAAAAGATCTGAAAATTTTCTCGGAACTATTTTTTTGTATAAGACGCATAATTTTTATTTATTTTGTGGAAAATATGTTATCAAGAAGTAAAAAATTTCCTTTTCCGGTCAAGCTATGTAAGATATTATAAAATATTGCAGAAAAAAATTTTCATCTTGAAAAGTTCTATGAATTTTCATGAGTGAATTTTTTTAATAAGATACGTAGTTTTTATTTTAATCGAAAAAAATGTGATTGTAAATTTAAAAAATCCATTTTTCGGTCGAATTATACAAGATACAAGAAAATGATAAGAAATGAAAATATTTATCGTAAGATGTACAAATTTGATAGATACTGTTTTTTGATAAAATTCATATATTTTGTTTAATCGTGAAAAACGACATTTAAAATAAGAAATTCAAATTTTTGGCTGAACGACACGATATAATAAAATATTTAATCACAAAATTGTTCGGCTAAAATAGATATACAAATTAGCTTCAGAACATTTTTTGATCAAACACGTATTTTTTGTTTTAAAATTGAAAATGACATTAAAATTAACAAATTTAAATTTATGGAAAAACGACACAAATGACAAGATACAATCAATTATCAAATGCTCACGCAGCGGACAGATTTTTTAATTTATATAACTCTCTCGTCCAAATAATTATTGTCAATTAAAAGATATGTATATTTCGAACTAAAAAACAAGGATATAGGAAACAAATTACATTTTTTGTTACATACATTTTATGAGCTTTCTTCATAGACAAAGCTTTCATTTCAGTCAAACACATTCGTTTTTTCTGAGTAATGAGACACTGACTGTTTCAAGCAGTAAAAGATTAGGAAAAGAAGAGAAATAAAAAAATTAACGTATGAGGTTAGTAATGAAAATGTTAGTCCCGTAGCATTTTTTATTAAATTGTCCTCACGTTGCTAAAAGATGCCTGCAATAACTCACTTAGAGAAAAGAGGAGCCTCTTAGCCTCTCTTTCTTTCTCCGGAGCCAAGTTCGTTATTATAGCTGTCGAGAGGATTAATGGTATATGTACGAAGCGTCTTGGTGTACAGACAATTCACGAATCAATTTTCGTGTTTTCTAAAGGCAGGAAAGTATTTCAGGTCTAGTAAAATGTGCACTTCCACTGGAACTGACACTCACTCTATAGGTTTTTCTGCTTTCAAACCTGAATCCCAGGATTAGCATCCATTTCTGCCTGGGAAGTAGGGATAAGAGAGGGTCCCTGTAGGATTTATTCCCAGAAAGAGGAGAAAGACGTTGCTACGAAAATACGAAAACTAATCCACGAAACACTTATCTGGCGCCATTCTCTACATCCATTTACCCTGGAAAATGCTCCTCAAAGCTGCACATTTACTTCCTTTTTATTCAGTTTGTCCTATCTATCAAATGCACGAATGTGTAACTCCAGATTGTACTTTTCAGTAATTTTCTCAAGACTCTGTTTCAGTTTTATATAAATATACATCCCACATGGCAATTTTTCTGACATTTTTATATAATTTTTGCTTGAAGAGGAAGGGTTTCATTAGAAAATTCCAAAGATCTGATATTGTCATTCTGGTATTTTCTGAACTCCTAGTTTTATTTTATAAAAGAAGTTGAAAGGAATACCGAGTAATTACTGATACTAGATAACAGTTTGCGCTAAAAAACACTAAGTCGATAACGGCTCAATCGGAAATACAGGGATTACCTTATCAGCAGTTGATAACTAGTCCCATTAGTTAACAACATTTTGGTAACTATTTACTGAATGGGTGAAAATAAAAAAATCAAGGATATCCTATCTCAAGAAAACTACTGGCTTCCATTCGCCTGAAAAAAATTAATTATAGGATCTGATATTACGTGACCGTTTGAAATTTTGGGTACGATCAGCGAAAGTATACTATTAAAAATCACTGCTGACTTTGAAACGCTCAGAAAAGGTGAACAAAACCTTTTTAAAAACGGTTAGGAAGCTTATTAAATTACGCGTGGAATGAGTGAATAAATGAATAGATACTTTTGACCCTTCGAAAAGAATATACCACGTGAGAAGTTAAAAAACATGGAAGAATTTTTCGAATTTTGTACCTCGAATTTAACTTGTGACATGACCTAGGAAAGTTATAGCAAAAGTCTGGATTTCATATCACACCTTCCTTGAAGTCTTATCTTTAATTTAAGCCAAAAAAACTTAAAAAATCTTTACGGGTTCTCGAGATATGACTAAAAATGTCCAAGTCTCAAATGTCAAAGTTTCAGTCGGTGATGACTGCTGTCGACCGTGAGAGTGGTGATCGCCGAGAACTTCTCAGATTTTGTTTTTTAACTTCAACTCGTGCTGTGACCTAGGATACTCATTGAGAGAATCTGAAATTAGACGGTTCGCCAGAAGGAAGTTTAAATTAAATTGGTTTGTTGCCTAAAAATCCATATTGATTATGATTTCTAGATGCACTAGGAATATTCTGATATCGTTTTGGAAATCAGTTCACGAGGCCAATTTATTAACACTAGATGTACCAGGATTGATTTTCTGCCACCTTCTGTTACCACGAGGGGTCAATTGACCCATACATGGGTCGGGTGTCAAATAATGATTTTAAACAGTTCCTACAGTCAAAAGTTAACAATAGAAGTATGCTATATTCATATTACATCATTAATATAAGTGGAGCAGAGTAGTGAGTCCTGAAAAAGTACAACAAGGAAGTGAAAATGCTCGCCTACCCCAGCGTAGTCCTACCGACATCGCACGTTTTTATCCTAACTTTTCAGATGTACCTTCTTATGTAAGATCTGTGAATTGACTGAACAAGAGCTTAAGTCAGTGTAATTACTATCTAGCAATAGTTTCCAGTAGGTGCAAGTAGGAAAAAAAAACTGTTTATAATGTTTTAAACAAATTAATGAACAAAAGCCATTTTTCGTCATTCGCAATGATTAGTTTTTTGAAATTCACAGTTCTTATAGAGAATATGAGAGAAATGTATGCCTTATTATGATTATTTATAAATATCTGCTGCTTGGCAGCATTATTTAAACAATCTTCATAAACAAACACACAGTTTTCGTATGTCACAATGAATAGGCTCCATTTTTTTGCAGAATCGACCATTCACATTTTTAACATTATTCCACGCAAAAGGCCAATTTTTTTGCGGAACCTAAAATGTTTTGTAATGAAATACCAGCAAAAACAATGTTAGGGTCAATTGACCCCTGTCGGTAACAGACTATAAAAACTCGATTTTTTTAAAAGTGCGCATCCAAAATTTCCGAAAAAATTATCAAATACTCTTATTCATAAATCATTGAAAGTCATAAAACGCCATCTCTCTGCAAGCAACCGCTGCGGAGATTTACAACTTTAAAAATCGAAAGGGGTCAATTTACCCAGCCTGGTACTTCCAGTGTTAAAAATAGGATTCGAATGAAAAAAATATTATTTGACGATTATCAGAATTTTTTATTATATAAATATAGATAAGAATAATTCTTCGTGTATATTCCGAAGTTTGTCAACATTGTTCAGTAATGCATTACATGCATTTCCTTCAAATGAAAACTGACCACCATTTGTGTAACTTCTTGCAACGTGACATTTCAGCGCCCATTGCAAAGCAATATCAGGATACAGTTTATGCATGTTACTGTAGAGCGTATTAACACAGCCTAACAAAAAATGCAGTTCTGGAGGAGGAATTACATCAAAAATCAATTGATCTTTATCTGCACAAAACAAAGGTGGATTGACACCATTTTTGAAATATATAATCTTTTTTCACTCTTCCATGATTACACCAATCATTATAATTAGAAAGACAACTAGCTGATGTTCTTAAAGTACTACATGAACTTAAATTAGGTTTGTGACACCACACCAAATACACGGGCAATAACTTGCGTTATTCGTCAAACCAGTAATTATTTTGTCACGATTTTCGACATTCTGTTTACATTATTGTTACGTATTTTTCGTTTGCTACTGTTGAATCCGAACCGTGATTAACAGAACGTAATCTATGAAATCTCACATTTAATTTAAGCCGATAGAACTTGAGAAATATCCACGGGTTCCCCAGATATGACAATAAATGTTCAAACATGTCTGGGTTAAGTCTCAGTCGGTGATCACCGCAGATGACCAGACTTGCTGCTAAAGCGACTGAAATTCGGCGCAGACACGCTTGGAAATTTGTAGCCGTATCTCGAGAACCCGTAAATATTTTGTAAATGTTGTTGGCTTAAATCAAAGATAAGACCTCAAAGACTGCCTGCTATTAATTTGAGATTTTTGCTACAACTCTCCTAGGTCATGCCGCAAGTTGAAGTCGAGATGCAAAATTCGAAAAATTCTGATTTTTTGTTAAACTTCTCACGTGGTATATTCTTTGCAAAAGGTCAAAAATATCCCTATAAAAGCTCATTCGACGCGTAATTTAATAAGCTCTATAACGCTTTTTTTTTAAAGTTTCTTAGCTCCTTTTCAGAACGAGTAATCACGTTTCAAATCCGCAGTGATATTCAATAGTACTTTCGCTGATCGTACCGGAAATTTCCGACGTTAGTGTAGCTTGTGCACTAATTGTTTAAACTTTCTCTGGTAAAAGAGAAAAATCATTTGAATATGCCAAAGTCTCACCCGATCCCATAGTTTTTACAAGCATTGCAATATAAATATTATCATTAAACATTTATATAATGCAGGCCTGACGAGAGAGGGGGGATAACGGGGAGATTCTCCCCGGGCCCGGAGATTGCATCAGCCTGAATTCTAAACTTTCAAAATTACGTATAGGGGCCCGTCATTTTCCCCACTCGGGCCCGGCTTTCCTCTCTGCGGGCCTGAAAGAGAAAATTTAAAATCAAAGTACCCTTCTTGATCTTATTTATCACTATTTTATCATAATCAGAGTTAGGACTAATGAAGAAGAAACATCTTACTTGAATACGAAATACCTGTTCGAAAAAAAGTTTCTAAGCGAATTGTGATTTTTCTATTTTTACCCCAATGTACGTGAGTGATTGGGAAATTCACATTCAGAAAGAGCACAAAATCTCATTGAATACCGGCGCGGAAAATGTAAACACCAAATATACCCTCAACTCTCTAGTGCATCAACTCACATGTCGGTAATATAGAAACCTGATGTACCAGCGCCCTCTAAATATGTATCATAAATATGCAGTTTGCATCACCGATGATTGATGATGGAAATCCCTATATTACCGACTGTTTTAACGATGGTTTCTCCGTTACCTGCTGTCGGTATTATATACACGCATTTCGTACGCATTCATGTCACATGTTTTGTAAAATAAAGGCAATGGATTACCAATAGTGTATCAAATTGATCAAACGCTTAAATTAGAGAAACGTCACTTTTCATTTACTCAGTATAAATCCCTCCCTTCCACGCTGAAATAATTTGGTTGATGTGATCCTTTTTACACTGAAGTGAATCAGGCTCGACCAATGTAATTATATGACCTTTTGCCCCATGGCTGACTCTACGTCATTTTCACTACTGCGTTTGCTTTGTTTCGTTCTTGTATATGTACAGATCGACAGTATAGACGCAGTTTGTGTTTCGAATACTCATTGCTCATTTCAACCCACATATAAAGCTCGCATTTTCTGTCTGACAGCCTTTGTATTTTGCCATGTTCAGTCAATCTAGTTTAATAACTGCACTTCTAGCACTCAGCTATGAGCAATGAAATTACAAAAATAAGAGGAGAGAAAAAGGATAGCTAAAGGGAAATGTAGAAAACTTCAAAAGGGAAAATTTTCATGGAAATGCTCTTTTCGGTAGAAATCCGATTTTAATTTAGTTTAAACTGTAGATTTTTACAATTCTGTTTTATTTTTTCCCGCTTTCTCATTCTTTTTTAATAAGCAATTTTTCACAGTATCCTTCTCAAATCATAACTCTAATTCAAATTAATGTTTCGTTCTATGGAATTTAAATTAATTCCTGCTGATACCAATGTTTTACTGATTTTTATTTGAGGATGTGATAGAAGGGTCGTAAAATTTGTAATTTATCGTAGAGTATTCTGGCATGTTTTCATCAGTGTAAAACGAGGTGTAAAATGATACAAAAATCAATTAAAACTCGATTGACCATATTTTCATATATCAAGCATTAATTCTTTTTACAGAAGAGTAGATTGAACGGTAATCAAGAATTGGAATATTTTGTATTATGCACCTCAATTTCCACTGTATTTTATTTTCAGCAGAGAATATTATAAGATAATAGGAACTCGGATTACACTGTTTTCGGATTTCAAAGGCTGCTTTTTATATGGGTAATGTGTGCGAACTTTAAATTTAATACTCCTGCAAATCCCATTGAATTTAACTGAAGTGTCAAATATTATAAAATAATAGGAGTTTGAATTACAACATTTTCACACTTCAGAGTTTCAAATTATTCAGGATCGTGTTGTTGATAGTCCTGCATAACACAGCGGTGCATTTCTCTAATTTATAATAAAATCAAATGACAGCAATTTTCACTCTTTCGTTTTCATTTAATATAATATTTAACGTAATATTTAATGAAAATAATTTTTCTGTTATATTCTCTTGAAAATAAAGGAATTTTTTTCAACGATAATCCATTTCAAATACATGACCATTTATGCTGAATGATTCAATTTTGCTTCTTATAATTTCTCTTCTCAACTAGATAGTCTTATATAAACAAATACTCTGTCAAGAAATGTAGAAACTTTTGTTTAAAGAACTATTCTAAGCTTCTGGCATTCTTTTTTTTTTTTTAATTTGCCCGGTAGGTTTCGCATGAGATGGCATTCTCTTTATTGCTACCTCATCATACCTTGCACGGAACTGTGTCAAGATATTTCGCCTCGAAATTGTTTTCTCTCTATAGCCCCACGGTACCATGTTCAAACAAGTTCGCAAGAGTATATTCATTGCAAAACTAAAAATCGACTTTTTATCCTCATTCCTTGTTTAAAATGCACATTTAAAGTGAAATCTAGAGCGAGGGAAAAAACGAAATCCAAATAAAATAAAAAAGTAAATCAGGTATTGAAAGTTTTACGCTTCACCAATAACGATTTTCTTAAACTCCATATAATTATTCAGACCTTCATCAATATGAGCGTAAATTGTTTTGAATTATTAAGATGCGATAAGAAAATTAGATGGTAAAAAAATTCAAAGAATCAAAG
Source organism: Andricus quercusramuli (assembly GCA_932178445.1). NCBI lineage: Eukaryota > Metazoa > Arthropoda > Insecta > Hymenoptera > Cynipidae > Andricus > Andricus quercusramuli. The sequence continues at coordinate 169,048 of CAKNXH010060418.1, forward strand.
TGTGATAGAAATATAGTGTCCTTTTAATAAAATATTATATAAGTATTCGATAATAGCAGCTGTTTTTTGTAGAGAATTTTTGTAGAGAATTCATGTTTCTGACATGCATTCACTAATGGAACGTTGAAAACATCAACAAAAAGCTCTAAAGTAAAAAGAAAGTAATGTTTAGAAAAGGAACGTAATACGTATTGATAATGTCAAATGCATACAGCGTCCAGTGTCATGCAGTATGCTTTACAGGTGTGACGATGTGAGTGGTTCTTTTTTTTTACATGTCCCAACAACTAGGTAAATATTTTATTTCCATCTTCCCTTCACCTTTGGAAAGGTTTCTCTGATAAAAAAGCTTTTAAATTTGAATAATAAAATTCTCAAGATTATTATCAAAGTAAACAACACTATTATAAAAAACATACAATACTCAACTCACCGATTTTTTTAAAACATAAATGTGGGCGGTTCTCGTATGAGGATGACCTATACGATATATATACTGAATCTATTGAAACTATATTCATATCCCGACAACAAGCGGAAGTGGGTATATTTCATGTTCGAAGAAAAAGTATAACACATGCGCTTATAGCACTCCAGCTTTAGATGTTTTTTTTATCGAAAATCCTCAAATTCCTTCAAACTCCAAACTGTTTTTATAGATTATATTTAATTTAACCCTTAAAGTTATCCCTGGGGTCTTTTATACCCAGCCTTTTTTTAATAGTGAGTCATTCTTTCAATTTTTATTTTAGTTTTTAATTTTTTTCATATGTTAAAATTAAAAAAATATATTAACTAAATTTGTCTTATGAAGGATATAAAAAAATATATCCAAGCAAATTTTTGTGTAAAAATATTAAAAATCCTTGTGACAATCAACAAAGTTTCTGCTGGGGTCTTCAGAGACCCCCCTCATTCTTTATGTTATCACAGAGAGGGGATAAGTTTAAGGGTTAATTTAATCTTCTTAATTTGCTCACGAATTTATTCCGTTCCAAAGCAAATAAAAAGTCCAGTTTAGCGTGTCAGAATAAATTTATATTAAAATATATCATTCGAAAATCAAAATAAAGGGACACTTATTTCGAAGTTCAGCCAAATAATGTTTTGTTTTTACAACTTACAAACGAGTTATTGAAGTTAATCTTGCAATATAGTCAACAAGAACAGTTTTTGTTTAAATAAAATGTATTTTTCGACCAAGTACGCTCTATATTCCACTGTTAGAAATATGTTGAAAATTCAACCACTTTTCAACCACTTCTGTGGTTGAAATCTCGTTCATCCACGGAGTTGAAATAAAATTCATTGAAATGTAGTTGAAAATTCAACTACACAATGCCCCCTCATACTTCCCGCGAGGCCAGCCCCCAAGGAGAAAAAGTCCCGCGAGGACTTATTCCGTACGTTTGTGTCGTGAGATCAATAATATTAATAAAGGACATAATATTCAGGAAAAGAAGCAGCTTTAGAGAAGAAAAACAAAAGGTACGCTGGAATAATATTATCATAATGAGAACATTTCATTCACAATATCGGTACTAACTGCTGTATATTTTTTTAGGTTATGTTTACAAAAACGAGTGTTGAAAAGTTTGTCTAATTGAGCGCGCAACTCATTAGGTAATATAATTCCAACCGAGATTCCAACGTACCTTTTTTGTCTTCTTTAAAGCTGCTTATTTTCCTAAATATTACATGCATTTTGTTAATCTCATGAATCACACGACACAAACGTACGAAATAACTCACTGATTCCTCATCAGAATTCTTTCGGTACAGTTAGTGAATTTCAAAGCAAAGTATTTTCCACGAATCTTTATGGGTTTCGTTCCAGATTTTTGAAAAATCCAAATTGCTTTGAAATTCACTATCTGTACCGAATAAAATTTTTTTCTCGTTACTGAAATTTCAATTACATGTTGTTGAAATTTCAACTGGATGGTTGAAATTTCAACCACTGCATGGTTGAAATTTCAACAACGGTAATTGTATAAAACTTCAACCACATGTGGTTGAAAATTCAACCAGATATTTCTAGCAGTGTCGGATATTTATTTTTCCTCAAATGATGAGTGAATTCTTGATGTATCAGATGATCCGAAAAAATATAAAATTTCGAAAAAAATGGCGCTGATTTTTCTCAAAATTCTAAAACCCCTACGCATAATTCAAACTGAAATCGATGTTTGCGCTTTTATTACTTGCCAGCAGGAAATTCAATATCAGTCAAATATGTTTTTCAAAATGTCTACCACTTCTGAATGAAAATATTTTGTTCTCAAACTTGAACAAAATATATTTCATAATCTAGTTCAGATTTTCCCATGTAAAATAAAAACAAATAATAAATTTCTATTGATTTCTACTTTTTTAAACATATTTTTATAACAGAAAATTTTTATCACAGAGAGTGAAGGCAGCTTAATAGCTAATAAGTACAATGTACATCACATCTAGTAGAACGGTCCCCACCCGAGCATAACCAGGCCAAGCGCTGCTTACCCTGGGTGATCGAACAAGAGGCCTTAAACAATTCCACTCGTCCAATCGGATATTGAGAATTTTTAAGATTTAATTTCGAATATGAAGGCGGATCATATTTTTGACCTGATTCCAATATTTTGGAATAGCGAATATTATTTTCGAAATATAACATTTCTTTTTTAATTACAAACCACGGAGAACAATTTTCTTTCTGTATCAATAAATTATCAGCAAATTTTTTTATATTCAGGTCCACCTTAAAATATCAATTTGGCGGGGAATAAGATAAAATTCTTGAGAAAAATCTATAAAACTGCTTTAAAAGTTTAAACCACTCTTGATTAGTTTGTTCATGAAATTGTGATTCGTTTTTGAATCCACATCTTTTTTAAAAAGTGTAGTATAATTTATAAATTATAACTTCTAAGTGATAGAATTATAATAGAAATCCACCAATCGTATTAAGCTAACTAGATTTATATTCTCATTTATTTCAACTGCAGAAGAAATACATTAACTCTGGTCGTGAAATTTTCTTAAAGAAAAGTTTTCAAATTAATATTGAATTCCAAAGATGCGTCTCAACTTTTCTGAATCGAATCTTGAAATGTGGGAAAATTTCAGGAATGGGATGGCACTAAAAAAAAACTCACGATCGATGTAGCGGTGCGGCGTCTTGGACCTTGATATATTTGCATAATGCCTACACTGTTAAAAGTTTCTGTTTAAAATTTAATGCAATAATAAGTGAAGCAATTATCATATACAATTATTATCTTATTTCTCAAACACGTTTGATTGAAAATTCAAATAGTAAAGTTTCTATGTTTTCAAGCAAATGTGTTTGAAATTCCATACATTTTTATATTAAGGGGTTAGGCCACCCTAGAGGCCGAAAAAAATAGGCTTTTTTGGGAATTTTTTTCAGAAATATTACGAAATAAATCGAGATTACAGAAATGGGACTTTATTATTCATATCATTAACTGCATACAATATTTTTTTTTTAGGCAATTTATTTCAAAATGGCGGCGGTACAGCGTTTTTTCGACGACGTCTTTTTTTTCTATGCTACACGGCCGGAATAACAGCTCCTCTAATTTAATGAATTATGATTTGGGCCTGAATTTTTTCGATTATATATAGTATAAGCTAGAGAAGTACGTAGGATTTTTTTGATATATTGATTTTTGACAAAATGGCGCACTTCTAAAGTGGAAAGTGAGAAATTTGCCTGAACAATCGTCAGATAATTGTTAATAACAAATGAACTATGCAATATATAAGAAAAATCCTACGTACTTCTATAGACAATGTATTTTCGAAGATATATTCCAAATTTCAAGTCAATCGGTTGAAAATTGTTGTGAGTTATGTTTCCGGCCAACTTCAAAAATGTAGTTTTGAGTTAAAGTGGAACTGGTATGCGCGAGTTGACCGAAAATGGAACGTTTTTCGACTAGACCATGAGTGGGTTGGATCATGCCTAACTGTCTGAAACAGCCGTTCCACAATTCTAAACTCGCCAGACTAGTCAGAAAATAAATATTTACAATAACATCTGCTAACATTGTTAGCTAGCGCTAACAAAAGGGACTCGCTGCGGACTAGACGGCATTGTACTAAAACTCGAAAACGGAGTACTTAAAGATTTTTCTCGGTCATAATCTTTTGGGACATCATTTTTGAGGCCTTAAGGGACCCTTTAAAACAAAGAAAAAAAATCGATTTTTCGAAAATTCTAGGGTGGCCTAACCCCTTAAATCCAACTGAATTATTGGAAAATTCAAACGCTTTTGTTTATGCATTTTCAAACACATTTGTTTCAATATTCCATACATTTTTATATATAATAATTCCAACTAATTTACTTAGAAATTTAAACACTTACGTGTGTATTCGAAAATTGCTATGAAAAATGTCAGTCTAATTTAGACTCATTACTTTTTTCCTCCCACTGAAATCTGATAGATTTAATCTGTAGTAAAAGGCGAAAGATTTATCCATTCAACTAAAAGGAAACCAGAGTAACGATGGTCTTCTTTCTTTTAAAAACCGTTCATTAATCAACATACTTTACATGCACATTTGTACTATATTTATATGATATTTTGCTCCCGTTAAATAGTTAACTTATCAGAATGTTTATAATTTGTTGTAGCTTAAATTTGTATTATAATGTATCGTTTGTCAATTTTGTTTTGGGTAAAAGGTTGGTGGAAAAAATCCCATCTGATTTTTTGTAACAATAGTTTTTTAAGTTAAAAATGAGCTTTATTGATCTGAGATACATGTATTATTACAGTCTGTCCAAAGTATATTGGTTCCTATCTGGACCGACTTAACCCAATCTTATTTGTATTATGTCTTGGTTCGATTTCAATCATCGAAGTTTTATTATTGATTATTCCACAAGAACAAAATCGGAAAAAAACTGGAATAACGATGGTGAGTACCTGTCGATTTCTCAAACACTATTACTACAAAGTCTCTTTCGAGAAGACGTTTCATAGTCATCTAGCGTTAGTTTTTTGAACTATGGCCTATTTTTGAGGTAAATAAGTATCAAATTTCAGAACATTCTGTTATAAATCTCATACATAAGTGTATTAACATAAATTTATATAAAATTCTATTAAATTATATTTAATGGTGTTGGGAATTTCAAACACATTTATATGAATTGATGTTAAGGTATATGCGTATGAAACTTGAATCATATTTGCTTTAAATTTCGAACAGTCGGTTGTGAATTTTATGTGCTTTCGCCTACAATTTATTTTAGAAATAAAGGGTTTGAAACTCTAAATCACATGGGTATTACTTGTATTTCAAACACAGATGTTTTTAAATTTCAAACAAGTTTGTGAATAAAAGTGATTGAAATTTCAAAACATCTTCAACATTGTATGTGTATAACGTATACCTTAAGCGCAGTAAGCGCTGAACTCAAAATACAAAGTATTAATTATTATTATTCGCATTTCAATTTTCAAAAAGTTTAAATATTTATACACCCAAAATACAAAACAATGCTTGCAAATTTTCGAAATGCTTTCAAATTATATTGGAAACAACAGTAGTTATTTTTTTGCCCGTGTTACCTATTCGTACAAAAAAAATTAACTTCGGGGTATGTCATTCGCGCGGCTATTAGACATTAAGTGCTGCGCATAAATCAATATATATTATAATAATAACACACACAAACATACATACACACACACCCATATATATATATATATATATATATAATTAAAAAAAAGTTAAACAACCACCGCAGGGTACCACTAAGAGCAACTGCCATCTGGAAAAAATGTCAATGGCCCCCAGTAGAACCGCGGTAAAATACACCTATGGCCACGTCTCACATCCGTGAGATGGGTGGTCACAGGGCACGACGAAATCACAACGACAGGCCGGCGAAACCCTCGTGTGTCTTGAGGACACGAAGCGACCCAAGGATGACAGCTTTCTGCATCCATCTCGCAAG
>CAKNXH010060418.1:175037-206035 GCA_932178445.1 Andricus quercusramuli
ACGGGACGCATTCTGTCTTGCCCATCCAATTTTCTTGTTCAGTTGATATATACATAATTTAAAAAAAGTTAAACAACCACCGCAGGGTACCACTAAGAGCAACTGCCAGCTAAAAAAAAAATGTCAATAGCCCCCAGTGGAACCGCGGTAAAATACACCTATGGCCACGTCTCTCATCCGTGAGATGGGTGCTATATATATATAATATCTATTAAACATTTTAAGAAAATGAAAATTGTGACAGAATTCAACTTTATTTTCGTAATTTTAAAGGTTTATTTCAGGAGATTTAGATTCTTGTTCTTCCTGCTTTTATCAAGAAATATACTTAGTTCCGTTTTTTTTAATGGAGCTCTTACCTCGCATAATGTAGAAATGGCTTTTTCAGCCCAGAACTCCGCTCTTATTTTTCTGAAGGGATATGGCACTAACCACTGAATAAATATACTAAAAGTTATAACAATTCCGGGAAAAGCTTTTTTAACTCTGTTACTTCAACGTCACACCAAGGTGCTCTAGAGTAAACTCCACCTGTAAGTGGAAAAAAATGTGAACAGTTTTTAGAACAAATAGAAGTATTTATAGTGCAAGCTCCTGTGTCACGGAATATTTACATATTTTTAATTGTAATCCAAACACTTTAGAATTTTATTAATAGCTTCATCGAGAATTTATACATATGAAAAATTACCCTAAGAAAAAAATGTTATTGAATCAATGCGATACACATCACTCCCCTTAAAAAGCATACATCTTATTGATTCAAGTCTATTAACTATTGAATTCATAGCATCATTGTTGAACCAAAATGCACAATTATAATTTTATTGAATATTCATTTGATACAACAGCATCTGTTTTTGAGCAAGGGTGATACAATAATGCGCTTATTGATTCTATAGCATTTTTTCTCAGGGTACACAAGAGTGTATTAAAAGTATATTCTCTTCAAGGATAAAAGACAAATTATAGCACTAATAATTACGCATAAACGTTTCCCTCTAATTATTTTATTATTAGGTGACGTTACATACTGCAGGTAAATTAGACAATTTTCGGGTAAATATTTCAATTGTCACCTAGCACAACTTCAAAGGGAGTGATAGTGAATAATCTCTCGAAAGGACTTTTGAACTTAATCTTTTAAATGAGTAGGGTCAGCGTTTTTGTTTTTGTTAGCCATTCCACGTCATTAGTATAACTATACGGGTTCTACGCCACATACCGACCAGGCAAGATTCTGATCGGTGCTAAGTTACCGACCGAGCAAGATTCTGATATTTGCTAAGTTACCGACCGACCAAGTTTCTGATCTTTGCTAAGTTACTGACCGAGCAAGGTTTAGATCGGTGCTAAGTTACCGACTGAGCATAGCTCTGAACTGTACTAAGTTACCAGGCTAGGTTCTGATCTGTGCTACGTTACCGACCGAGCATGGTTCTGATCTGCGCTAAGTTACCGACAGTCGGTAAAACAGTGAGGTCGATAATTCAGATTCCTAATGAGATAGCATTGCACCATCGGTCGGTGAAACAGAGAGGTCGGTAATTATAGGAATCCACTCCATGTTGAGTCGGTAAAATAGTGAAGTTGGTAATGGAGATTCCTGTTAACACTATAAGGTTCTATTCCATGGTAAGTGACCATTTATCGGTAAAACAGTTTATTATCATCGGTCGGTAAGGTGGGGAGCAATGTTACCAGAAGTCGGCAAAACAGGTAGGTCGGTAATTTTCATATTATCATCTTAAGCTCGGCCAGTAAGGTAGGGAGAAATGCCACCATCAGTCGGTAAAACAGAGAGATCGGTAATTTTTCATTTTATCATTTTACCGTCGGTCGGTAAGGTAGGGAGCTACATTATCATCAGTCGGCGAAACAAGGAGGTCACTTAACTTGGTTTTCAACGTACTATGTATTGAAAACTCGAGAGTGATGCGTAACTGGCAAAGCCTGTGATGCACGCATCAGTCTCATCGCTCAAATCATGGTAATTTGCGCATGCGCAGTATGAAGTTTCTACCATAATCGGAACTTACTAATTAGGGTTACTTAAATTTTATAACTAATAAAACTAAGATAAAAATAATTAAATTAAGCCAAAACTAATTAAACCAAGATAAAACTAATTAAATTAGGTTAAAAATAAGTAAATCAAAATAAAAGTAATTGAATTAAGTAAAAAAAATAATGGAACAAAGAAAGAACCAATTCTAGATAAAAATAATTAATAACTTGAATAATTGAATAATAAAATAATTTATTTATTGACTTATTCTAACAGGAATGGGAATTAGGATTGAATACACATAGTTTCATTCGTTTAATATAAATTTTTATTCAACAACAATCTTCAACTAGTTTTAATAGATCACATTCATTATAAAAAAAAATCTTGACCTATATTTATAAAAGTATTCACTAATATATTACATGTTTTTGACGCAATTTCTTAATAATTGCTTGACACACAAGGCTTTGTAGTGAATGGAAAAATTGATTCGCCAGTTAATGAGTTAAAGCGCGGGAAATTTAAATTGATAAAATGTAGGCTACTTAAAACAGCGCAGGAAATCTCAACGCGACACTTGTAGAAATAGGGGGAAAACCCCACATCTTTTGTCTATAAGGTAGACGCATGCCATTTGTAGAAACAGAGGAACATCCGTGGACGTCGAGAGAATGCAGCGCGCGCACATCCAGAACGCACTGGAGCGACACACAGTTTGTCGGAAAGGTACAGACAGACTGAGAAATAACTCAATGGCCGATAAATGCATTATCGACTGTTGATACATTGATATCGGTGTTGACAGAAGGTACTGAGTGACGTCATCAGTCATTTACGGCCGATTGATAAGGTAAGCTCCTGATATAGCGACTGACGCTCGATCTGTGACTGGAGATGTGCATTATCGACGGTCCTGTTTTACCGACTTATGATAAAATGATAATATGAAAAATTGATGGCTTACCTGTTTACCGACTTACCTGTTTTATCAACTGATGGCAACATGACTCCCTACCTTACTGACATATAGTAAAATGATGACATAAAAATTACTGGCCTCTCTATTTTACCGACTGATGGTAATGCAGCTCCCTTCCTTACCGACTGATATTGAGATGCTAATATAAAAATTACCGGCCTCCCTGTTTTACCGACTGATGGCAACGTTGCTCCCTACCCTGCCGACCGATGGCAAGATGATGAGATGAAAATTAGCGACCTCCCTGTTTTACTCACTGCTGGTAACATTGCTCCCTACCTTATCGACCGATTTTAATGAACTGTTTTACCGAAAAATGGTCACTTGCCATGGAACAGAACCTTATAGTGTTAACTTAGCAGGAATCTCCATTACCAACCTCACTATTTTACCGACTCAGCATGGAACGAAACCTTACAATTACCGACCTCTCTGTTTCACTGGCCGATGGTGCAATGCTATCTCATTAAGAATCTGCATTAACGACCTCACTGTTTTACCGACTGTTGGTAACTTAGCACGGAACAGAACCATGCTCGGCCAGTAGCTTAGCAAAGATCAGAACCTTGCCTGGTCGGTAACTTAGTACAGACCAGAACTATGCTCGGTCGGTAACTTAGCACAGATCAGAACCTTGCTCGGTTAGTAACTTAGCAAAGATCAGAACCTTGCTCGGTCGATAACTGAGCAAATATCAGAACCTTGCTCGGTCGGTAACTTAGCACCGATCAGAACCTTGCTCGGTCGGTAACTTAGCACAGATCAGAACCATGCTCGGTCGGCAACTTAGCACAGATCAGAACCATGCTCGGTCGGTAACTTAGCACAGATCAGAACCTTGCCTGGTCGGTATGTGGCGTAGAACCCGTATAGTTATATTACTCACGTCATGTTCTCGTATGTTAATTGCAAAGAGTATATAATATTAAATAATTGTCAATGTTGAACTTTAAAAATTTTATCATTCTTAATTTATCTTCAAAATTGAACTATAAAAAACTATTTGAAAAAACTTTCAAAATTGTATCCTTTTCTAATATGCGCACTAGGGTTGCTCAAAAAAAAATTTTTCCCTAGAGGGCAACGACCCCCCGCCCCCATTTCGTTTGAAGTCCGAAAAAAGAAAATCGCTAAGTTTTGTTGTTTCGTTTTTTCGATTTTAACTGCTGCCGGTTTTGACTTGAAGTTTCTCATGTAAAATGTATGGGGAAAAAACACTTTTTTCAGTTTTTGAAATAATTTTTGAGTGTTTGATAAAATGTGACGGAAAGTATGGAGGCTTCTTGAGAATTATCCAACGAAGAATTTTATGTATCGAACATATGGGTTTGACACCCCTAACACACTCATACGAGTCCCTGAAAACTACCCTCAAAACCACAAATATCAGTTATTCATAAAAACGATCCTTTGAGCACTGTATTCTCGTCTTGTTTTCATCTAAAATTATTTATATTGGTCTAGTGGAATACTTATCAACATTGCTCAATTACTTTCCAATTATTTAAACAAATGGAACTTGTTTCAATTTTTTTTCTTTCAAAAATTCGTTTTTTTCCTAAAAATTATTACTATTGGTCTCGTACATTTATCAAGAATGATTTATTAATTTTCAATTATTTAAACAAATGGTATTTGCTCAAATCATTTTCTTTTGAAATTTTTTTTATCGAAGTTTATTATTATTTCTCCAGTGGAATGTTTATCAACATTTGTTAATTAACAAATTCCATTTGTTTAAATATTTGAAAATTACTAAATTATTGTTCACAAATATTCAAGTGGACCAATAGTAATCATTTTTAGGAAAAAACGGATTTTCGAAGAAAAATTAGTTTTGAATAATTTGAAAGTAATTGAGCAATATTAATTAGTATTCCATTAGACCAATATAAATAATTTTAGATGAAAAAAAGACGAGAATACAGTGCTCAAAAGGTCGTTTTTATGGAGAATTGATATTTTTGGTTTTAAAGGTAGTTTTCAGGGACTTGTGGGGCTGAGTTTGGGGTGGCAAACCCATATGTCCGATACATAAAATTCTTCGTTGTATAATTCTCTACAAGCCTCCATACTTTCCCGTCATATTTTTTCAAACCCTAAAAAATTATTTAAAACCCTGAAAAAAGTAGTTTTCTCCTATGCATTTTACATGGGAAACTTCAAGTCAAAACTGGCAGCAGTTAAAATCAGAAAAACGAAAAAACAAAAATTAGGGATTTTCTTTTTTCGGATTTGGAACAAAATGGGTAGGGTCGTTGCCCTTTAGCATGAAAAAAAATGTTGCCGTGCATTTTTGAGCCACCCTAATGCGCACACTCAGAGAAAAAGTTGTCTTGAAACAAAAGCATCGTCCTCTTGCCTGTTTTGTTTTTAACGACGTGAATATATGTTTTACACACGAGGTAATAGTAAGGAGTGGTGTCACCCTATATGCGTTTGGTGAGCAGAGGTGGGACGAGTGACGTCCAAGATTGCCACGAATGAAAACTTGAAAGCAAGATCGTGCACATTCGCATGGCTGTTCTCGCAGTCACGTGTTATACCCACTCTCCTATGTTATATTTTGACATCTAGATGCATATTTAGGTTATGTTCGTTTGTGTTTTTATTTTGTTTGGTGTATATCACGTTCCTGAAATAAAAACGAGAAGGAAAATGGCATCAAAAATACGAAAGGGATCTAGAAAGTGTAAGTACTACAATAGCATGATAATAATCATTTATGGATTGCGTAAGTAAGGAATAAAGTTAACTTCAGTGAAAAAAAATATTTTAGGTTATTATGTGCAATATTTTTATTTTTGATGAGCATTAAATAATTGCATGTGATTATTATTTTATAATAATGAAAATGTAAAAAATAATATACATTCACAATTTTATTTTACTAAACCGGCAGCACAGAAATGTTCAAAACACAAGTTCGAAACTTCAAACGCGTGTTGACATAGTTGGCATGTCAACCGCCAGTGTGCAAGTGCACGATCTTGCTTTCAAGTTTTCATTCGTAGCAAGCATTAATGTATTCTCGGACGTCGCTCGTCTCACTGCCCACCTATCACGTACAGGGATACTACTCATCGCTCGAATTTCTCTGCTCTCATCCCCAGTTTTGTTCGAATGCCAAAAAAAAATCTCAAAATTTGAGCAAAATCGGTTAATATTTAGGGGTCGTGCAAAACCATGAAATTTCTCATTGATTTAACATGGGAAAAAGTCAGCTTTTTGTAAATCTAATATTTAAACCTGATAATATGTTACAAATAATTCTGTGTTTCAGTATATTGTTCAGATTTTGTCAGAGAATAAGAATCAATCATAAATTTTGAGGTTTAATAATTTTCAGCCACTCTTACGGGTCCCCAAAGAAAACCCCATGAGTGACAAACGTGGATTTTACCTAATATTGCGGTTTATTGATGCTTTTTAAAAGTTTATTTTTTACATAATTAATCATTGATCAGTAATTTGAGAATACCCAGTCATTTTTTAACTAATCTTCAATTCTTTAAACAATTAAATTTGTTTAAATATTTGCTTTTTCAGCTAACTCGCAAAATGAACGTATTTCCTAGAAATTATGAGTTATTTAATCCATAATAACAATAAAATGATTTTTTTAAATAATTTTACAATTATTGAAATAATACGTATTTGTGCTGGCATATATTATATTGTACTTAAAAAAAGCAGGAGAAACATTTTCTCACTAAATTTTCGAAAAATTTTGATATTTTAAGTAAAAATTTGTTTATTATGAATACTCGTAGATGTTTAAACACATTAAATTTTCTTAAACAATGTTTTTGTTTAAATTTTTTTTTGCTATTTTGTTGACATATTCTTATGTTTTACTTTGCTTTTTATGAATCCTCTTAAGCGTTTAAACAAATAGAAAATTTTTTAAACAATTGAATATTAGTTAACAAATGACTGGGTATTCTTAAATTACTGATGAATGATTATTTTTTTTTTTTTTTCAACTTTTATAAAGCGTCAATAAACCGCAATATTAGGTAAAATTCACGTTTGTCACTCATGGGGTTTTCTTTGGGGACCCGTAAGAGTGGCTGAAAATTATTAAACCTCAAAATTTATGATTGATTCTTATTCTCTGACAAATTCTGAACAATGTATTAAAACACGGAATTATATCGCATTTAAATATTAGATTTACAAAAAGCTGACTTTTTCCCATGTTAAGTCAATGGGAAACTTCATGGTCTTTGCGCGACCCCTAAATATTAACCGATTTTGCTCAAATTTGGAGATTTTTTTTGGGCATTCGAACAAAACTGGGGATGAGAGCAGAGAAATTCGAAAAGTGAAAAACAAAGGCCACCCTAGTGCTGATTTTTTACCCTTGGTGCTAATTTGCTGATTTTTCATAAAATGTACTGCTTTTTACCCGAAACGGCAATTTTTTTCACTTTTTTTTTTACATATTTTTCTTTTTCACATGCGTTTTGAAAACATTTTGCCCGGTAACAGAATGTCAAATAGAAAGCATTTTTCTCTTGATCTTACTACATTTGATAAAAAGAGACAAATCTCATATATTATTGTTTTTAGAGCCTTCTCCAGTCTATTTACTACTGACCGCTTATTTAATATTTTCGCCAATGACATGGCGAAAATTTGAAAAAGTGAACAATACATTTTTATCGCAGATACTGGAAATTGTAATTAATCTTTATCCTAATTTCCAGAAGACTCAGCTTAGCGCTATTTCGTCTATTTTCCTGTTTGACATGATCAATTTTTATTTCTGATTCGTCGAATCGGATTAGTTTTTTTTTAAATGACGTTTGGCTAGGTGAGGTTTGTATACCTACTTGCTGGATGTGTGTTTGTGTGTGTAAGCGGGCAGGGGGGTGGGTGCAGACGGATATGTGCTGATTTTTCACGAGACCCATCTGGTGGTAACCCTACACAAACAGAATTATTTGGATGCAAGAATAGGTGAAGTTAGTCGCGTAAGGAAAATTTTTGCTGCAAAGGGATTCCTGTTGAGACAAATTAAAATCCTTTCAACCTTACATTTAAGAGGAAATTCTACTTACATCAAGAAACATCCTTTTGTCACAAGATGACATTTCTCTGAGTGGCACATTAAATATTAATATTGTAAATATTCAAAGTAGTAGAGCTTTGATTTGTATATGCTTAAAATTAAAGACTTGAAGCTTTTTTAATGTTGAAAATTTACAATGAATACAAGTCATTTTAATGATTTAGATTTAAAATTTCTTTAATTTGGAAGATTTAGAATTAAAAACTCTTGATTCTTGGCCGACTTGAAGAATTTTAGTTTATACATCTTTAAAGTTAAATAAATTTCCATTTTAAATCTTTAAAATACATATTTTTAGATTCTTAATTCACGCGTATTAAATCAGCCAAATCGATCTGAAAAAATTCTGTTGCTATATTTGAACTGAGCGACCCCAAAAATCTTAGTATGTATACCAATTTTCATGAAATTGAGACCATTCTAAAATTATTAGTTCCCCATATTGGATTATCCAACTTAAATTTGGAAATTTGTTTATCAAATTCGGATTCTGCTACCCAAAAAATTTTAGGATTCTCAGTTTTATAGAAATCGGATCACTATAATAAACATTCTGAAAACATTCTGAAGACATGAAAAAAGTGTTTTTGAGCTCATATACTTTCACAATGGCTTATTTTAGCATCAATAAATAGTTTGGATTGAAAAAACCATATTTGGAAATACTTTTGGAAAAATGATTGTTCCTATCAAAAATGACCTTAATATAGAGAATTATTTTCTACGGAAGTTCTGACGAAATCTATGGACAAATAAGGCATTAGATTATTCTCGCGCGCTGGAAGCTGAGTGGGAAGTTCTTCGTATAAGAAGGCTTTTCACAGGCATCTTGAATTGAGATGAAAAAATCATCTGTCGTAAGCAATTCTATGAATATTTTTAATTCTGCGTAAATGTTCTTTTCTTGACCAATGATTTGAAGATTATGGAAAACCCATATAGTATAAAACTCTAAATTAAATCTTTTTCACATATTATTGGCAGTAATTAAGAAAATTATTATCATAATTAATTGTTATTTATGCAAACATTACCAAAGACATACAAGACTGTACTTAACCAAATTGAAAATAATTTTCCTATTTGAACTAAATTCTTACACTGCGTCCCTTGTAAATATCTGTGTAACTGTATTTTCCAGAATAAAAATTAACCACTGATGAGGACCACCATTGCGCGCCGAAACGTTGAGTTCAATTAAAAATTAATTGAATTACTTATCTGACCCTAAAGCCAAAATCAACACCCAATATTATAAACAATTATTTCCATCGAGGGTCAATATAATCTCCCCACTGCGTATTATCATAAATATTTAATATTTGAAAATTTTCAACATTTGACAACATTTAACATTCAACATAAGAAAAAAATGAAGATTTGAACACTTGGCGTTCAACCCTTGAAATAGAAATATACATTATTAATGTACTCGTTTTTTGAAGAACTACTTAAAAAACGCGTTTTAATTGCACTCTGATTAGAATTAAAAATAATATTTGAAAGTAATGGGCGTAATTTGCCTTGAGGTCTGGAAAGTTGTTGGGGCAACTTACAAAGTTTTCAGGCTCATTTCCCCTCACGTGAAATATCGCAGTGAGAATTAGACTATAGATGCTAAACAACGCTTCAAACTGTGTTGAATACTTCAGTACGTTCATTTTGAACGTGAGCCGGGTAACGCGTGAAACTTCCCACTCGATTTAACGGTAATGTTGTAGATTAATAACTTCACGAGAAGGCAGTGTTGATTGCCTGTTTCATACTCGTACAAAGGTTTGAATTATTTGCATATTTATACACAAGCAGCTTTCGGTAGCCCGCTACAACCATGCAGATACACGAGGCATTGTTTGCAATTGGTATCAGACACCAATTTCAGCATTATGATCTTCCTCTTTTGTTTGAAAATAAAAAGTTTTCAATTGCAAAGAATTTTCATTTATCAAACAACTATGCATTAAGCGTGAAAGATGACGTATTTTTCCCTGTCAGTATTTGGCATCCTGAATTTCATTTCCAGGCCACTCCATATTCACAAGTACACTTTTATAGCCTGCCTGGCGCCGTCCACCTTTTGGTAATATAAATGAACATCGAACCTCCATTTAGTGTGAATTCATTCTTTTTTCAAGTCAATCTTCAATACTATCTTATAGTTGACTTATTTTCATTTATACAAATTTTTTTAATTATTTAGGTAATCATATTAGACTAGCAAAAAGATCGCGCTACGCGCAGTTATCACGCGTTTCTTATTTGCAATGCCTAATTATCAAATTAAAATATACGCTTCATTTTAAAGTGCTTTAAAAAATAATTAATAATCATTAATTAAAATCAATATTAAAATAGCGACATTGCCTCTCATACAATTTTAATTTAATTTAAACTATTTTACTTCTTCTAATTGTATTCCCTTCCATCTCCTCGTCCATTCTTTCTTTCTTCCCTCTCCTTTTCTAAACCTCATTATCTTTTCTATATTTTACTTCAACTTTTTTCCATCTAAGTAATTTTCTAATCCTGTAATTAAGCCCGCCATCCCTTCTTCATCCTCTGCCATCAACAATATATCATCTGCTTATGCCAGTGTATATATCTTTTTATTCCCCATCCTAACTCCTCCCCAACCTTTTCTCTGCATTTCTTCTTTCAAGTCTGATATTAATATATTAAATAAAAGTGGGCTCAGAGGACATCCTTGCCTTACTCCTCTCACCAACCAGAAACTATCTCCTACATACTCTCCTACCTTTACCTTGCTTTTCATATTTCTAAAAATTTCCGATACTCTGTTTATTAACCACTCTTGTATCCCCTTTTTCACCATAACTTTACAATTCTCATCCCATCCACTTATATCCCCTTCTTCACCAACTTATTTTTTGCTTTTGCACTCTAATACTCTTTTTAATTCTACTATCATAATTTAATTTTCTCCTTTACATTTCCTTCCCCCAATTTGATATTTCTGACTTTTTCTTCAAACTGCTCTTCAGTTGTTCTCGCATTAAAATCTCCTCCTATTATAAGCCTGATCTCTTGCTTATTTTCTTCCATCAGTTCTCTCATCTCTGATTTCTCCTGCATATCACCGTTCACATAAACCCCCACTATCTTCCACCTCTCTCCTCCCATATTTATCTCTTCTACTATTAATCCTTCTTCATGTACTTTTAATTTTTTCTATCCTTCTCTATTATACATACGATCCTTCCCCCCATCACCATTCCTCCCATTGCTGTGCCGCTTTTATTCTTCCTCTTTGCATTCTGAACCTGCCATTTGTAACCTCTTGGTAATCTTTCCCTTACTCTTTTTCATCCCTTCTCATCTAGCCACGTCTCCATCATTACTACTACATCTTATTGTGTCAAATTTCTCATAAACTCCCTACCCTTTCTTTCTGAGCCTGCTATATTCCAGTAGCATATCCTTGAATCTTCCCTACTCTCGTTTCTCGTCTCTTTTTGTTTCCTACTATTTCTTATTTCTTTATCTTCTGTTCCTTCCTCCCCTAGTTTCCAGGCACCTAATTTTTTACTAACACTTCCCCGTCCTCGTCTCAATTCCACCATACACCTTATATCTGTATTCTCCCATACTTAACTCATGTTTTTCCCAATTTTTCTTTCCTCTTCCGCTATTTTCCTTAAGTTATACTGCATCTTCCTTTCTACCCATGTCAAATCATGCTCTATTCTCTTCGAGATTCCATATAATACCCTCTTCTTTGTCATCACTTCCCTCTTATGTTCCCATTTCTTTAGTTTCACTAGTACCATTCTCTCTCCTCTTCGCTCTTCCCTTCCTACACTTCGCACTTCTTCTATCTCTACCTTAACATCAATCCTTTTTAATACTTCTTTCGCTCTTTCCATCAACTCCTCCCCCTCTAATCTTAGACCCCTTATCACTATGTTTCTTCTTCTTTATTCTCTCTCTCTCTTTCTTTTCTATTCTTTGTTCTATTTTTCTCAGCCTTTCCTTTTCCTTATTCCCACTCTCCCCACCTCCAAACTCACGGTTTGAGCTTTCTATTTTTTCTTATTCTACCTAATACTAACTCATCTACCTTTTTATTAGACTCTTCCTTCTTTTCTATTCTCTGCTCCAACGACTGCATCCTTTTCTCTAGCTTTTCCCTGACTTCCTCCTAATTTCTCACTTCTTTCCTAAGTTTGGCCATTTCCCACCTAATTTATTTCCTTATTTCCTCTACCATTTTCTTCGTACATCCCGATTACTTCTATCATCATTTTGCGCGTTTCTTTCAATCTTTCCTTCTCCATCGGATCTTTAGCTTCAGCTCTTTTCTCAGTCTCTATCTGTCCCCTTATTTTTCTCATCCTTCTCTACAAAACTATGTTTTTTCGGCGCAGATCTGAACATTTTTGGATTTTTCAAGCTAGATCGTATATCTTCCTTAACCTTCACTGTTTCCCCTCTCCCCTCTCTTCCTTTTGATGAATGCCTCAATTGATACCACGCTCTACGCCCTTAATCTATCCTTTTCTATGGTTTTCCTATACTTTCCCCTTGCCCTCCTTTCTTTGTTCTCCCCTTTCGGTGTACTGAAAACTTCCCCTTGATCTCTGTCTCTATCTATCGTCGCGTCTACCTGTCTTGCCTGTCTCCTTCTCTACCCTGCCCTGCTACGACCAACCAGTCCTCCAATCTTGTCACAAACCTCAAATCCACCTAACCTCTACTTCCACACAAATCTGTTTTGATCCCCAAAAATATCCTCACCCCCTTTTCAATCTGTCAATCTCTGAATAACTCCCTTACAAACGAACCCTTCTACACACATCCACAATCCACTCACCTCAAATTTCACCACAATTATCAGAAAAACTCAGCATCAGAAATTCACCGCTACCACACACTTTCACGCGGGAAACGGAAGTTCAAAATCATAAAATTTTGAACGTCTTCTTGAAATAGGCCTCCCTTGAAGATTTGCAGTTGAAGATCATTCAATTTTTAATGTGTATAATTTAAGAAGATGTAGTTTCGAATGTTTTATTTAATAGTTCAATTTTGAAGATTCACAAGGGAAAACTCTATAATTTAAAAAATAAATAAATAAAAATTCCAAAATTTTGATGAATATGAAGATCAAAAGTTAATTTTTCAATTCCTAATCTTCCGAATTAAAGTTTCGAAAGTAAATCATCAAAAATATCGAATTTTGTATTGTTACACTGTCAACTTTCAATTCTAAAGATTTTCAATTGAAAATTCTCTAATTTTAACGATTTGCAGTTTCAAATTTTCCAATTTGAAAGATGTATGAACAAAAATTCTCAAATTGTGATCATTTTAAAGATCAAAAATCAATATTTCTATTCTAAATCTTCTAAATTGATGAAATTTCACATGTTAATCATTAAAATTACATTGAATTATAATTTCAAATTATAACGTTTGAAAATTGAAAGCTCTTCGATTTTAAAAATTTAAAATAAATACAAATTCGAAATTCTATCATTTTCAACAGTTGCGATTAAAAACTCTTGAATTTTGTAGATGTTTAAATACAAATTCTTACATTTTGATGATTCTGAGGATCGAAAGTCAAGTTTGCTATGCTAAATCTTCCAAATTGAAGAAATTTCGAAAATAAATCATCAAAATTACATAATTTTTTTATTCTTAAACTTGAAACTTGCATAATTGTTATTTGTAAATTTTCAAAATTAAAACTCTTCTATTTAAAAGATTTACAATTAAAAATTCTAGAATTTTGAAGAGTTGCGATTGAAAATTCCACAATTTTAACGTTTTGCATTTTTAAATTCTTCCATTTTGAATAGGTGCAACTGAAGACTCTTTAATATTTTATATACTTAATAGAAAATTATGCGCAATTTTGAAGATTTTAAATTTAAATTAATTCAATTTTATAGATTTGTAATTGCAAATTCTAGAATTGTAAACAGTAAAAAGGAAAACTTTGATTTATTTTTTGTAAATTCTTAAATTTTTCACATATGTAACATATGTTCCCGTATATAAAAAAGGAACTATGCAGGAACTCCAAGTTACTTGAATCAGTGACCCTAAATGTGACAATTTACTATGTTCACGAAGTGTCTATAGCTGTAATTAGTTTATTTTTTAAGGAAGTTCCCTATTAGATAGAATTTGTTATTCCAATTCAAACTAAATAATTGCCATTCAATTGAAACAACTTCAAGTGGAAACAGAATTTTATACGTTGTCAAACTGACGTGTACTAACAAACTGTAACACTGGGTGGTAGAAAAAAACAAGAGACAAAGGGACGCAATAAGTGAGCGGAAATATAGGACCTTCGATGTGGACAAAGTGAATGAATGAATTTGAAGATTATTATTAATTATTTTGAAAAAAAATGATGGAATAAGTTTTGACTGAAGAGCTTGCAAAGGTAGAATCTGAACCAATTCAAGCTTGCACTTTGTGTTCTGCAAGATCGAGAACAGCCATTATTCATACAATAATTTGGAACTTCTGATCATTTGTATTGTTTGCTTTTCGTTCATGAAACAATGTAATTAGTGGAAACTCCAAGCTTCCTACTGGCGAACAACTGATGCTGCGAATAGGTAGTGCTAACTTATAAATGACGCTTATGAATCGTAAAAAAGTAAATTGTTTAAAAAATTTTAATTTATTTAATATATTTATAATAATAATAATAATAATAATATAATGATAATATGTATAATATATAATATATATTTATAGTATTTACTTAATATATTTATATTATATAATAATATTATATATATGTCATATATTTAATTCAATTTTAATTGTTTTTTAAAGTAAAAAACCTTTGATGCTTAAATCACTAAAATTACAACACCGCAGACTATCACTGAATATTTCAAAGTTACGAAACGACCGACACCCAACTTTGACGCAAAAAAATAGGGCATCCCGTTATACCAAATTCAATCAAGTTCAACATATCGAGCTCCAAAGTATTTTCAGACACGGTGCATTATTCTCAGAAGTTGGAACATGCTTTGATCACAATTTTCAATCTAAAAGCTGTGCATTTCATCTCGTACTTAGTTTATTCGAATAATTTTATAACATACGTATAATTTAGCATTTTTATACGACATACTTTACTAAATTTCCATATATCCCTGTAATATTTCATTCTGAAAAGGTTGTGCGGATTTTCTATCAGCCCAAAGTCAGGCCAACTTTCCCAAAAGTCGGCCGACCTATGGAAATAATAATAGTGGGCTGACTATGCGTGCCGACTATTTGCCCAGCATACGCTACTATGCGCCAACTATATGGCCGACTCGTTAATCATCCAAGAAATATTTTCCATAGTTCAACTGATGGTCGGGCCATGTTTGGGCTATAATATTTGGGCCGATATTCGGTCAGTTTCTGACTGCCAACCTTGGCTTCCAAAGACAGCCCAACCATGGCAACGTTTGTTGGGACAATAGTCAGCCACGGTCGGCCCGTAGTTATCATTTCTACGGGTCGACCGATCTTTTGGGAAAGTTGCCCCGACTTTGAGACAATGGTCTTTTTCTGGGTGCCAACGAAAATTCGTTATAGTGAAATGACAAAAAAAATAAAAGGGCGAGATTTTAGACATTTGGACTAAAAAGTGCTTCATAGTCCTGCCTAGCGAAAAGCTTTTTTATTAATTGAAGGTTCATAGTCGCATCAAATGCCAGCGGAGAGAACACTCAGAGAAAAAATTTTCTTGAAACAAAAGCATCGTCCTCTTACCTGTTTTGTTTTGAACGAAATGAATATATTTTTTAGACAAATAGAATTATTTGGCTGCAAGATTAGGTGAAGTTAGTCGCATTGGGAAAATTTTTGCTGCAAAAGGATTCCTGCTGAGACAAATGAAAATCCTCTCAACCTTAAATTTAAAAGGAAATTCCATTTACGTCAAGAAACATCCTTTTGTCACAAAAGGAAATTTCTCTGAGTGAAATGAAGCTTTCTGCAAAATGCGCGATGCATCCTCACTTCTTGCTTGGGGGGTTTAACCCGTGCACGTGCAAGCGTAGCCGAGAGCGTAGATACTAATGCTGCTGTGCTGAAACATAAGTTCTCAATCATGATACCTTCAGACCCACGATATCTTCCACAACGAATAACTGGTCGGTAGTTGAAAACCCCGTCCCCATAGTCAATGTTTATAATTTTACTGTCTAATTCATTCATGAGAGTGTAATGTAATCTCCAAACTTTAGATTTCCCGTTTTTAACGCATCTTTACGTTTCGGCACTCAAAGTACACAAATCGTCCAATTTTGCCGCTGCCTCTCTTTATGGCTGTATGTCTGTCTGTATATATGTATGGATGCCTGTGTGTCTGATATATGTTGGTATATCTGTCCGCATGTGTGGTTACCTGCATTTTGTGGTCATGCTAACTTTTGAAGGATTTATCCAATCAACTCAGCCTTTCATATCCTTCTTAGGGTCCCAAAATAAAGGTGAAGTTCAATGCCCAGATATTTTCGATAATAATTTAAATATTTAGAGCAATTTCCAAATTAAAAGACAATTTTTCAAGAGTTTTAGACATTTGTGTGAAATTTTCTAGTACATGAGAAAAATACTTGAAAATTATCCTCGTGACATTTTTAATTTTGATGTAAATTAAGAAAGTTATATGCTTCTGAACATTTCGAAATTTTTTTTTAAAATAGAAGAAAAAAACTATTTTCTGATAGATTAAGAAATTTGAATCAAAATTTTATACTAGAGAGCAAATATGTTTCGAAGCTATTTAAATATCTCGATTAGACTTATTATACGAATCTTTTGTATTAAGTTCAGGAATCTGAAAATTACTATTATTATCATTAAAGCTGGATAGTGCTACGTCTACTCTTCATAAAAATTGAGTTTTCCTTAAAAATGATACTGTTACACATTTTTACACCTATTTCAGTGAAAAATTCAGGTTTTGTTATTTTTCACTATAGTAATTAAAATTTAAATTTATAAAAATGTTCGTAAGTTCACAACATTTTACAAAATGTTCACCGTATGATTTTCGTGATACCGAATTGGGTGAAACTTTTTTGATAATTCATAATAAAATAAAAATTAAATGAAAAATGTGGATACACTGCCACATAGAGCACGAAAAAAAATATTTTTCAGTATTTTTGAAGATTTTACCTGCATTTCAAATATTTTTATTATAATTTTGAAATTTTATAGGATATATGTTCCGCTATTTATTTATATGATTTATATTACGATTTTGACTCTAGTCGTCTCGTGCAGACTGTCAAAGCTTGTCGAAAAGTAGTCGAAATTGATCAGAGATGGGACTATTTATTAAAAGTCTTGAATATAATTTTTTTGTTTAAATCCAACTCTAACCAAAAATGCCTTCAACATATTGGGCATATTGGGAACATAATTATTTCACTAACACTTTTGTATCACACCATGTTAAACCTGAGACATTAATATTAATATAATAATATCTCTTGCTCTTGCTTACCTTCTAGGTCAAGGTGGTAAATAAAGAATATTCATTTAATTATTTTTTATTTTAATTTATTTGAGTATATTATTACGCTTTGAACATCTTTCTTAGTGAAAATCTTTTATTGCGTTTTTAGAAAATAAAAGAGATTCAAATACATAAATTCGCTTGTTTTACCAGAAAACGCAGTTAAACATAATTTTTATTTTAAAATGTATAAACATAGTGCAAATTTCACAACTTTTTGAGACCGACCCAAGTTTTGTTTAATTTTTTGAAGCAGAATATTTTTATTGTCCATAGCTGACTGAGACCTTAGAAACATTTAGATGAAAATTGAAATAATTTTGTAGGACCCTTTCTAAAAAAGTTGATTTTTGTTTTTAATTATAATGCGAAATGATAAAATGTATGCATACATTATTTTTAACAGTTCTACCCTTAGCCCCAAAACTTTATTCTGCCGTACAAACTAAAAAGATACATAAGTCCAATCTCACTCGAACTGAGAAAATCGAGAAAAGCTCTTTGCACAAAGAACTCTAATATCGAATAAAATTTTGAGTAATCTAGATACACTATTTGGCTAAAAATAATGTGCTCTTTCATATGTTGCAATAAAAAATTATTTTTTCAAACAATTTACATTAGAAAATGTACTTGGGATTTTTTACTAGTCGCGGAAAGTCAGAAATACAAGGCAAAAAGAATACAAAGTCACTTGCGGACGATGCTTTTATCGGAGAGCTCGAGCACGGCTTCAAAATACAACAACAAAACATACATAAGGGACACTGTGTGTTCAGCGGCTGTCCCGAACTTACCCGAACGTTCGTCGCTAAGTATAGCCGAATCTAGCCGGGACTTATTTCCCTTGGATTTCTAGTCAGAGTCCGAGACATTTCACAAGGCTAAAACATACATAGGTAAGGGCAAGCGATTCTTTTCGTTTGTCAATTCGCTCCGCACTCGGTCACTTTTACAAGGCAAAAAAGACACAAAGTTCTTCAGGTTCTTTTTTAATTGTATGCCGATGACGTATTAGATGCCTCACACAAATTTTAGGACACATAAAGTGCTTTGTGTATCTTTTTATGTTGTATGTTTTAACTTTTTCGACTTTCCTCATTTATAAACAATCGTTTTTGCAATAAATATTAATAATCAATCGTTTTTATTAGCGCAGTTAGACGTAGCTTTCTCTTACGAATCCAACGATACCAAAAACTCATTTTTCATAAAAATGTCACTTATGTATATTTTTAGTTTCGACAGCAGTATTGAAAACAGTTTAAAGAATTTGATAATGGAATAAAGGTAGGAAATAATAAATTCACTATTTTATTTTCGAGATATGTATTGACATTAGTGCAGTCTAGCGATTTTGTTAGTTGGATGAGGTTAAAGAATGTAAACGTTCGAATATATATATATATATATATATATATATATATATATATATACTGAAACTTGGATTTAATGAGTCCCGACTTACTGCTCCCAAGAATTTGCTGGTCCACGCAGTTTCGCAGCGCGGGGCGAGAGACGTTGTGCTCAACGAGGCGTGAAACACGAGCAGCTTAAGGGAAAGCTGGCAGTGCGCGGGTACTCCCGCGAGTTAGGGTGCTTGGTCGAAACAAAATTTTTGAAATGTCAAAAAGGTAATTCATATTTGTGTTCTGTGTCACGACACGATATGATACCAAAAAAAAATCAGCTCGATCGGACAATTTTTAATGGTCGCTCAACCATCACGAAGTTTCGGAAACTTTCCTACAATTTTTTAAGGTATGAGTTAAAGAGCTAGGCACATCCTGATAGCGGATAATAGGTACATAACACGTTGAAAAGTTAATAAGACAGTGCATATAGTCATTTGTTTCTAGAAACTATGTTTGGTGAGCTGTCTGCGTGACCTTGACCGCTAGGGGCGGCTTGGCGCATCTGCAGCGTTAGACTAGTGACTCGCAGCGGACTGATTGTTGTGGCGTTTGGTCAACCGAGTGATTTTTTTGCCTTAGTGTCCGTTTGTGAGTCTTAACACAGTGTGTGCAACTGTGCGTAGAGTACGGAATTCAGTGTATTCAGTGTGCGTAGTGTAAGCAGTGTAAGTAGTGTAAGTGGCATATTAAGATCGCAGTATGAGTTCCAAAGAGAGGAAATCCGTACGTGCAACAGAAGTTCGCTACTTTAACATAAATGAAACATTCGCGCTCGCATACTCAACTAAATTGCCAAGTAAGAGGGAAGTACTGGGTGTGTTTCTTTATGTTCATCTTACTAAAAAAATACGCTCCCTGAAGCCGCCGATGAAGTAGTGCGGGAAGTGTATGGTATATATGAGGAGGTTCGCTAGCCTGTGTAAGACCCGAAAAACATTGCCAGGAAACTAATCACACTTTACAAACAGTATGTGGGGCTTAAGAAGAACAGAGCCCGGAGTACCAGTACTCAACTAAGGAATGAGCAAAAATTCTCGAAGGAGCTCGACAAGCTGTTTGCTGTAGTGACGAAGGACTTGCAGCATGAAAACCCTCGTCCTTCGCCCGAAGATGTTCAATTTTATGAACATCAGCTATTGCCAGGTACATTTGCATTTGCATTATTTAAATCTAAATATCGCATTTCTTCGCACTGTTAAAAAAAGTATTAAATTTAAGATACCAATGTATATTAAAATTAATATCTCAAGTATATGAAATCGCTATCTAGGTACGTGTTTATTAAATTTCATATACATTCATGATAATCGCTCAGATATTTCTATTTTACACAAAATCAAAATAAGATTAGCAGTAATTTTCGACATTCAATAATAAAACACGAAATCTTCTACCAGTTAATAAAAAACAAAATTGGATTTCAAGTCGAAAAGTTCAATTACGCAAATGAATTACAGACCTAACCTACAATCAACTGTACTCACATTAAATTTCTACCATTCAGGGCAAATTTTGGAAGGAGTTCCACATGTACGATGTACTTTGATCATAAAAAGGAATTCATTCGACGAATTCTAGATTATTACTTCAATCGCGAATATTTGATAAGATTTGAAGAAATAAAAGCACTTTGAGTTTTCTAGCACGCTGCTATACCGATCTGTATATTAAATTTAATATAAAGTGTACAGCTATTCATATTTTAATGTATATTAAATTTCAACTACCGTGTATGCAAATGACTTCCTAAACATTTGTATTAAATTTAATACAGATTTTTCTAACAGTGCGGCTCTTTCTTAAAAGAAAGTACCAAAGCCATTTTTTCAAAAAGTTGGATAAGAAAGAGCCGAAGAAATGCAATATTCAGTTTTAAATAATGCATATGCAAAACGTACCTGGCAATAACTGACGTTCATAAAATTGAACATCTTCGGGCGAAGGATTTCCTGGCAATGTTTTTTGGGTCTTGTATAGGCAAGCGAGCCTTCTCATATATACCATACACTTCCGGCACTACTTCATCGGCGGCTTCAGGGAGGGTCTTTTTTTAGTAAGATGAGCATAAAAAACACACCCAGTACTTCCCTCTTAGCTGGTAATTTAGTTAATTATGGGAACGCGGATGTTTCATTTATGTGAAGGTAGCGAACTTCTGTTGCACGTACGGATTTCCTCTCTTTGGAACTCATACTGCGATCTTACTATGCCACTTACACTACTTACACTGCTTACACTACGCACACTGAATACACTTCCGTAGTCTACGCACAGTTGCACACACTGTGTTAAGACTCACAAACGGACACTAAGGCAAAAAAATCACTCGGCCGACCAAACGCCACAACAATCGGTCCGCTTCGAGTCACTAGTCTAACGCTGCAGAAGCGTCAAGCCGCGCCTAGCGGTCAAGGTCACGCAGACAGCTCACCAAACGTAGTTTCGAGACACAAATGACTATATATACTGTCTCATTGACTTTTTAAAGTGTTATATACCTATTATCCGCTATCAGGATGTGCCTAGCTGTTCAACTCATACCTTACAAAATTTTAGGAAAGTTTTCGAAACTTCGCGATGGTTGAGCGACCATTAAAAATTGTCCGATCGAGCTGATTTTTTTGTATGACATCGTGCCGTAACACAGAGCAAAAGTATAAATTACCTTTTTGACATTTTAAAAATTTTGTTTTGGCCAAGCACCCTACCCGCGCGTATAATACCCAATATTAGGAAATGGTGTACACGGCCTTGACTGTTTACATTTGGAAGGTCTGGAGTTACCACTGAAGGCCACTGAAGCCATCCCCGAAACCCGTTATAAATCCAAATCTAGTGTATGTATATATATATAATTTAAAAAAAGGGTCAAACAACCACCGCAGGGTCCCACTGAGAGCAACTGCCATCTAAAAATGATAACGGCTCCCAGAAGAACCTTGGTAAATCACACTTATGACCACGCATCATGACCGTGAGATGATTGGCACGATGAAATTACGACGACAGGTCGGGGAAACCATCGTGTTTCTTGAGGACACAAAGCGACCCAAGGACAACAACTTTCTGCATCCATCTCGCAAGTGCCTTGGCATATTTTTGGCACGCGGGTATGAGTTCAAGGTTACAAACCAGTAATAGTTTCGCATCTTCGAGAGCACCGAACACAAGGACAATTACTTGTACTTATTATTACTTATCATTGATTACTTATATATATATACCCAGAGAAATAAAAGCCAATAACTTGTTTGAACACACTGTATACGATCTTCACAGCTGTCCTAAACAACAGGATCGTTCGGCGAATTGAGCCTGTGTGGCGAGAGATGTACGAATAACGTGGCTCGAAAAAAGGTGTAGTAGGCTGTCGAGAGAACCTGCTAATTGACAGGAGTGTCTGTTAAGACACTGTAGCCCATCAGCGCGTACTGTCAATGGTCTGGATTGAGAACCGGAGAGCTTTCAGTACAATCTCGCACAGACTTATCATCGGTCTGATGGAATGCTTGAAGGTGCATCCACACATCGTGAGATGCATACAGAGGTTGATGCCTCTTTGGAAAATTAGACTCACTATCTCATCTAGAAATTATCGTGTGACAAAGAAGAATGTCACCTTCCAGAGGGTGGTGGCAAGAAGTAAACAGGATAGGTTGGGATGGACTTTGGATTGGACAAGTGTGCCAAAATTCATCTGAAGAAAGAAAAGATTATTGGTGTTCCCAAGGACCCTGAGCTTGTGGATATAGGTGATATTAGACATTTTGATACTGGAGAGACCTATACATACCTGGCCGTGCCTCAAAGTCGCATTCAGGACGTAACATCAGTGAAGCAGTCTCTCCGAAGCAGATACAAGCATTTTCTTCGGCAGATTTGGTCTTCCAATCTGTCGGCGTTGAGCAAGGTATCCTCGACTAACATTCTTACCGTCCTGGTTTCACTCTACTCGTTTGGGGTGGTTCAATGGACGAAGAACGAGCTTACGGCCCTTGATATCAAAACACGTAAGATAATGCATATGCATAAAAGCTTGCATATCAATTCGTCAGTTCCGCGATTATACATTTCACGCCGTCAATGTGGACGCGGACTTCTGAGTCTCCAGCGTCTTCATCGTCGAATTGTTCTAAGTACAGCTCACATCGTTGCGAATGGCAGAGATCCTTTCCTAAAAATGGCCAGGAACCACTAGATGATTGGCAAAGGAGCGTTCCTTCACAAAGCTGCAGAGCAAGCAGCCGAGACCCTTGGCCTGAATTTTAACATCAGAAGTGAAGAAAGTACATTATTCCACTCAGATGCTCTACTTCTAAAAGCGGAATTAAAGGAAGCAGATATTGAAAAATTTCACCAACAGCTACTCGACAAGAAAATGCACGGAAACTTTCACAAAAATGTAGAAAAACAGTTCTTGTCGAAGGAGTAAACTTTTGCTTTCCTCAGATCATCAGGGCTTAATTCAGGTACAGAGGGTTTTATTTTCGCATGCCAGGACGGTTTCCTTTCCACCTTAGTATACGGTGACCGCATTTTATGTCAAGAAGTTCCCAGTGATAGGTGCAGAGCGTGACATGCACACTCTGAGTACCGACGTATATCTACAGACATAACGCGGCCCTGAAAGCGCTTTATTACCATCTTTGTCGCTCTTACGGTTTTGGCCGCTAACATGTCCCGCCAAACGCTCCAAGGGAGATAGAGTCAATTCTCCAAAACGAGAAGTGCAAAATTTTCTGGAACTACGATTTTCGGACAGCAGTCTCCGTTGCACACTCGAGACCTGACATCGTTCTCCAAGACTTCGAAAAACGAACTATATTCGTGATCAAATTCTCGGCTTCGTCGGAATACAACATCACTGCCAAGGAGAAAAAAAAGGAGGAAAGGTATCAAGACCTTCAAATGGAGCTGCAACGACTGTACCCAAAATATTCGGTTCTAGTAATTGTCGTTGTGATCGGTGCGATCGGAGGTGCGAAACCGTCACTGGTTCGTAACCCTAAAGCAATACCCGCGTATCAAAAATATGCCAAGGCACTTGCGAGATGAATCCAGAAAGCTGTCATCCCTGGGTCGCTTCGTGTCCTCAAGACAAACGAGGGTTTTGCCGGCCTGTCGTTGTGATTTCATCGTGCCGTGTAACCACCCATCTCACGGTCGTATGACGTGGCCATAAGTGTGATTTACCGCGGTTATACTGGGAGCCGGTGTCATTTTTATATGGCAGTTGCTCTCAGTGGGACCCTGTAGTGGTTGTTTAACTCTTTTTTCAAATTACATATATATATATATATATATATATATATATATATATATATTATTAAAACTACTTGGAACCTATTAAATCATTTAAGATTATTTGTAATATTACTTTCTAACCTTGAATAAGTAACCATTTGTATACCCATCTTTAGTAGAAATAACGAGAGAAATGACTACTAATTGAGATTTGGAGAGCAGTATCATTCTCAATAACTCGGATTTCAATTAAATAGGCAGATTGAGATTGCATGATCAAGTTTCATATCGCAGAAATCGTTAAAAGGATCATTAATTTTATTTGACATTAGGCACTTAACAGCGAGACTAATTACAAGAATGCATCCCAACAAATCGATCTTGGTTATGTATATGGGGTAATCAGAGCCGTGACCCGTCAGGCTATACAAACGTCGATATGTCAATTTATACGAATAATGAATAGAAACTCGGAAGTTATTCTCTCCAATTCACTTGTAAATGCATATGCAGTCACAAAAATGAGTGAATTTTGCAACAGTGATCGACGGGATACCTTCTTTTATACAGTTATATACACGTAAATGCAACGGACTGGCATCCAATAGATTTACTGAAAAAGTCATATTTCGCATGCAGTCGCTTTAAAATTCTTTCGCTACGTGTTATAAAAAATTATATTTCTGTGTTTCATGTAGACTTTTTTATTAGATATAAAAATCGACTAATTAAGTTTTGAAGTGCATAAATTTATGAGTCTGCACATGAGATTTTATTGGCAATTTTAGTGTTTTTTTTTTAGACTATCCTTGGTGGAACTATATCGTTTCTGAAATAAAATGTTTTTTCACCTCGAGAAGAATGTTATTGCTAATTTAATTTTTTCACTTGCGATGCAATTTGCATTCGTACAATTTGAAATGTTCTATTTGGATGCTTGGATATTATTGAAGTTTCAAATATTATTTTGAAGTTTTCTCAGTTTATTCTTCGACGGCACTCAAATTCACTTTTTTTTTAAACTTATGCTCGTTTAATGAAAGTATTTTACAAACAAGGAAAATATTACTTGAAAATACAATAATTTAATCAAGTTAGTTTTGATTTCTTATTCAAATATTTACCGATTATAATAAAATTGTCATAAAAGAAAAGCTCTCATATATTCTTAAATATTTTTATTTATTTTGCAGGAGTTTTCACGAGATCACATTCGCAAGTAAAAAGAATGACAGGACTTTACACAGGCCCTTATTTCGACACAAGTAGTCCCACAAATATAACAGCACAATTAGGCACTCGTGCCTTTCTACCCTGTAAAGTTCGTCAGCTGGGCAACAAATCCGTGAGTTGAAATTGTCCTTCCTAAATATTAAAATATCAATTTCTATATCAATTATTTTATTTGTATATATAATGATTAATTTTATTTTTTATCATATGCTTTTATTCTCAAATATGCACGAAACTGCAAAAGCAATATTTACGAGCATCCGCCAATTATGTTTATCGAATTTTGTCATAAAAACAGTATTGCTGGCACGAGGTTCGAATATGAAAGATTAGGCTCATTGGAGTCCCTCGCCATCTCTCACTTTCATCCTTGGACGATGTTTTTGCTTTTTCCTTCCCTCACATCTACTCACTTAACACAAAATTCGAAAAAAAAACATATCTCTCTATTTGTGTAAATGGTTTGCGTCTCCTTCACTTCCCCCCGTCTTTCCTTTATTGTGCTCTTTGCGTGCGAAATTATCCACATAAATAAAACTCGTCCGAAAGGGGTATATTAATTCTTCGTGCGAGGTTGAACTTCTAATGAGGTTTATGAAAAAATAATTTAAAACTTGTAATATCAAAGTATTGGAGGGTAATTCGTTCCGAACAATAAAATGTTATCGCAAATCTTACTTCCGATGTAGCTTCTGTCTTAACTTCATACTAATTTGAAAGTTGAATCGCTAACGTGGCTAATTTAAAATTTATTGGCTGTTTTTTTCTGTATACCATGTCTCAAAAAGTAAAAGAGTAATGTTCCTGCAATTTGTGAAAATTGTAGATCCAAATGATATCCAGGTTTTATAGGATTTGCAGCTAGATCAGCCAATTAGAAGTTCTTTCTTTTTGCGTTTAGAAATTTATGATATATATATATATATATATATATATATATATATATATATATATATACTATATGTCGGTTTCGATTCCTTTGGAATAGAATTGAAGGGCCTATGACAAAGCCACCGAACGCAACCTTGGGTTGCGGATAGAGGGTCCCTGTACCAAGGGTTTCTGAATTTCAAGAGTTTGCTGAATATGGTTACAATAATTAATAAGCAGTTGCGGACAGTTGTCCAGGGATGGTCCCGAAGGAATAACCCCTAAGCGGAGGCGCAACAACCGTGCCGAAAGTTGAATGGCACCGGGGTGAGGTGTCATAAACGGTGACTCTAGGATACCAGGCGACCTCTCAGAGTATGCAGCCGTATCACACGCGGGGCTCTACAAGGATGGGCGGACCCTTTCGCTAGCTGCTCGTGGGAACAACAATGACACCACCAAAACACCAAAAAGTTGTAGATGCGGTTCAAAACGATCAAAACGCGCAGAGCACCCGACAATGGGTCTCGGCAAACAATGCCCATCATCCTAGAGTTTGAGGTGCTGAAAACAATTTGGATGGAAACACGACGACGAACCGGCGAAACGCCCACATTGAGTGGACGGATCAACTCAAAAATGACTTGCTAGACTGCTACGATGCCTGCATTATCCCTGTTCACCAAGGTTTTATTGCGCGTCTGTAAACTCTGTGGTGCCAGAAACACCCAGAGCTTCAACACGTTTCGGTTCGATAATTGCGGAATCAACGTGCCCACCTCTGGAAAAAGGGAAATGTATGAGGAGCGCTTCCCTAAGCGCTGCTTGAACGAACTGCAGACGAAGATGAGGAAGCGACATCAAGACCAACCGCGGAAAGCTGGCACCTTCTGAGAGCTGATCATGATTTCAGGACAAGGAGGAACATTGAAATGCAGGTTCCTCATAAGCCCCAAGATCAGGCTGAAAGGGATGCATCCCTTCGTGAGGATATCTCGCAGGAGTCCATCCTCTGGACCATCAAATGCTCTATTTTTGGTGCTGCGAGAGCTTTGGCTGATTCAAATCGAAGGGTAAAACCGATGATGGATCAAAAGACCAAAAGACGCTTGCATCAACTGAACAAGAAGATTGGATGGACAAGACAGACTGCGTCCCATGTTCAATGTGTGATTGAAAACATAACATCTAGAAGACTGTTCACCAAAAGGGTTCGAAATTTCGCCCAAAAACTAAGGATGTTGAATCACACACTGAACAAGTCAAAGCTGCTGACAATCAAGCAGCATATTGTTGACAAAATAAGGACTGTTATCTGCCGCAAGAAGGAGAATACAGAAGAGGGAGAGATGAATCAACAGTTCCTCGCTGACCCATCGCGCCTCATCAGCGATCTCCCTGTTCCTGTAAAAAATCCACCCAACTCCAAGGAGGTAGAGACTTTTTGGAGAGAGTTATACAAGATCCTGGAAACACTAAAGTTTACTTTTACACACCAACATTTGGCCCGCATATTCACCTCATATTTAAAGTCGGAGACGCTCATTCTGCAGTGGCTGGTGTTGGGAGCCTGTGTGGCGAGAGATTTACGAGCAAGGTGGCTCGAAAAAAAGGTGTAGCAGGCTG
Source organism: Andricus quercusramuli (assembly GCA_932178445.1). NCBI lineage: Eukaryota > Metazoa > Arthropoda > Insecta > Hymenoptera > Cynipidae > Andricus > Andricus quercusramuli. The sequence continues at coordinate 203,010 of CAKNXH010060418.1, forward strand.
TCAAGACAACCAGCTAATTGACAGGTGTGTCTGTAGAGACGCTGCAGCCCATTAGCGCGTCCTGTCAGTGGCCTGGATTGACTACCGAAAAGCTTTTGATTCAATTTCCCATAGACTTATCATCTGTCTTATGACCTGAAGATCTATGCCTCCGCTAAAAGCAAACTTCAAACTGCTATAAATATCGTAAAGAAGTACACAGGAGAGATTGAGATGGACTTTGGTTTGGACAAGTGTACCAAAATTATTTTCACAAAAGTAAGTATCACCCTCCATATTTTAGTTGAATAATAGGTTTTTTGTCGAACATAGGGGGTAAATTTCAATAAAATTCACAATTTTGTTTTGTAACGTTTCGTCAGCTTGGTTCGCTGACCTCTTCAGACTGAAATTTTATTTAAAAAAGGAACAACATTTAGAACTAGTACAAAACACGAATTTTTTGATCATTTAAAAAATGGTTGCACTTCACCTTATATAACGCTGTCAAGATATCACATAAAATTAAAATTTTTGAAGTAGACAAGAAATTAAATGTTTTTCTTGTCAACTAGTCCGAATTTGGGTTTTGTCTATCTCTAGACCGTCATGTGTGAGGTGAGGACTATAACTGCCGGTATTGAGACTCAGAGTGGTATTTATACTCAAGAGCATTACGTACAATTAACGAATTATTATATACAGAAAATATAATTACATGAAAACTTAAAGTTTCAGAATTTGTACCGCCTCTGTGATTTAATGTATAAATATCTTCTTTTTTATTAATGCTATTGTTGTTGATCTTAATATGTAACATTTCAGAGATTAATCTTTTTTGATAATTAGCTTCAAAATCAAGAATTGTTGTGTTTTCCCAGTCAAATTCATGATTATGAGAGCTACGATGTACATTTATAACAAATTCCCTTTTTTGTTATTTTTGTGTTCGTTTATGCGTACATCTAACATTCTTTTGGTTTCACCTACATAACAAGCAGTGCAATTTTTACAAGCAATTTTATAAACAACATTAGTCTGATCCCATTTTTCTGACACATCTTTACCTAGCTTAACTATGCATGACAAAGAAGGCTTTATCGAAGGTATTACAGATATATTAAATTTTTTAAATATATGAGCAGTTTGATCAAAAAACTTTTTTATGCATGGTAAGCAAACTTTTGGTTGACGGGCCAATAACTGTTTTCGAGCAGAGTTGTTTTGATCAGGTGAGTATTTTATTTTTTGTTTTCGGATCTTTATTTGTACCAAAATTAATCTGGAGAAAGGAAAGATTATTGCCGTTCCCAAGGCCCCTGAGCTTGTGGATATAAGTGTTATGTGACATCTTAATACTGGAGAGACCTGGGCGAGCTTCAAAAAGGCATTCAGCACGTAACTTCAGTGAAGGAGTCTCTCCGAAACAGATGCAAGCATCCTCTCCGAAAGATTTGGTCTTCCAATCTCTCGGCATTGAACAAGGTATCTGCGACTAACATGCTTGTCGTCCCGGTTCTACTCTACTCGTCTGGGCTGGTTCAATGGACGATGAACAAGCTTAAGGCCCTTGATATCACCACACGTAAGATCACGCATATGCATAAAAGCTTGCATATCAATTCCTCAGTTCCGCGATTATACATTTCAGGCCGTCAAGGCGGACGCGGATCTCTGAACCTCCAGTGTCTTCATAACCGAATTGTTATAAGTATAGCTTACATTGTTGCGAATGGCAGACATCCTCTCCTAAAAATGTACAGGTGAAGAAAGCAAAGGTTGAAAAATTTCACCAACAGCTACTCGACAAGAACATGCACGGAAACTTTCACAGAAATGTAGAAAAACAGTCCTTGTCGAAGGAGCTAACTTTTGCTTTCCTCAGTTCATCAGGACTTAATTCAGGTACAGAGGGTTTTATTTTCGCATGCCAGGACGGTGTCATTCAAACCTTAGAATACGGTGACCGCATTTTATGTCAAGAAGTTCCCAGCGATAGGTGCAGAACGTGTAATGCACACTCTGAGTATCTAAAACACATACTATCGGTATGTCCCACCCACGCGGGAGCGACGTATATCTACAGACATAATGCGGCTCTGAAAGTCCTTTATTACCATCTTTGTCGCTCTTACGGTGCTGGTCGCGACCATACCCCGCCGAACGCTCCAAAGGAGATAGAGTAAATTATTGCCCAAAACGAGAATTGCCAAATTTTCTGCAACTACGATTTTCGGACAGTAGTCTCTGTTGCGCACTCGAGGCCTGACATTGTTCTCTAAGACTTCGAGAAACGAACTATATTCGTGATCGAATTCTCGGCTTCGTCCGAATACAACATCACTGCCAAGGAGACAGAAAAGGAGGAGAGGTATCAAGACCTTAAAAGAGAGCTGCAACGACTGTACCCAAAGTATTCAGTACAAGCAATTGTCCTTGTGATAGGTGCTCTTGGAGGTGCAAAACTATCACGAATTCGTAACCTTAAAGCCATAATCGCGTGCCAAAAATATGCCAAGGCACTTGGGAGATGGATGCAGAAAGCTGTCATCCTTGGGTCGCTCCATGTCCTCAAGACACACGAGGGTTTTTCCGGTCTGTCGTTGTGATTTCATCGTGCCATGTGACCACCCATCTCACGGTTTTGAGACGTGGCCATAAGTGTGAGTTCCAACTAGCAGCTAGAGAAAGGGTTCATCCATCCATGTAGAGCCTCGCGTGCCAGGATAAGGCTGCATGCTCTGAGAGGTCGCCTGGTATCCCAAGAGTCACCGTTTAAGACACCTCACCCAGGTGCTATTCAGCTTTCGGCACGGTTGTTACGCCTCCGCTTAGGGGTTATTCCTTCGGGACCATCCCTGGACAATTGTCCGTGACTGCTTATTAATTATTGCAACCATATTGAGCAGAAACCCTTGGCACAGGGACCTTCTATCCGCAACATCGCATATTGATTGGGTGGAAAGTGAAAAAGTTATAGGCATTTAAAAAAACGAAATGCTGTCAAGGTTGCCCAGGTGGAAATACACCACTGGCGCAGTACTGGC
>CAKNXH010060418.1:207979-220345 GCA_932178445.1 Andricus quercusramuli
CCCCCCCCCCCCCCCCGGTTTTTGTCAAATGTCCATTTTTAAATAATCATTAAAAAATTTATCATATATATGTTTCAAAAACAACTTAGATACTTTTTTTCGCCCCATTCAGATAGTTGGAAGAATTCTTTCTGATTGTATGATTTATTAGAAAGATACGGAAATGTACGCGGAAGTGAAGGAATTTCCTTCTTCATTTTAAATCAAATACAAATTTAATGATTTTCATCTGAAGAACATGGAACATAACATATTGTCGTTGCGAAGTGCGACAACCAAACCGCGCCAAACTTTTGAGTTTCCAGTAAACGATGAACAGAAACGAGCGTGAAACGCAAGGTTTACATGATTTTTAAACTAAATATCTAGCGCGAAGCGCGATTGTCTTGATGCGAATATGTTCCTTAAGGTCGACAGAACCTTAAGTACATTAGTTCCTCTTTCTATGTAAAACGTACATAATTGAACCAAAAGCAGGTCATATCGATGAAGCTAACTAAGAGAGTATCAGCCCGCGAAGCGCGCAATAGCGAGCACACGAAGTGCGAAAACCCAGAGGAACTTAGCTTAAAGCGTCAGGCAAATGTGTCTGAGCGCGAGATCCAACAGGTGAGCGCCCTTGGCGCGCTCAAACTTGCCAGCGAAGCGAGCCGCGCGCGATGAGAATGTGCCAGCGATGCGGGCAGATTTTTTCAGTTAAAAATATCTGAAGGTGTATTTAGACGTGTGATCGTTAAGGGTTATAATAATAATATATAAATATAATAATAAAATAATTATAATAATAATAATAGTCTATTAACATTTCCAAATTGGAAGATTTTCTCAATAGATAATTTTTATGTGTCATATTCAATTTTTTATCTATCGATACTTAATAATAATATTTATTGACATCTAAAATGTCAACATTTTAATGTAGGATGGAAGAAGGTTATTTTTAAGCAGATCCGCACAATCTTCAACCATTTTAAATATTAAATAATTTTCCATGTTTTCCGGAAGCTCGAGTGGAAATATCTATTTTTAACATCAGAAAACAAAAAATGAAAACCATAATAACATTAAGTATTCTGATTGAAAGGCATAAAATTCAAAAATATAATAAATTATCTGCGCATGCTTCACTTTTTTGTGCGCTTCGTACATACAACGGACTTCATCGTGATGATCACTCATTCAAATTCAGTAATCCAAATCGGTATTTTAAACCAATTCTATAAATAAGCTGTAAGTACTTAAAATAAATAAAAAAATGCTCTCATCAGTAGTGCCTCTTCGTCCCCAAATTTCGGGACGACTAGACGCAGACCTGTTATTGAAATGTTTAGATCACGGACTTTCAAAAAAAAAACGATACAAAAATGCATGCAAATTCCCCATTGAAGCATATATGTTACAGATAAATGCATAGATTTGAAGCTCTTCAATTCAGAAACATTCTGAATTTAAAAATATATTAAATTAATTCGTGAATTAAAAAAATATATTCTTTTGAACGTTTAAAACTTTCAACTTAAAATAGGTTGCGACAAAATTCTTTCGAAATCAAAATGAACAGTGTTCTAATTGAATATATTTCAAAGCAAACGGAGTAAATATTTTTTGTGAAATTCAGTTACAGCTTCAATTAAATAAATACGTACAACACCCGCGATGGAAATTCGACTTGGGAGGCTCGTCTTCAGACGTACTTTTCCCACTAGTGGGAAAAGTAAACTCAGTTTGACCACTGCGACGTAATCAGTTGAGGAATCGACAGCTTCGTCCTTTCTCGACGACCTCCTTCAGCCGCATTCCCATCGCTAGTGTTGAACAACGTATTATGTGGACCTAGTGGGAGACGGCGATTCGACTCGTATGACTGCCGAGCTCGCTGCGCTCCCGCGGCAAACTTCACACTCGTCTAGAATCGCCAAATTCTCCTACTCTATGCACAATATACTATTTCATATGACTTCCGAGAAGAAAATTTAAAATGGGCCCTCTTTTACATTAACAAAATATTGTCAATTAGTATTTAAATTGATCGAAAATAATTTAACATTTTCATTCATTTAATTAGTATTTAAAATTATGTTTATTCCCTTAATTTAATAAAAAATAAAATGATGAAAAGCTTCCTACTATAAAAAAAATTATCGCTAAATTTCATATTTTTTAATATTATTTTTCAACTCAATGTGTTTTAAATTCAAAGTATTTAAACAATAATAATTTTTGAATGTTTAAATTTGATGGTCCTCATGTTCAACAAATTTACAAATTTCAGAATTTTTATACCTTCCACCTTCAAAATAATCTTCTTAATAATAATATTGCTTAGACATCTCAGAATTAGCTTTGAATTTACAATACATATAATCCCTTAGAATTAAAAAAGAAGTTCAAATCTTTCTTAGATTTTAATAAACGAAATTTGAAAACTTTACTAACTTTGTTTAGCAAATGGTCTAAAAAAAAAAGAAAAAAACTTAAAATAATAAAAATGAGCACCAGTAAGCTCAGATAACTCATAATTGACTAATTAATATGATAATTTATTACTTCTCCTGCAAATCGTTTCGTTCTATTTCGAAATTCAAAATTAAAAAACGAAGGCTATTTTTTAATATGGAAATCCAGCCGTAGAGCAATAAAACATGTGAATGATACATGTGAATTTAGCATTTGATCAAGTTTACTCAATATAAAATTGTCTTCAAATTTAGCAAATTTCACCTCAAGCTGCTTAAAATAAATTTCATGAATTTTGACTTTGCTTGTGGAACATAATACTTTCATAAAGCTGAAAGTCTTCTCTATTTCCTGATCCACTATCTCCAGCATCACCTTATCTATTATGGAAGAACAGCTTTAGAGTTGTTAAAAAGTTTCTTCCTTCAAAACTTTCCCGTAAATGATTTAAATACACCTTATAGACATTTTGCGGAGTTTAAGACTAGAAAGGAAGATTCTCGGATTTGAGAAGCTAAACAAAAATACTTAAATTTCAAACAAAATTCAAACGCAGAATGTAGAACCTGTCAATTCAATTATTTTATGTTTTTAATTATTTTCCGAATAATAATAAACTATACTTGTCTTTCCATTTATTTCATTCTCGACTAAACACAAGAAGTGAGATCATATTTAAAAACTTATAAACATTAAAATCATACTTCGTCCCCTTTTTTTGTACATCTTATAAAATTTCAGTAGATTCACCAACAGAATTACAGAAATACTCAGATTATTATCAGGTCTAATAACTAAGTCAGTAATTGATTTGATCACGTGGCAGTCTGGTACACGCCCTTCAAATTTGTATCATATTGAATGGTATAAATCAAATCCTATTTTTATTTGGAAATACCTTCAACTTGGCAATCTTGGAATCATGAAATATCTCACATCTTCATTTATCGGGCTACAATTTTTAAATTTTAATTCGTTTTCAGTTTGAAATTGTTCCATCTTGAATGTGTAAATTTATCAATATTATAATTATCACGATTCTAATTTTAGACACTGTAAAATTGTAATTATCATTTAATTTTATTAGAACAATTTGAAAATTTCCAATACTAGTAAAAGTTTTTATTTTCTAAAGGTTTATATTTAACTTGTTTAAAAATTTGAAATTGTTCAATTATTATAGATTAAATCAAATTTAAAATATGTTTGATAGGTATAAATAATTTCAATTTATAGCTATAAATATAATTTAAATAGGAATTAAATAATCATTTGTGTAACACCTTGCTAAAATTAGCGTATTTCAGAAAAACAGTATCTTTGATCTCTCTGTAGCTCAATTGGTTAGAGCACCTTACCGGAAATCAGTTGATCTGGTGTTCGAATCCCAGTGGAGTGAAAGGAGAGAGATCCTTTTTTTCTGGTTAAATTGAATTTTATAAATATAATATACAATTAAAAATAAATTTAATTCAAAATGGGTCCCGTTTTAATTATTTTGAACCTGCTTGCCTTATTAATATTTTTCAATTTTTGATGACTTCCAATTTAATATTGTTCAGTTGAAACACCTTCAAATTGAAATTTTTTCAGTTTTAAATATAATTTAATTTCTATATTGTGGACTTTTCAAAAATCAAACGAATAATTTTTCAATAGGTTATTTTTTTAAATTTCAAATCTGTTAGTCAATTCTAACGCTTTAATCTTTAAGAGTGAAACTGAAATTAATAATCTCACAATGAATCTCGTTATGAAAATTTCTAGAATCTATTTCTTCTTAGTTCAGAAAAAATGATATATGTATATATTCATTATCACTTTCCCCTCGTTAGCCACGTTTTGGATATAAACCTATCATTAGAATAGAATGGGGTTAATACTGAAAATTAATACATTCGCCTTCTCTGGTTTTGTCATCAGTCTTGTTTCTTATCTTGTGTCTTCCCATGTAACGATTATTTAAATATTTTTAGATTATGACCCTCTCCGACAAAGTGTCTAGGCTCACCAAAAATATTTATGCTACGCTCACTGAATTTCGGTGCACCTGGCCATCCTTATCCAGCTCCCCTGGGTTCACAAAAAATATATATTCTACCCTTACCGAATTTCAGTGAACCTAGAGACGGTCCCCGTTTAACCTGTTTTGTCAAAGAGTACATAGATATTTTTTCTCTGGGGTTTTCAGTGGTTCAATCTAACATTAGGTTACATTTTTCATTCATAACATTCATTGTTATATATTACATTATTTCCTTGATTATATTCCATATTAATTCACTTTTATTATTATTATACTTTTTCTATTATAAAATTTTTTCGTATTTTATTAACACAATAATAATAACAATCCTTCACTTTTGACGAGGGAAACTTTTTAATAAATTGCCCATGCTTTTTCCTTGATAATTCTCTTTAGACCTTTCCTGGGAAATTTTAACGGAAGTGCTTCGTACGTGCGTTCCGCATACTTCAGCAGTTATCAAAGAACTTTAAATTTTAAGTTCGACGCCGATGGATGGCAGGAAGAGATTCAAGAGGCCCCGCTTGAAAGTCATTATCGTGAAAACTTCACGTTTTGTTGATCCCGACGAAATCTTGAGGAAAATGCGATGGTCGTCAACTTTGAGACCTTATTCAAAGCGTGCCACTCGGGTCAAAAGCTATTTACAGCCCGAGATAAAAAAACAAGTATAATTAAAGGGTAGCCCTAAATAAAAGCATATGCGGCATTTTAACCTTTTTCAGGAGACACAAAAAAGGTTCTCAAGAATCGAATTTTCATCCAGAAAATTTTTTTTAATGCTGCAGCGATATATCAGTGCTGAATCGGAGCCTGAATAGTTTGAATGGAAATTGCACATTTTCCCAAGTTTGGACGGTGATTAAAAATTAAATTTTCAATTTCAAGAAGAAAGTTTGTATCTAGCTATTGAATTACCCAATCAATACAAGAAAAGTTTGATTATGAAAGGTGATAAAGTTTTGAGAAAAGAAATTTGGAACTTTCTTCAATTGCGACGAACGTTTTTTCATCTTTAGACGGTGATTAAAAATCCCATTTTCATTTTAGAATAAAAACTTAACTCCCGAGATACTGTAGCACTGAATTGAGGTGAAAAACTTGAAAAAAAAATAAAGTTATACGGCTTCGAGAAAACGGAGAGGACAAACTTTTGTAGAATTATTTAAACTCTAATATTCGAATAAAAGAAGCAAAAGCAAAGTAATTTGCACTTTTGAGTTTCAAAAAATTGCAAAATTTTTCAATAAAATATTGTAATAACGTTTTAAAGGCTTTACATTGGTTCAATTATATTAGTATTTTTATTCATTTTCCATTATTCTGTAAAAAATATCCATCAAAACATAGCTTTTTCACAAATTATGAAATTTTTACTACCCGCAAAACCTTTCAACATTTTTTAATATCTGAAAAGAGTCTTTTTTTTAATATTTCCAATTATTGCAAATAATTTTTGTATTATTTTAACGGATTTCTTGAAATTTTATAAGATTTAAAAAAATTTCAGTAATTTTAGAGGATGTTAAAGGCTCTCAATAAGGTATTTTAATGACTTTTCAATGATCTCAAAAGATTTCATAGAACTTCAAATATTTCAAGGGATTTCAAGCACTATCATTAGATTTTATGTATTTCCACATGATGTCAAGGGATTTTATAATATTTTATTGAAATTTCAAAAGAATTTATTCACAAGATTGAGGGATTTCAAAGAATTTCACAAAAAAGAGATTTTTAAATATTTCAAGGTATTTCCAAAGATTTTTAAAACTTTAAAAAAATTTTAGAATTTTAAAGATTTCACGATATTTTAAAAAATTGCAAGGAATTTCAATACATTTTAAGAATTCGATCAGATTTCTAGAAAATTTTAAGGACTTTTCAGAATTTAGGGTATTATAAACGATTCTACGGAATTTAAGAGCTTTATAAAATTTCAAGAGATTTCAAAAGTTTTCAAAGGATGAAAAAAATGTCAAGGATTTTCCCAGGATTTTAATGATTCTAAGGTATTTAAACAAATTGCATGCAGTTAATCTTTCATTTTATAGGATTTTATAGGATCGCCAATAAGGTTTTAAGATATATAAAAATATTACGAGAATTTGAGTAATTTCACGGCAACTTCGGGCTCTTAATAAGGTATTTTAATTAATTTTTTCTCAAAGGACTTCATGGGATTTCAAGGACTTTCAAAAAAAGTCATCATATTTCATGTAACCTCACGGGAGTTCAAGGGATTTTATAATATTTTTATAATGGATTTCAAATATTTTAATAACAAATTTCAAATAATTTATTCACCAAAATTTAGGACTTCCAAAGCACCTTGAAGGTTTCAAAAGATTTTCAATATTTCAAAGTTTTTCCAACGATTTTAAGAAAATTGAAAGGCTTTAGGATATTCAAAAATATTTCAAGGAATTTCAATAGATTTTAAGAAATTGCAAAGCATTTTAAATGTTTTATGGGATTTTAAAAAAACTTTACAGAATTTTCAAGAGCTTTAAAAATATTCAAGAGATTTCAAAGGATTGGAAATATTTTAAGGATTCCAAACGGGGACGCACTGGGACATCAATGCGGCCCTGGCATTTTGTACCTAAGCGGCCCCTTTCTGGCGTGGCTTGTAAAAAAAAAAAAAAAAAAAAAAAAAAAAAATCGAGGTAGAAGTCGATGGACAAGCGTGTGCCCGTAATCGGTGAGGGCCCCTGTACTAAATGCGGCCCTGGGTATGCCCTCGGCGGCCCTCCAGGTTTGCGGCCCACCGGGAAATCTCCCAAATTTCAGATGGCCAGTCCGTGCCTGATTCCAAAAAAGTTTCAAGAGATTAAAAAAATGTTAACGCATTTCAACGAATATCATATTTTATGTACTTTCACGGGATTTCCAGATATTTTTAAATATTTTTTAAAAAAATTTCAATGAATTAAGGAATTTCAACGATTTGAAGAGGTTTTTAAATATTTTAAGGTATTTCCGAAGATTTTAATGAATTTACAAGATTTTGGGGTATTTAAAATAATATCCATAAAATAAAGTTTTTCACAGTTTTCGAAATTACTACTATCCACAATAAAGGATGTAAAAAATTAATGAAATTTTTTTGAAGATTAGGAAAAATAATTATATTTTTCTAATTCTAATGCGACACGTCCAGACTTTTATTCAATAACAGTACGTTGTTAACCGATTTTTGAATCGAAGACCCCACTTAATTAACATATTATTATCTTTACATACCGCGAAGGGGAATGCGATTTCGGAGCAAAGTGATTAGTTCCACGATCGATTGATGCAACCACGAAAATATTGACTTAAAGGTCTTCCAGGATTGGCATCCAACCCCTTGGCCCGCTCATTGGGGGGTCTATTGTTCCGCCAGAGTCGAGTACTGACATTGAGGTTAAAAGTCTAATATTTCCAAACTTTCCCGTCACTAGCGTGGAAAAGTAAGTTTTATCCGGCGATGCCCAAAGGAGCGCGAGCTACCTGGGTTACCTTCCCCTTCCAGTGGGATCGGGGTCAGCGGGGGGTCCTTTGTACTCGTGAGGAATAAAATACAAAACATAATTTTTTTTAAATTTTGCAATTAGTAATTTGGAAATATTATATTCGAAATCTACGTTTCTTGGCAATTCCAATAATATGTTACTTGACTTCGTAAGTTGAAAATTAGGAATGTTTAATAGGCCATATCCCGTTTTTTCGGATTGTAACGCTCGGATCGAATAGTTTCTAGACTGATAGGCTATTTTTATATAAAAAATTAATAATTAATTAATATAATTATTTGTTATACCATAAAAGTCCAATATACATAGTATGCACTCAATAAACAAATATAGAACAAGTTCTTCTATATAAGAAAATGACATAAGCCGGGTGTCAAACTTCTGACGTGACTTCCTATTATATTGTTCTAACTTTGTCCCGTCGCCTAACACCTCGGCCATCTAAAATTTGATGTTTTATTTGCTTTAGTCGGATATGAATTTCAATTCATTATATCCTAATATTAATTTCATTTAAAGATGAACAATTTTCAAAAATTGGAAGTGCTTGATGTATGAACACAATATTGAAAAAAATAAAGTATGCATGATTTTAAAAGTCCAATATATATAGTATGCACTCAATTAAAAAAATAGAAAAAGTTTTTCTACACAAAAAAAATTACATAAGCCGGGTGTCGAACTTCTGACGTGACTTCCTATAATATTGTTCTAACTTCGTCCCGTCGCCTTAACACTTCGGCCATCTGAAAGTTAATGTTTTATTCACTTTAGTCGGATATGAATTTCAATTCATTAAATCCTAATATTCATTTCATTAAAACCCTACATAAAAGCATTTTTGCACATGAGAGCGCAAGATGGTAAGCCAGCGCCAGCAGAGAGCCTTCTAACACTCTAAAAATTAAGTTTTTCATGAATATTCTTCTACTAGATGACACAGCTTTTTATACGATTTTATTTTTAAGAAGTGTTACTAAGAAGTTACTTCGTTGCATTTTCCATATTATTTTAATATTTTTTCTTTTCATTTTAATAATTTCTAATTAATTGGTAATTTGTGATTTGTGTAGTAACTAAATTGTAATTAGCCCTCCGTCCCACAGGTCGATCGTTTACGACCCAGTCAAATGTTCTCGCTTAAGTATTTTCCCGCTTAAGTAGTTGATGAATTAATTGATTAATTTATCAATAAATTAATTATTTGATTGATTACTTGAAGAATTTCTTGTTTTTCCGCTCAAGTAAAAAAAACTGTGTGACGGAGAGTTAATAAGAAATACCTGAAAATATTTGTAAATGTTACATAACATAGGCAGGATGGTGTCTAAACCATTTTGTTAAGACTTGTTACATGGGTGGAGGGGTGGGGGGTTCGTGGACAAAATTTCCATCAATCTTGTTGCACGTTATTTCCACGTGCCGCCTAACTTTAGACACTCTGTACAATTTATCTGATTTTTGAGCCAATAATATAATTTTTTTAAAAATGTCACCTTATGTTTCTGATCGAAGTTTTCATTATTTAACGTATTTTAAAGAAATAAAAGTACAACTTTTTCAGAATATTTCCTTTCTAATCTTGGAAAATATTTTCAAATCAAACAATTAAAGAATTTATGAGTAAAATTACTCTTCTGTAGTCAGGAGAGTGTCCTAATGTGTGTATAATTGAGATTTTAACCATTTAAATTAATTTTACGACTCCTTGGTGGTGACTAATTGACTTCGAAAAAAGTTCCTGACGATTAAAGAGAGAAAAGATTGAAGACACAGATAGAATTTATCGCTAACTGAACCAGTTAAGGCACGGCATCAACAAAGTGACCAGCGTCACGCGAATTCGTATAATTACCGGTACGCAGACGTACTTAGGTTTGCGCGATTATATCTCTACAAATTAAATGTAGCAGCGTAGTTTCATGAGCGCGTCCTAAGTCTGACCCTCATTAAGATTTATTTAATGAAGACCGCCCGTGCAAGTCGAGAGCTTCCAGGGGGGGGGGAAGGGGTGACGTTGCATGAGCTCCCCTCACAGAATTGTTAAGTGAAAGTAAATTTTATATTTTTTTTAATTCCGATTTTTAATTTAATGGCAGTGAAAAATTCTGAAGTTTTATAAGAAATATTTCCAACATACTGGAGAACAGCATTCTTTTATAATTATTATCTTAAGACTCTTTCCCTTAATTACTTCATGATTTTATATATTTTCACAATTTCAAATAGATTCCTTTTTGAACAACATATTTGAATTATCCGTGTGACGAAACGACAGATGAATCTAAATTTTGGAATCGCAGTAACACACTCGATTCGAAGTTTATTCAGCCAATAGTATGAAATTATATAAAAATGGGTCGCGCTTCACCCCCAAGCAGGATCAACAAATTTTCTTTTCAACAAATTTATGCATTTTTGAGCAGATTCGTAATTTTATGTTATTTTCAAGTACTTGAAAGAATGCCAAAATTTATCAGAAGGTTTTAAAGTAAATATTTGAGCGAAATCCAATCATTTACAAGAAATTTGAAAAATAAAGCTCACGAATATTCTTCAAATACATTAACATTATTTTTCTAAGTTTTCTCCGGAACGCTCCTGAAATGTTTATTCAGCTAAAGTTTAATCCGTGTTTGAAAAACGTTTGATATTATTTGTTTCTCCAGCATAAGAAGTTTAGTTGAGAAAAAAAGCACTCAAGAAAATTTGTTTAAAAAGTGCAATAAAAACTATGATGAATAAAAATGACATAATATTTAAAAAATTCTTATCCTCTAATTTGATACATTTTTTATTGTTTCTTTCTAGGTTTCGTGGGTGAGAAAAAAAGATTCCCATATCCTATCAGTGGACAGAAGCATGTTCATCGCTGATGACAGGTTTCAGTCGATATTCGTCGAAGCTTCGGACACATGGACTCTTCAAATAAAATACGTTCAGGGAAAAGACGAAGGCGAATATGAATGTCAAATTTCTACAGAGCCAAAAATGAGCCATATTATCAAGTTGAATGTAGTTGGTACGTGGATTTTGTACTATCATATGCATGAATTCCTTGTATTCCAGATAATAAAAGTAAAAAAACTCTAGACCAATTTTTATACATATAAATGATTAGTTGGAGGAAAAAAATATTTCATCCCTACTAAAACGTTCTTTATAAATAATACTTTCAGTCCACCCGAGTCTTAAAATAAATATATTTCTTTTCACAAAGAAAACTTGGATTAGTAAAATATGACGATAAAATAATAGGTAGGTCATTTTTTCTACAACCTTATGACCTCTCACATGAGAAAACTAAACTGCAGTATTTCAAACAGAGTTATAGTATAGTTAAAACTTACGTCATAAGGGTGTGGCAGTTTTCAGTATTTTCCGGGTTGAAACTGTTAGAACCATAAATAACTATTCAAGCGTAAAATACAATACGACAATAAATTAAATTATACTTTTTTCGCGTATCTTAATTTAATGCAATTATTATTTAAAAATCTTTAATAACTTTTTATGTATAGTGGTATAAAAAAATGATGGCGCTATGTCCTGCATTGCGAGAAATTCGAAATCTGGGGTGAAATATTTTTTTAATGCGCAAAACGCGAAGCACTGTTTACGAGAAAAACTGCGGAGGTTGCAATAAATACTAAGGTATTACTGGAATACTAAAGTATTAGTGTTTACGGCCCCAAAGAGATTCCCTCGAGTTCCACAGAGACGAGTTTTACGAGTTTCTTTTTTCTTCCTGAATCTCGAATTGCATTTTAAGTAATACAGATAGATTAGAGTGGGTCAAGAAAATTTTTTAATAAAAAACTGCCTATATATAGCCTTATATCCAATCAATTTAAAACTTTGAATCCATACGTCTTTTTGATGACAATACAGAATTCTATCAAATTTGAGTTTAAAAAAAGAACAATACCTTTCCCCTTCCCACAAGCTTTTATTAGACTTGCTATGTGGGTATGTATGTTTGTTTGTATGTATGTATGTATGTATGTATGTATAGATGTGTGTATGTATGTATGCATATATTCTTGTTGAGTCAAATCTTGCATTTAAATTTTAATCATAGTTTTAGGAACTCCGGACAATGAGGGTATCTTTGAAATTGTCCTGAATAGTGTAGTTCGAATTAGAGTTAACCCCCCGAACTATCATGCCATCGACCCATCGACGTTCATATTCTGATTTGGCACACTTATAATATCTAACTGACTTCTAACTTTGCATGAATACGTATACTTCAGAGATGACATCCCCCCATGATATATACATATATATATATATATTAACTTGTGCCCTGTGACCACCCATCTCACGGATGTGAGACGTGGCCATAGGTGTATTTTACCGCGG
>CAKNXH010060418.1:220445-238997 GCA_932178445.1 Andricus quercusramuli
AAAGCTTGTCATAAGGACAACCGCAGGATTTCGCCGGGAGCGGGTGCTAATCTGAAAAATTGCACCCCCTCCCAGCAAAATCGGGGGAAAATTTCAGCCGTAACCACGTCTCATGACCGTGAGATAGGCGGTTACAGTCTGCGATGAATTAAATAAGATGATCCGGCCAAAGTCTCGTGCACCATGAGGACACGGAGCGACCCAAGGACAAACGCCTTCTGCATTCTCCCCGCAAGTGTCTCAGCATTTTGTTGACACATAGGGATGCTTTTCAGGCTATTAACCAGTGAAACTGGCACCTCCAAGAGCGCCGATGATTCGGCCGATTAGCTTAACAGAATATTCGGGGTATAACCGTCGCAACTCCCTTATAAGATCTTTATACCTCTCTTTCTTTTCTTTCTCCTTGGCTGTGACGTTTTTGTCAGCTGGTGCCGAAAATTCGATAACAAACATGGTTCGCTTCTCGAAGTCAAGGAGAACTATGTCAGGTCTCGAGTGCGCAACAGAAACAATTTTCAAAGATATGAAGTTCCAGTATATGCGGCACTTCTCATTTTCAACAATTAAAACCCATGAACGGCTAGCGGTACCGTATGGTACCACGCGTTTTCTATCAATTAAATTAGTTAAATCTGTTAAGTTTCAATTATTTGGTTAAATTATCAGTTATTGTAGTAACTAGTTATATTAGTGAATTGGCTCATCAGTTTAAGTTACTTGAAGTAGTATAGCTGAAACATCGAAAAGGAGTTGAAAATCCGCGATAGAGAAAAAATTCCGCCGCTGATGGGTTAACTCTACTTCCTTAGGAGCATTTAGCGGAAAGGTATTTGGGCTAATGCCGTAAGAGTGACAGAGATGGTAATAAAGAACTCTTAGTGCCGCACTGTGCCTTTGGATGTAGGTCGCTCCCGCATGACTTGGACAACTAGACAGTGTGTGTCCTAGATACTCGGGGTGTGCATGACACGCTCTGCAGCTATTATCGGGAATGTATTGGCTCAAAATGTGGCGACGGTATGCTAGGGTGGAAATGACACCGTCTTGACGTGCCAGAATGAAGCCCTCCGTGCCCGACTTCAATCCGGGTGATCTCTGGAAAGCAAACGTTAGCTCATATGCTCACCCCCGATATTGATATCGAGGCCGAGTGTTTCAGCAGACTCCTCCGCTGCTTTGTACAGAAACGCCCCTTTGCACACTTCTTCGTGTTTCCTGACCATTTTAAGAAGAGGGTCTTGTCCATTTGCGACTATATATGTTATATCCAGAATAATCCTGTTGTCAAGACATTCAATATTCCACGACCAGCTTGACGTAGTGAGATGTAAAGTCGTGGAACAGAAGACTTAAGGTGCATGCTTCTGTTCATGTGCATAACCTTTCGGGACCCTATATCGAGGGATCTGAACTCGTCCTTCGTCCATGGAACTACTCCAAGTAAATACAGTACTACTGGGACAGCAAGCATGTTCGTTGCAGTTACTTTGATCCTCGCCAACAGTTCGGAAGACCATATGCGTCGGATGAGACGTTTGTATCTGCTTCGGAGAGTATCCTTTATAGATGTCACGTCCTGAATGCGGCTCTGTGGCACGCCCAGGTATGGATAGGTCTCTCCAGCGCAAAGGTGTCGTATAGCTCGTCGGTCAACGAGCTCAGGATCTTCGGGGATGCCATTAAGTTTTCCTTTCTTCAAAATAACCTTGGCGCATTTCTCTAACACGAACTCCATCCCAATCTCTTGAGTGTACTCTTTTACAATTTTTAGAGCTAGATGTAGTTTCTCTTCATTTCTAGCATAGATCTTAAGATCATCCATGTAAAATACGTGAGTGACCTTATGCTTTCGGTTTCCAGGTTTGCCACAGAGGTACCCTTCGGAATGGTGAAATGCGAGAGACAGTGGCAATAATGTGAGGCAAAAGAGAAGAGGGATCATGGTGTCGCCCTGAAATACACTTCTCTGACAGGTGACACTGTTAGTGATCACACGACGTTTCCCAGATGAGATAGTTAATCTGGTTTTCCAAAGCGGCATTAATCTCTCCATTAACCTCACGATGTGTGGATGAACCTTTAAGCTTTCCAAAAGACAAATGATAAGTCTATCGGAGGTTGAATCGAAAGCTTTCCGGTAATCAATCCAGGCCATCGATAGGAATCGTTGATAGGATGCTGCGTCTTTACAAACACATCTATCGATGATCAGTTTCTCCCTACATCCTGCTACGCCGTTCTTTGAGCCGCGTTGTTCATACATCTCTCGCCACACAGGTTCAATTGTCTGAACAATCCTATCATTTAGGATAGCTGTAAAGATCTCAAACAGTGTGTGCAGACAAGTTATTGTCCTGTAGTTCTTAGGGTCAGCTAAGTTGCCCGTCTTCGGCAGGAGCACTGTGCGCTCTTCCACCAACCACTCCGGAATAGGCTCTTCGGACTTTAGATATAAGGTGAAAATTCTCGCCAGATGCTGGTAGGCTAAAGGAAACTTCTTCCACCAGAAGATCTTGATACCATCTGGACCGGGAGCGGAATAGTTATTCATGCCTCTTAATACGTTTTTCATCTCCGCGGTAGTGATAGGTGGGCATTCCTCCTCAGCTGTTATGAGGGCATTGCACAGCTCCTTGAAGCTATTCATGTTCTTTGATTCTCGTCGAAGTTGATTTTGGACCTCGTAGACTTCTCTCCACAAGGCTTCGACCTCCTCTGGTTTGCGCGGATGGTCGACAGTAACTGGAGGGTCTTAGAGGAGTCGAGATGGGTCAGACAAAAACTGTTGATTTTCTCTGACCCAGATCTCTCTCCGCTGTAGACCTTCTTAGCATTAGGTAGTACTCGCATTCTGTCAACAATATGCTGACTGATGGTCAGTAGCTTTGACTTGTTGATTGTGTGATGACGGATCCGCAGTTCGCGCGCGAACTTTCGAACCTTGGCAGTGAAAGTCCTGCCGGATGTTATGTAATCAATCACACACTGAATGCGGGACGCATACTGTCTTGCCCAGCCTATCTTTGTGCTGAGTTGATGCATTCATCTTTTGGTCTTATGATCAACCGTTGATTTTGTTTACGGTTTGCATCTGCCAAAGTTCTCGCTGCATTTTACACACTACAATTGATAGTCCAGAGGTCGGATTTTTCGGAAAAATCTCCACGAAGCTCATCATCCAGTTCAGTCAGATCTTTGGACTTGGGGGAAACCTTAATGTTGATGTTTCTCCGAGTCCTGAAGCATCGTTCTTCGTCTATTGGATGCCTGTTCGCGGTTGGTCTCAGTGTCGCCACTCTTTCGCTGTTGCCGGCTTGTTCTGGCTGCGGTAGAGTAGGCGCTCCGCTTACATAGCCCCTTTTTCGGAGTTGTTCGGCATGGTTTCGCCGACATTGATGCGAAAAGTTCGAGAGCTCTGGGGTTTTCTCGCACCACAGAACTTGCAGTCGTGCTATGTAACCTTCTCGCTCGGGGGTTATACTGTTATCGTAGCTCTCTAATAGGTCGTCATTGAGTCGATCCGTCCACCCAAAAGTATTGAGATTCCGCCGGTCCATCGCACTGACCCCATCTTGATTGGCTTCCACAACTCTAGGGTAGTCGGCATTGTTGTCCGACCCACTTTCGGGAGCCCTGAGCGTTCGATTGTTTTGAACCGCACTTACTTAATTATGTTTGGTGTTGTCATTGTTGTTCCCACGAGTAGCTAGGGAAAAGGGTTCGTCCATCCTTGTAGAGCCCCGCGTGCAAAGATAAGGCTGATACTCTGAGAGGTCGCCCGGTGTCCCAGAATCACCGTTTGAGACACCTCACCCAGGTGTCATTCAGCTTTCGGCACAGTGGTGACGCCTTCGCTTTGGGGTTATTTCTTCGGGACCATCCCTGGACAATTGTCCGCGAATGCTTATTCATTATTGTAACCATATTCAGCAGAAACCCTTGGTACAGGGACCCTCTATGCGCAATTTGAGGACGCGTTCGGTGGCTTTGTCATAGATGATAAGAGGACAAAAAAAGGAACAGAAAAGTCCCCTGGAAAAATTTGTTCCGGGCTTAAAAAAATGTAAAGGCTTAAACTTCGTGTCTTGTAGAAACAATCAAAGATCAACGATGTGAAATTTTTGCGGGAGCTGAAGTGAACCGCCAGCACGCGCACTATCTCAACACTTATGAGACAAACAAGTGGTTGCTGAAGCTCGATTCTGATTGGTTCATTATGCCCAACTTTGAAGCTTTACTGTGCCCAAACTAAGGCCCAGATCAAATTTTGTCAAAGGACTTTTCTGTTTCTCTTTTTGTCCTCTATCACCCAGTACCGGCACGTTCATAGGTGGTGGGACATCCTGCTGTTGGTAAATATTTATATGAAATCTTATAGATAATGAAGTACTAATGAATTGAATCAAAGAATAAATGAATTTAATTGAGTAAATTAATTATTAAAGAAAATTATCCAAACAATTAATTAAATTTTTCAAATTCAGTAAATTATTATAGTTAACCCTTAAATGGCATACCTCAAAATAATTACATTACTGGCACAAGGGCTGTTTGAAAAAGGTATTTATTTCCAGAAATGAACACGTAGTGTTTTGGTAAAAATGAGCACTATATTTTTTTATATATAAACCAATGTTTATTTATAAAAATGCATTTAGAAAATATTTTAAAAGTAAAAAATACATGAAAGTGATTAATACTAATGTTTGCATAAAAATAACCAATTTCGTTGATTTTTATACGTTTCTAGTGCCAAAGATCGAAATCGAATCAAGGGAAAAGTCAAACGGTGACATGTACGTGAAAACTGGAAGTACAGTGACCCTCCGATGTGTAATAAAACAGTCCCTCGAAGTACCTTTCTTCGTATTTTGGTACCATGAAGGCAATCGGGTACTGGATTATCAGACTGGAGGAAAACTGCAAATTCTGGCGAAACGTGTCGATGGCACGACCGACTTCAGCAGTGGTCTTGTAATTCACAATACGAGAAAAGAGGACTCTGGAAACTACACCTGCAGTCCAAATAATTTGGATAGTGCTAGTGTCATGCTCCACGTTCTTAATGGTAACTATAATTTCATTTACAAATAAATTAATCAATGAATTTCCATATTTTCTCTTGAAATACTAAAAATTATAACGATTTCGCCGATACACTTTGTTTGGGTACTCCACACTATTACAGTATCGGCCAGACTTGTCAGTCCACTAAAAAAAATTTTATTAAAAACATGCCTCGCTTTTTTCATAAATATCTCATCGAAAAATTAAGCTTGAAAGATTTTAAAACCCCGTTAGGAAGCTTAATGAATTAATCATTGATAGAGCCCTATTTGAAGTGTTTTGAATAAATAGGGGCCGAGATAGCATGTTGAGAAGAACCGACCTATTTTCTGTTTTTGACCAATTATCGATTTTCAACTTCCACTTCATGCATGCTTTAGGAAAGTGATTCGAAAAAATCAAAACTTCGCTAAATTAAAGTTAGTCTCCCGCGACGAAAACGGGTCGCTCGACGAACCGATTTTCGTACTGGGCAATTTAAATAGGGTTCAATCGACAAGAAATTGAATAAGCTTTCTAACGATTTTTGTTACAATCTGTCTAACTCGATTTCTCGCTGAGATATCCGCGGAAAAAGAAAGGCATGTTTTTAATACGTTTTTTTGAGGACTGACAATTCTGGCCGGTGCTGCACTTTTTACCCCTGAAGAAATCACTTAAAAATGTTGATCAGAATTTATCAGGATGTAGGCTTAGAGAGAACTTAATTCTTGTATTAAATACCTAATACTCTGTAAATACTAGAGATCTCTATTTTTACAGTATCATTTTTCGTCTTCTGTTTCTAAATAGGATAACTTCCTGCTGTTATTTTCAATGTAAAGTAAATGAATCTGTGTTCCCAGCAGTGGTATCATTTAAGTACCACTCGAGACTGTTTTTTCCTGAGTCATATTCTGCCGTCCAAACTAAAAAGATACATAAGTGACATTTTTATGAAAAATGAGTTTTTGGTATCGTTGGATTCATAAGAGAAAGCTACGTCTAACTGTGTTAATAAAAATGATTGATTATTAATAATTATTGCAAAAAACGATTATTTATATATGAGGAAAGTCGAAAAAGTTAAAACATACAACGTAAAAAGATACACAAAACACTTTGTGTGTCCTAAAATTTGTATAAGGCATCTAATACGTCATCGGCATACAAATAAAAAAGAACCTGAAGAACTTTGTGTCTTTTTTGCCTTGTAAAAGTGACCGACTAATAATAAGTCCCGGCTAGATTTGGCTATACATTAGCGACGAACGTTCGGGTAAGTTCGGGACAGCCGCTAAACACACAGTGTCCCTTATGTATGTTTTGTTGTAGTATTTTGAAGCCGTGCTCGAGCTCTCCGATAAAGGCATCGTCCGCAAGTGTCTTTGTGTTCTTTTTGCCTTGTATTTCTGACTTTTCGCGACTAGTAAAAAATCGCAAGTACATTTTCTAATAGAAATTGTGTATCTAGATTATTCAAAACTTTATTCGATATTAGAGTTCTTTGGGCAAACAGTTTTTCTCGATTTTCTCAGTTCGAGTGAGATTGGACTTGTGTATGTTTTTAGTTTGTATGGCAGTATTGTAATACCCGAAACTAGCCCTGAAATATAACTTTGTTTTCAATTCTTACAGAAAATTTTGTAAACATTTTTATTTTGTAAGCGTTCGAGGAGCTCTTCATAAATCATAAAAAATCTAGTTTTACAGGAGTAATTTCTTCATATTATTTTGTATTGATGTAAATAATGGGATTTAATATCTTGGCTGTGCTAGTATCCTAAACTAGTGTAACCAGGTATAATTTCTATGTGTCATATGGATTCGCGCTTAAAAATAATGTTACTTCTGGTTTCAATAGTTTAAAATAATTAATGAATAATCAAATAAGAATTTATCGGAAACTAATTGTTACATGTGGAATTTTCACCGTATACATTGACAAAGCATGTTTTTTAAATCTGTTTGTGTACAGAGATAAAAAAGAATTTTTTGTATTTTATTCGTATTATGTTCTCATTCAATTCTTTGGGTTTTAAAGTAAGTGATAGAATCTGTTTTGACGCGACAACTGAAATTGTGGCAACTGCACTCGTTTCCTACAGGGAAAACGTGCAGAAGGTACTGTTTTCAATTAACAATATTTACCTGCACACTACTTAAAAATTGCAAGATCGTTGCATAATCTCTCTGTCCCTCTCTCCCCCCCCCCCCCCTCTCTCTATGCATATATATATATATATATAAAGGGTTAAACCAGCACCGCAAGGTTCCACTGGGAGCAACACCGGCTCCCAGCAGAAGCACGCTAAATCACACTTTTGGCCACGTCTTACGACTGTGAGATGGGTGTTCACCGGGCACGATCAAATCACAACGACAGGCAACAGGAGAACACGAAGCGACCCAAAGATCATAGCTTTCTGCATCCATCTCGCAAGTGCCTTGGCATATTTTTGGCACGCGCGCGCGGGTACGACTTTAAGATTACGAACCAGTGTTCCGCACCTCCGAGAGCACCGATCACAAGGACAATTACTTCAATCGAATATTTTGAGTACAGTTATTGCAGCTCCCTTTTAAGATCTTGATACCTCTCCTTCTTTTCCTTTTCCTTAGCAGAGATGTTATAGTCGGCCGGAGCTGAGAATCCGATTACAAGTATGGCAGTTCGTTTCTCGAAGTCTTGAAGAACGATGTCAGGCCTCGAGCGTGCAACGGAGACTGTCGTCCGAGAATCATAGTTTCATCAAATTTAGCACTTCTCGTTTTGGACACATTACTCCATCTCCCTTGGGAGTGTTCGGCAGAGCAGCGTCGCGGCCAACACCGTCAGTGCGGCGAAGATGGTAATAAAGTACTTATATAGTAGGGCCGCATTATGTCTGTAGAGATACGTCGTTCCCGCGTGAGTGGGACACCCAGATAGTATGTGTTCTAGGTACTCAGCGTATACATGACACGCTCTGCACCTGTCCCTGGGAACTTCTTGACATAAAATGCGGTTACGTTATACTAAGGTGGCAATAACACCGTCCTCGCATGCAAAAATGAAACCCTTTGTACCTGAATTAAGCCCTGATGATCTGAGGAAAGCAAAAGTTTTCTCCTTCGACAAGGACTGGTTTTCTACATTTCTGTGAAAGTTTCCATGCATTTTCTTGCCGAGTAGCTGTTAGCGGAATTTTTCAACCTCTGCTCTCTTCATTTCGGCTTTTAGAAATGAAGCATCTGGATGGAGTAATGCACTTTCCTCACTTCTGATGTTAAAATTCAGGCCAAGGGTATCGTCCGCGTCCGCCTTGTCGGCGTGAGATGTATAATCACCGAACGGATGAATTGATATGCAAGCTCTCATGCATATGTGTGATCTTACGTGTGGCAATATCAAGGGCCGTAAGCTCGTTCTTCGTCCATTGAACCACTTCAAATGAGAATATTGGAACCGCGACGGCTAGCATGTTAGTTACCTTGTTCAACGCTGACAGATTTGAAGACCAAATCTGTTGAAGAAGATGCTTGTATCCCAGGTATGTATGTCCTTTCTTCAGATGAATCTTGGCACACTTGTTCAATACAAACTCCGTAACAATCTGTTCTGTGTATTCCTTGAGGATATTTAAAGAACTCTGAAGTTCGCTTTTACCAGAAGCGTGGATCTTCAGGTCATTCATATAAAATACATGAGTGACCTTATGCTCGCGATGATTAATGTCGCCGCAGAAGTATCCTGGAGAACTTCGCAGTTCGAGGGATAGAGGCAGAAGTGTGATGCAAAACAGCAGAGGGCTCTTGGTTTCGCCCTGAAAGACACCTCTCTGGAAGGTGACGTTGTTCATTGTCGCATGATAATTTCCAGATGAGATAGTAAATCTAGTTTTCCAAAGGGGCATCAATCTCTCTATGCATCTCACTATGTGTGGATGAACCTTCAAGCTTTCCAACAAACAGATGATAAGTCTATGAGAGATTGAATCGACAGCTTTCCGGTTGGCAATCCAGGCCATTGACAGGACGCGCTGATGGGCTGCTGCGTCTTTGCAGGCGCACCTGTCAGTCACCAGGTTCTTTTGGCAGCCTGCTACGCCTTTTTTCAAGCCACGTTGTTCGTACATCTCTCTCCTCACATGCTCAATTCTTTGAACAATCCTGTTGTTTAGGACAGCTGTGAAGGTCTTATACATTGTGTTCAAACAAGGTATTGGTCTGTAATTCTCTGAGCTGGACAAGTTGCCTTTTGTCGACAAGAGTATAGTGCGTCCTAACACCAGCCACTGCGGAATGAGCGTTTCTGACTTTGAATATAAGATGAATATAAGGGCCAGATTTTGGTGCGTAGAAGTAAAGTTCTTCTAACAGAAGTTCTTGATTCCATCTGGTACTGCAGCAGAAAAGTTCTTTGTATCTACCCCTAAGTGCTTTTTTCACCTCTTCAACAGTGATTGACGGACATTCCTTCTGCGATGTTATGAGGTTGTCGCAACACTCCTTGAAGCGGATGATATTCTTAATATCTTTTTTCAACTCCAGTGTTTTCAGGATGTAGTATAGCTGTCTCCAAAAAGTCTCTACCTCATTGAGCTTTGGTGGCTTTTGACAGAAACAGGGAGATCGCTGAAAAGGCGCGATTGGTCAGAGAGAAACTGTTGATTCTCCCTGATCCATCTCTCCCTCTTCTGTATCCTCCTTGCGTCAGATAACAAGCTTATTTGGTCAACAATATGCTGCTTGATTTTCAGCAGATTTGACTTGTTTAGTGTGTGATTCAAGGTCCTTAGTTCTTGGGCGAACTTTCGAACCCTTTCCGTGAACGGTTTTTTAGATTTTATGTAGTCAATCACACATTGAACACGGGACGCATTCTGTCTTGCCCATCCAATATTTTTATTCAGTTGATTTAAGCGTCTTTTGGTCTTTTCATCCATCGTCGATTTTAGCCTTCGATTTGAATCAACCAAAGCTCTCGCAGCACCATAAACTCAGCAATTGCTGGTCCAGAGGTCAGACGCCATGAAGCCTTCGCGAACAGGGACCCCGAAGTCTAGGGTGATCGACACTGCTTGCCGACCTATTGTCGGGTGCTTCGCGCGTTCGATCGCTTTGAATCGCATCTATAATTTTCTTGTGGTTTGGTGGTGTCATTATTGTTTCCACGAGCAGCTAGAAAAAGGTTTCGTCCATCCTTGTAGAACCCCTCAGTGTAAGGACTTACTGCAGTGGCAAACTTAATTCGGGGACTTACATTTTTAGCAATTAATTTCGGATGTGAGAAGACATTACACCAACGCTGCACATCAACTTAGTTCGGGACTGTGATCCGCGCACAGAGAGCATTAGTACCGAACTAACAGACCAGTCAATAGGACTGAAATTAATGCGAAATTCGGCCCTACTGACTGGCCTATAAGTCGATGTGCAGCGCTTAGTTCAAACAACGTCTTCTCACAACAGAAATGAATCGCTAAAAATATAAATCAGCACGAATTAAGCTTGCCATTGCATCGATTTGCCGTTTTTTTAGTCTGAAATATTACCTAATATTTCCTTTTTTATAATTCCTGATAGCTATGCTATCAAGGAATAATAAAGGTAGTAAATAGTTTAATTATTTATTACGTCTCACTAATTATGAAAATCCAATTAGAAAAATATAAGAAAATCATTCACCACTTTTTAATATGATTCTATTCCATTTGTAGGAACTGATATGAAATCATGAATGTTTTGCTCCATCATATGAATAACGCTATTTCCATTATAAATATCACATTTATTTTTAAGTTACGTCAAATTTAATTTATTCGAAAAGTAGGGGTATGGTCAGCCGTTGCGTGTTTTCTCAGGCGCCAGTCGTCCGAATGTAATATTTTTATTGACCAAATGAGTATACTTGTATCTTATACGTGCATTTTTTTGCCTCTTTTAGTCAATGAAACAATTCATTAAGGCAAAATATATTGTCAGCTCGCGACAAGAGCTACTGAGAAATAAACACTTATCTTCAAAAAAAAGATAAAATGTGCATTTATTTATAAAATTATATTTAACAATTTTTTAAATAAAAGTGGTTTATTGATAATAAACATGGTTTCTAACTATCAAATCGATCTTAAAAATTGTTATCGAATTCTCTCTGTATTAATTATGATAAAGTAACTTTTTCGGATGTAAAACAAATATTGTGGAAATACCTAATTTTTTGACATTTAAATTTTTTGTTAGTAAATGATCAAAATACAAAAAAAAACGTGAAAGGATGAACTGATATGAAATCATGAACTTTTTGCTCAATCATATGAATAACGCTATTTTCATTATAAATATCACATTTATTTTTAAGTTACGTCAAATTTAATTTATTCGAAAAGATGTAAGAACCCGGGAGAACATAAACCTATCTTTTTTAACTTAGGTCTAAGTACAGGTCTGAACCTAGGGCAGACTTAGATTATCTACCGACCACTTGGTTCAAGTCCTAAGCCAAGACCAAGTTTTTTCCTCGGTTTTTTTTTCATACAATTTGTTTATAATTTTTTTTCTGTAACATCTAACGAATTTGTTCCATGCACTGATCCTACGTTGTTTTCAAATGTATTTGGGTTTTTTAAAAAAGGATAATAAGAAAATTTTCTAAATGTATATTTTTCATTTTATTAGTTAATACAAAAACTCAATGACCAATAAATTTAAAAAAAAAAAAACAATTTTTGTAAAGACCTCATTGGAATGTAATTACTAATATGATATTCAAAGATCGATCTTTTTCACTCAAAAGATCGATCTTTTGAATCGATTCTTCGCGAGTCGATTTTTTATTGGATCGATTCTTTACCTCCAGAATCGAAGAAGCGATTCTTTCATTTTTATTTATTTATCTGTCCGTCCTATAGATTCGTGACCACGGCATACATTTTTTATTTTCATTGCTCCTATAATTTTTTCTTTCGTGCCCCAGACTGCATCTCAATCTAAGCTCAAGCGCGACCTACGCTCAAAATGTTTATTATCAAAGTTTCGAAATGGAATAGACCTCTTTCTATCCTTTATTGTTAGAAAAGGAGGTCCGAAACTTTTTATGGCATCAAAGTTGCATGTGTAGGGAGCCGTCGAATTGCTTGACTTTTGTTTACTTGCGCGTGGCGAGACCATAGTTTGTTCGACCATGACAGACTAGTATATTTGAGCATATTTTAGTAGACAATAATAAATTATTTCCAATATATATGAAAAAACATTTAAGCATTTTCTCCTGATTTACAAAGCTTTTTGTGAAAAAAGGAATAAACAGTATCTAATTGTCGATCTTTAATCATTTTATTTGAAATTGAATAAATGTAATGATTTATAGGCGAATATAAACTATTTAGCAGCCCCCTGGAACTCTGAGTTGAAAATGTACTATGTGTTGACGGTGGCCGTGTGGTGGCGCCAGCTATGCACTTGGCCTATGATCGTTGCAAATGCATGGCAAAATGTTAATATTGAATTTAATAACATATTTAAAATAATATAATGACAGTGTCAATTAATTTTTAAGTCTTTTTAGTGATCTTTGAGACATTTTCCATCTCCTAAGCGAAATAAAACTCCGAAAAACTGATTTTAGACGTTAAAATCCTCATCTATTTACCGATGCTCCAGAATATCCGCGGTGTTGAAATTTTTAACAAAAAATGGTGAAGTGCGTTTGTTTTGACTGTAAATTGGAATATAAAAGTAATCGGGAGCAGGACAAAGATAACAAGATTCAATTCTTCACAGTGCCAAATGATCCGAATATTATTAAACAATGGCAAATAGCTATTTTAAGGGATGATGTCAAACTGAAGCCTGGTGATGCAGTTTGTTCGTTGCACTTCAACCCAGAAGATATTATCCGAGAAAAGGTTTTTAAGGGACTTGATGGAAGTGTTGTGGCAACGGTAAGTGTTACATATAAAGTTTATAGATATATCTTTTTATTTGTAAAGTTTTTCTCTTTTTAAAAATACTATTTTATTGTTAATATTAACTTTGAATAATGAGCATATTATTTAATATAATCCAAAGAAACGTCTTTGTACTTTAGATTATAAAAAAATGATATCTTAATCTATTTTCAGGATGACAGCTGGACCGGGAAACCGGAAAATGATCGGGAATTTCATGAGACCGGGGAAAACCGTACATTTTTCATTGAAAGAATTTAAAAATGCAGTCTTAAAGACTTGGAAATTTTTCAATCACAAGCATTTGGAATCGAAAATTTGTGATAAAAAATCTTTTTAGTTGATCAACTGTCAATATCAATTATAATGATTTTTTAAATTGAACTGTGCATTAAGGATTAACAACTGAATAATAGTTAATTTTACAACACGATTGGAAATCAGTTAAAAATTCAAGAATTTCCAGATTTTAACGTTGAAGATTGAACTGTTCAAATTGGAAAGTCTTAGTAGTTAAATAAATGTAAATGAATGATTAAAACATTATATATGATTTAAAATTGTGAAATAACTTCAAAACAGTATATTCATACTTAAAGACTTTTATTAAATTTGAAAATCTTGTTTTAGTTTACAATTTTAAACTTTAAAATTTGAAATTTTTTAATTAGGAAAAATAACATTTGCTTAATATTTAGAAATTTTTGACTGTTCATTTAAAATCAGTAATTGTAAATCAAATATTCAAAATTAAACAAAAAAGTTAAACTTTGAACGTCACAATTTTGATTGTTCTAACTCAAAAAATTTAATTTGCAAGTAAAATTGTTGAATTTTGAAGTATAATAAATATTGAACATCTATTATTATTCCTAGAAAAAATTCAAGCAAGTTTAATTAAGTTTCAATTAAAAATTTGAAATGATTTCGAATAATTTAAACGAAGCGTCTACTTACACCGACAAAATTTGGCTATTCGTACCGAAATTTCCGTGTGACTAGCCCACGGCCTAATTGAAAACAAAATATAGATTTGTGCAGGTTTCGAACAAAAAATTTAGAAGATTTTTAAGAATTGTGAAAGGCTTCAGAAGAATAAAAATCATTTTCTTAACATTCTTAGGGAAATTGCGAATGACTTTTTATTTTGAAAAATTAATTTTAAGAGAATATTTAAAAAGATTTTAAACGTTTTTTTAAATTGTCAAAAATGAATATGGAAGATTTTAAGTAAATATTTTTTATTTTGCAGGATTTAAGAGAAACTTCAGGAATAATTTGAATCATTTTGAAAGAAATTTAAGAGGTCTGAAAAAATTTAAAAATTAATTCATAATTTGAAAAAATGTAAAACAACGTGTATATGTTTCAAGATTTTGTAATAAAAATTTGAAGCTTTTCAAGGATTTTTGAAGTATTTCGGTTCGCAAAAATTAAAATGGCTAATGAAAAAAAGGAAAACTTGATCAAGAAAAAAGCTGCAAACTTAGTAGCAACTTAAACTTCACGAACCTAGAACTGATTTTTTAGTTTCGGAAACACTTTGTGATCATTTTGTAAGATTGTTAGTTTATACGGAGGAAAAAGACTTATTTAAGATGTTTGATAGAATCTGTTAAAATATTTAATATTTTATACACTAGATATAAATTATTTATAAAAAAAGACATGTATACAAATACTAAGAGGCAAAAGAAATTTATATTTATATAATAAATATAAATAATAAATAAATATATATTTATATAAAAAATTGATTATTTTCCATTAAAAAATGGTTATTAATTTGTTGTTGCGTGAAAGCATATGTATGTTCAATATTTGACTTTCACTAACAACTTATAATATATATATATATATAAAATGTTTAATTCTATAACTTAGGTTTTGTTTTATTAATTTTACCTACCCCCTCTCTAAGAAGTGCATTAAAACACATAATTTGTTTTTTTTTAATATTTTAAAATCCGAAATGAATTTAAATTATTAAATAAATAAAGTAAATATTATATTATATATTATATAATATAATAAAAACTATTATAAAGTTCAGACGATTTTCTTTTCGGATATTTAAAAATTACACAAATAATTATGTGTCTGATTTAATTGCGTATGAATAATGATTTGTTGTAGTTAGTAGGAATGCAGTGCGATTTTCGTCTAAAACCAGTGAATTTTATGATCTTCGCAAATTATTTTCAACTCAAAAGATTAAAAATATCTTAAAGTTCATTATCTTTTACCCAGAACTATCAGAAAATTATTTTTCTTCAACAAACTTTATTATTTTAACACTTTTGCCTTGCATTATTTGAATTCTAGGCCAAGTGCATAGCTGGCGCCACCGCACGGCGACCGTCAACTCTCATGACAATATTTTCCACAGGCCTCCATGAGAAGTGGCATGGGGCTGCTATTTAGGACATTTTTGCATGGATCTTGAAGAGATCGATTCTTTCAGGATCGATTCTTCTGATTCGATTTTTTTGCTGAATCGATCTTAATAAATTCGATCCTGGATCGATTCATGAATCGATCTTTTCGAGAGAATCGCCCATCCCTAGACTCCAACTGGTCATCAGTAGTGCGAGTAGGTGTATGGTCAGCCGTTGCGTGTTTTCTCAGGCGCCAGTCGCGTGGATGCAATATTTGTATTGACCAAATGAGGATACTTGTATCTTATACGTGCATTTTTTTGTCTCTTTTAGTCAATGAAACAATTCATTAAGGGAAAATATATTGTCAGCTCGCGACAAGAGTTACTGAGAAATAAACACTCATCTTCAAAAAATAGATTAAATGTGCATTTATTTATAAAATTATATTTAACAATTTTTTAAATAAAAATGGTTTATTGATAATAAACATGGTTTCTAACTATCAAATCGATCTTAAAAATTGTTATCGAATTCTCTCTGTATTAATTAGGATAAAGTTACTTTTTCGGAGGTAAAAAACATATTGTGGAAATACCTAATTTTTTGATATCCAAGTTTTTTGTTAGTAAATTATCAAAATACATAAAAAAAACTTGAAAAGATGAATGTATAATTTTTTTTAATCCAACCTAAAATTTCTTTTTTCAACAAATATTTCAAAGCTTACAAAAATTGAGATAACTCTTACTTTCCCAGGCTGAAAAATTGTACATAGTCGGAAATATTAGACATCATTTTCATTTATTTTATACGTTTCTTGTACCAGGCAAATTTAGATTATACATAATTTCTTGCACTATGTATAAACTATATATATTTTTTCCGCCCCTGAAATATTTGATTGAGCTCTAGGAAAGAAGATGGAATTCAGATCAGATTCGAACTCATAATGTCTTACGATTTGAGCGCAGATCCGTGGATAATAATTTAAAAGCTATTTTCATGCAAAGAACGACCATCAAATATAATCTATTCAATCTTTGTATATTAAATTTTGATCTGCTCTATTTTGATCTTCCGTTTATTCCAATTGAATTATGTTAATTCTGCCTTCGCTCCCAGATTCTGACGTCTGATGGGTTGTTTTACATAATCTGCTAGCACACCAGTTTTTTAAATCAATGAATATGCCAGATTTCTTGTATTATCATCAAAGTAGTTAAATACTTGGATGAATTTCGCGAATCTCTGTTTTATCAGTACTTACTACTTATAATTCAACTACTGTTCTTATATCTGCCGTCCTGATGAAGAAACTATACAACTGCATTTGAGAAGAACCGAGATATTCAATAAAACGCGTTTGCATCTGTACCTTTTAACGTATGATACTTTAAAAAAAATTACTGTTCTTGGGTACATCGGGCATGCTCTATTTATTAAAACAAAAAATGGCGAATTCCAATTATTTATATGCAAAACTGTAGATATGCTAGATATTAATGCACAAAGTCGCCGAGAATCCTTACTAATTAACACATCTGCGCAGTTTTGCTGCCGAATACAGGAAACTAATGTCTAATGCCATCAAGAACCCCCGAGTTTGCGGGTGAAGAAACTTAACAGCTAAAAATTTTTCAAAAAATTGATAAAGAAGTAAAATTATGATGTAATTATTAATTAATTATTGAATTACAATTAATTGTTATATTTTGTAATACAAAATGTATTAATAATACAAAAGAAATTAATTTGATATTTTGATCATTAAAATCATTGCATGAGCACAAAATAACAGAAATGAGTGTACAGACTTTGGTCAAATTATTAATTGTTTATTAAAACCATTTAATTCTGCTTAACTGTGTCATCAACACACCTTATGACTGACAAGCATAACAAAAAATTGTAACAATAAATAACATTCATTAAAGGAAAAGATTTTTAATATGTATGTGAATTTTACATATTCTACTGAATTTAACTGGACATTGTTTTATATATTTTATTTATTTATATATATATATATATATATATTATTTATATTTATGTCACATATATTTTTTTTATATATTTATTGATATTTTTTATAATAATCTGAGATCTGTCAGTTGAATATATATTGATGTTGAAATTCTTCATTTAAAAAAAAACTAATATCCAACAAATTATTCCCCAAATCGATTTTGAATTGAATTTCTCCATTTTTTCCAAATATACTAAAAAATGTACTTTATATGATAATTTCTCAAACAAAAACTGGGTCTTTTATAGAGGTTTTCGTAATCCAAATAGTGTTACAAACACCTCTTATAGAGGACACAGTTTCTGTTTGACATAAAGTTTTATTGAAACTTTTTTACTACATATTTTATGTACAAATATATCACCGTACATATGATTAAAAATTTGAAAGGAGAATGTCGGAAAATTAAAAATTTGAGCTGTCAAGAAAAGGACTCGATCAATTTTTTCATCTCTTACTTAAATTATTCGGGTAAAATCAGATAATTAAATGTATTTTTATAAAAATATTTATAACTTTTTATATGCCTTTTTACAACAAAATCATGCGAGTAATTTTTTTAAAAACATGGTCCAATTACCTCACAATTTTGAAATTAAAAGCTTCGGAATTATTTTAAAAAATAACAATTTTTCCAATCTGGCCAAATGGTTACGAAAGTCTCTAAAAGGATAATAATGTATTAATTATATTCTTATAATGCTTTCAGATAATTAATAATAATTATATTACACAGCCCCACAAAAAAAAATGAAGTTTCATATCCCTGAACCAGACCCATGCATCCCTATGTATTTTTTATCGCTGAATCCGAATCCGAGGACAATAAAAATTTATATACCCCATACATTTTTAGCTAGAGCCAAAAAACACCCCTAGAATGGGTTGAAAATGATATTAAGCAACGAACATAGTTCTGGCATCTTAATCAATCGAATTATACAAATTTTAAAGTGTATTGCGCATAAAATTGATTTGAAACACCCTTCCCCACCTACCCCCTAACCCAGCTAACCCCTAAAAACCACCTCTACCAAACGACAAGCAGGCTAACCCACCTACCCCTGTGAACAGCGAGTTTAGTCGCCTATTTTTTTGAAATAATTACATTCGACACAACAAGCGTGCTAAACCACGTACCCCCTAACTCACCTAACCCCTAGAA
>CAKNXH010060418.1:239007-262624 GCA_932178445.1 Andricus quercusramuli
ACAAGCGTGCTAAACCACGTACCCCCTAACTCACCTAACCCCTAGAAACGAATCCTACCAAACCACAGGCGGGCTGAACCACCTAACCCTGGGACAGCGAGTTTAGTCGCCTATTTTTTTGAAATAATTACATTCGACACCATAAGCGTGCTAACCCACCTACCTCCTAACGCACCTAACCCCTAGGAGCCAATCCTACCTAATCACAGGCAGGCTATCCCACCTACCATAGGAACAGCTAGTTTAGTCGAAACTCTACTCCTGTCTTTTTTAAACTCTACCCCTGTGCCAAGTTTCATGAAAATCGGCACTGGACGGTAAGTATCCTGAGTCAAACGTAATATTAATAAGCTACCCTTAAAAAGTTGAAAGAAACTACCCCTAAGTTCAAAGGACGTGGTTAGCACGCTTGTGGTGTCGAATGTAATTATTTCAAAAAAGTAGGCGAATAAACTCGCTGTTCCCAGGGGTAGGTGGGTTAGCTTACTTGCGGTTTGGTAGGATTCGTTTCTAGGGGTTAGGTGAGTTAGGGGTTACGTGGGTTAGCACGCTTATGGTGTCGAATGTAATTATTTAAAAAAAAATAGGCGACTAAACTCGCTGTTCCCAGGGGTAGGTGGGTTAGCCTGCTTGTCGTTTGGTAGAGGTGGTTTTAAGGGGTTAGCTCGGTTAGGGGGTAGGTGGGGAGGGGTGTTTCAAATCAATTTTATGCGCAACACTTTAAAATTTGTATAATTCGATTAATTAAGATGCAAGAACTATGTTCCTTGCTTAATATCATTTTCAACCCATTCTAGGGGTGTTTTTTGGCTCTAGCTAAAAATGTATAGGGTATATGAATTTTTTTGACCTCGGATTCGGATTCAGCGATAAAAAATACATAGGGATGCATGGGTCTGTTTTGGAGATATGAAACTTCATTTTTTTTCTGGGGCTCTGTTATTAGTCAATCAGAATTATTTTTGCTTGACATATAAAAAATGCAGATGTGCTATTGAAAAGAAGGATCGGTGGTTTAAAGATACTGAAGCGTTGTTTTCGCAACGAGATCGTATGCTTTCTTCATCTTGACAAGAGGGAAAATACATTG
The DNA here is from genome assembly GCA_932178445.1 of Andricus quercusramuli. NCBI lineage: Eukaryota > Metazoa > Arthropoda > Insecta > Hymenoptera > Cynipidae > Andricus > Andricus quercusramuli. The sequence goes on from CAKNXH010060418.1 coordinate 240,098, forward strand.
AGTCACAGGAACATTCAGTGTAGTGATACTGGATTTTAAACCCAATCTCTGATGAGATATTTGAAATCACTAATTGTCATCATTACGACCCGTGACACAATGGGCGATTCTGCTCAGCAGAATCACCTTTTCCCTACTTGAGTCTACTGGAAGAATTTACACACAAATCTCCTAGCGAGATACAACTGCTTATATTAAAATTTACTTAATTGAGATGGTTAATTGCCCATGAAATACTTAAGAAACAAAAAATTAGAAACTTTACAGAAAAAACTTGGGGTAAATAGTGTCGCAGGTAACTTCGTATTTTTACCTGTTCATATTGGAAAACATAAATATTACCCTCGATGGGCAAAAACTGTCTTTTGTTTTCATAAAAGTTGTCACCACCGTCTTGAAAATTGGAAGCCACTAGCTTTGATCGCTGAAGTGAAGTTAGCTGATGGTTGGTGTAATAGGCAAATTGGATAAGTGCGGTTTCATAAAGGCTAACTTGCCGAATCGTTAGAGCTGTCAAAAATTCCTTACAAGCGTGGGTAAAAGCAGAAAAATACCGAGACGTCACGGAAAGTTTACCCACATGGGTTAATTTTTGTTGCAGGTAATCTTTAATCAAGAATCAGGGTAAAGCTTACTCTTAGTTTTTTCTGTGTTATTCTCCTTTTTGGAATACTGGATTTGATCATTTCTACCTATAACCAAATTTTACAGTATTCGAGAGTTTAATTGAAAAGAAAAATCTATATCTCAATGAGCCATTCTCATAGAGAGAAAAGGCAGAAAACGTTAATCAAATCTTATTTTCATTTACGGGATTTAAATCCCACTTTACATTTAAATTTCGGCAGGTATTTCCCTACTACGAATTCCCGACTATTTTCTCGGGAAATGATGTGAAATACCTGGAAACATTTAAACGTCCGAGCTCTTACAGCTGGCGAACGCGTGGTAAGGAAAATCGATAATTGAATATAGATATACCTTGTCGCATGACAATCTGACAAGATAACACGACTGTTATGTAAACACCTATATTTGCATGTGCAATTCTAAATATGCAAGAATCCTCTCTTACTTGGAGTTAGATTCTTTTTGGACTACACGTCCTTTCTATCTATCCTGAAAACTAAGTAGAGAAATCAGCAACGTGCATCTAATTCAGAAACCCAATAGTTTCTCTAAGGGGTAAACGCAGTTATTCCCTTAGAGCTCGAGCTCTATCCGACGCATCGGGGAAAAGACAAGCTTTCTTGTCGGGAAAGGCTATTTAATAGCTCACCCCTCTAGTAGCCAGGTAAGTCCCCACTCCGGTGTTACCTGTGCTACCTGAGCGCTCCGTTGTTGGTGGCATTTCGAAGAGGGTTTACCGCATATTATTTACTACATCGGTAAAATATATCGCTTCCTCATCGATTTGTGATATGTTACGTTCCTCAAAGATGGAACTCCTCAGTTACCCTCGAATCCGGGTGAAGAAACTTAACATGTACTTGTGCTATTCGATTTCAGGAAATCGAACTGAAGAAAGACCGAGGATCCGTCTGAGCAAAAACACATCTGCGCAGATGTGTTTCTTTCATCAGGATCTGAGGGGTCAGCACCACTCAGCACTATCCCAAATCCCGGAATTCGTGTAGATCAGTGATGCTAATAGACCGCGACTTTTCCAACTGCGCAAGCGTTGCGTTGGAAGGGGAAAGCCACGTTATTGGCTGTAATACGCGCGCTTCTTTTAAATACTATAAATTTACACGAATATGGTGACGGACTAAAAATAAGGAATAATACTACTTTTATTTTTAAGTCGAGATATTATAATAATTTATGTTAATATGGTTCATATATATTCCTGCAATAATTATAAGACTCATGATAATACAGTATTTTATTATTATTACTATGAAAAATGTAATGTACTTAATATCCCAGTAAAAAATCACATTGTAATATAAAGTTTGTCTGAAAATATAGTAAAGTAATCGCCCCAAAGTTCAAAATTTTCAAAATTAAAAGAAAAAATATATTATTTTGACTAAGTTCTTATACCACTATAACCTATAATGCAAATATTAACAAGATTCTATTAACTTAAAAGTTTCATATGAGATCTCCAAAATGTTTTTTTCACATTGTTTCTAATAATGTTTTTCTCTCTATGAATACTCTATCAAATAAAAGATTCGATAACAGGTTATTTCCAAGTATAATTGTACAGGCTACGGATCCATTAAAATATTATGCATTTTTTTAAAACATTTGACTCGAAATATGTAAAGAGTACTATATTAAATTAAATTTAAATTGCCTCAGATTCCTAACTTTTCAAGTAAAAATTTCTTACATAATAGATGAATTTTCAATTCAAAAAATCCTTTTTCAACCAAAAATTGAATGGTTAAATATCCAGTTCAAAAAATTAGTATTCAACGAAAGATATACATTTTCAAATCAAATAATGGAATATTGAATTGGAATAAATGAATTTTAAGTTAAAAGGAAATTTTTTACAAAAAAAAAATGAATTAAAAACAATTTTCACATATTTAAACAATGCGATGCATTTTTAATACAAATTATTAATCTTCAACTGCAATAGTTGAATTTCAAACCACAAAGATTAATTTTCAACTAAAATGATGAATCTCTAACTAGAATAACCGAAGTTTCAACCAAGATTGATTTTTTCAAATTTAAAAAATTTGAACTACAGGGTAGTTCCTTTACGATTTTTAGACAAACTTTGATATTTTAATCGGACATTAAGTAAATTACATTTTCCATCGTAATAATAATAAAATACTGTGTTATCATGAATCTTATAGTTATTGCAGTAACATATATGAACCATATGAACATGAATTATTATAGTTTCTCGATTTGAAAAAGAAAATTAATTCGAAGCATTTAAAATAAGCGCGCGTTTTGCGGCCAATGACGTGGATTTCCCCTTCCAACGCGACGCTTGCGCAGTTGAAAAAGTCGCGGTCTATTAGCATCACTGGTGTAGATATGCTAGAATTTCTGCAGATGTATTGTTTCTTCATCAGGAATTCTCGAAAATCGCTGTAGATATGCTAACTGAGACCTTATTATGCAGTTGTACAGTTTCATCATCAGGACGGCAGATATCATCTTAAGAATGTTTAACAAGGTCACAAGTCCTGAAAAACAAGACAATTAAACTCTTGTATCTTCAAACAGGTTAATAAAAAGATCGATTAAGTAAGCAGCGATGCGATTAATTGCATCGCTACTCACTCTATTTTTATTCAAGCGAATTTCTTAAATTCTTGTATTAAAAATAATTATATCCATTTCAGAACATGTCGAGATCTTGTTTTAAAACGAATGGGCTATAAGAATATTCGTCCTATAAATATGTCGTGCATAAAACATATTATATATTACCCTTCATTTTTATAGAGAAATATTGTTGCATACCGTGTCATTTAAGAAAATATAAGCAAAAAATGCAACAGTAATTATATAGGTATTACTTAGTAAGAACGAAACGTGAAAAGTTGATTTTCCAACGTTAATGGCTTTTAAATTCTCTAATTCAACATTTATTTGGTTTATTATAGGAGAACACCCCGCGGCTATTCAGCGAGGAAAGAGCTCAATTCCAGGTTGCTGTGAAGTTCTCTGGTGGTTGGCAGGAGGAGTGACATTGACTCAAAATAACAGTAATCGTCTGTTAATTTTCGTCCTTACGACCATGATGGTCGTTCTCACCCAAAGTTTTTTACCCTACCCTGCAAGTGCAGTGCCGCGATAATCAAGAAGCTTTCACAAATCGAACAATAATCGATCGATAATCGAGCAGTATATCGACTTAGTTTTTCAATCTCGACGTGTCTCGGGAATAAAACCGTGTCATCTGTCTAGAAAATGCCCGAAGGACCTTAATTAATTTTTTTTTAAATATTGATAAAAAGGTCCTATTTCACGGACTGCGGTATTCAGGAGACTGGTGGTCACGTTCTTGAATGTATCGTGCAACGAAGGACAAAACGCCCAAGAAGCTTCGGCAATAATAATTAATGGTAAAAAGACATATGAGGAGTGTGCAAGGAATAATATTACATAAAAGTGTGGAGAGAGAACACGATAAATGTGGAAAGATATAAGAAATTAAAAAGTTATGAGAAGGTGCTTAATATTAAGGGTACCCTACTTCCGTGCAAAAAAGCGTTTTGTATCAACCTTATTATTTTGTACAAATATATTGGGTCCTTGTTGATTAAACAAGGATCGAGATGTTGAATAGTTTATTTTTTAAATTCAAGTATCGTAGATTAATTTTAATTGTAATTCTAGTGCATTTCAATCCCTGCTAAGTATTTTTCTACTCTTTTTATTTTCCTGAAATCCTCAAATTATCAATACAATAAATCGAAAATGTAGTTGGACACTGCATTTTCAAATCTTGAACTTTATTTCTCATTATAAATCCATTTCACAATATTTCTTTTCATTCTTTATTAAATAAAAAAGCAACTCAATCGCGAGTGCCTTTTAATGCTAATTTTTGCTTATTCAATAAAAGTTACCAATAAGAAGATAAAAATTTGTTCAAAATTAATTACTCTTAAATTCCGCACTAACGCTTTTTGAAATAAAAACTTAAAAACTAATTGTCCAGGCAATTGAGTACATAGATTAAAAACTGGAATATTTGAGGGTAGAAAGTAACGAATTTAAGTAGCTTCAGGACGGCTCGATTTTTGAGGCCTAATTTTGAAAATGAAATTGAAGTATGGTACCCTCAAAAAAAGAGAAGAATTTTTACGCTTTAATCTCAAAACAGTCTGATCCGGCCGCTAGCGACTAGTGATTTATCTAATTTTTTGATTCCCAGTGGCGTAGACAATTCGAAATGCTACTCACGATCAGGCATGATAAGATATCATATTTAAGTGATTGCTCATTTGTATTTGATAATTATTGACGGAATCAGAACGCCGCAGTACACCTTTTCCGCATCGCTGTACAATTATGTTAATAAGATACTGCGGTAGGACGTATGTGGGCCGGGAACTACTTGAGCAAACGTGAATCGCATAAAAATTATTCCTGGAACTTCCATTACCACTTCTGCCTTTCATCCCCTTCTGTAAATTGAAATATTCCTGTTTTCAAAAGTGCTTCTCATTCAAATTAGCTCTAGAAGGAATTAACTTTTAGGTCACTTGAAAAATAGCTTTTAGATATTTTTATCCGAACTAATTTCGAACAAAAACTCTTTCATTTCATTTCCCCCATTTGTTTTAAGACAACTTTTACAACTTTTTTTAACACCTTTTATTTCATGGTACATTATTCATTACCAGGGCTATTGTAAAAGATTGATAAAAAAATAGATAGTTTTTTAACGCTTGGATGAGAAATAATATTTATACTATTAAATATTATAAATTATGTCCAATTTCAAGCTTGAAGTGAAATTGTATAATTACGAATACTTCCAATCCAAAATTTTTTTTAAAGAAAATGAATTTTTGGTTATTCCATATAAGTGTTAAATGTTTCCATCTTGCCATTTTTTCATTTTTTATGATTAAAATTAAAATTGTTCAATTTATTACGATGCCGAAAGAAGAGTTTGATTAAGGTTTTGAATTGTGATGCCACTAATTGTAATTTAAATGTTTTCATTTTTAAATGTTTCAAATTTTGTATTGTTCTCTTCGAAAGAATTGTAATTATATACGGTGTGATCCCCCTTCCCTTTTGAAGCTCCGTAAATCAAATTTCCAAGATTTTCGCTATTCGTTCTACAAAACTGGACGACTAGCCACAGCCAATTTTTTCATTCGATGTTACACCATTAGTCACTAAATTCCGCCCTCTTTGAAAATAAAATTATGAACTATTTTAAATCATACAATTTTGATCTTGAAATGTTCACATAAGGTAACGGAACCAATTACCGAGGGGGCTGAGGGGGGGGGGGGGGTGCATTTGCCGAGGCCACAGTTATTCCTTCTAAGAATCATAAAAATTAAGTGAACGTGCAAAAATATTGTGAATAGAAAGAATTTTATCTTCCACCTCGAAAAATAGGATCCCCGTCGGTAATGGGTTCCTATATCCTATTTCATATATTGAAGTTTTCATTTTTAACGCTTTTTTACAAAAATGTTCACAACAAAATGTTTTTATTTTTTGAAATTTCTTTTTTTCCAGTATTTTTGCACCTGAGGATGGTAATCGCTCATTTCTGCACTCTTTACAGTTTTTATCGTTCAATTTTCAACGTTTCAGTTGAAAAATTAAGAAATGTGTACGATCCTCAAAATTGATGTATATTTAAATATGTTTAATTCTTCATTGTTCACATTACAAATCGTCGCCCTAAAGTTATACTACGCCATGTCCCTCAACTGTGAAACTGGGAAAATGAGGTTTAAAGTTTAACCATAATATACCCTAGAAAAACCTTGTCAAATGACTAAATAAGTTTATCGGGCAAAAATAATGCATGATCAAGAACATATTAGCACAAATTTTAATACTATTATGAATGTATTTTAGCTGATATGGAAAATTGGTTTTGGACATGGCGTAATATGAGATTCAAAAAATTCACTTCTTCTCAGAATTATAGTACGCCATGTCCACAAAATATTTCTGAATGAACTATTTATAATGAAATGGTAATTTACATTATTCTATTGTATTACATACCTCGAATTGAATGAGTTATTTGCAAATTATTGAATTTTGAGTAATATTCCGATGGTTGCTTTTAAGGTTAAATATATTTTTGAAAATTTTCATTTCTGAAATTGGATTGAGGTTATCCATATAAAATGTTTACTACGAAGTTGGCATTTTTTCACTTATAGCAATGCAAAAAAGGACATGGCGTGATATAATTCTAACTTTTAATTAACGTCACTATTTTAATTAATAATTTTAACAGCTAAGGAAAAAAAAATTGCAGGGAAAAATTTATTTAAAAAAAAAAGTGTAACCCTTACCGAGTCTAAAAGTAACAGTACTTCAAAAATTTCAAAAATCGGACATGGCGTAGTATAACTCTAGGGCGACGAAATTATTACATTTTGAATGCTACAATTTCAAATAATTCAATTTTGACCCTCCGAATTTTGACAATGATGTAATTTTAAAATCTGATTGAGATACAGCTGAAAATGGACAATTTTAAAATTTATATATTTATAAAAATAAAATATTAGTTGTTTACCTCCCGCACAATTGACAGAAGAAAAATGGTATCACCTGCAATTAAACTTTTGAGCTGGAAATTTTCCGTACGGAATACGATCTGGCTTTAAAGTAAAGTACACATTTATTACGAAAAGTTTTTACCTCAAGACGTAAAGCAACGTAACTTTTGAACAAATATTTCTTTTCCTTTTCTTCATAATTTTATTTTCCCATAAGTTTGTAAGTCACAGGTTTTGACGCTAACCAGCCCAAATAGATGTAATGAGGTTATAAACTTTATACCGTTTCTTCTTCTTTCGTGTGTTACTCTTTTGATTCCTAGTTCTTTTTCCGTGCTTCGAAAGTGTAATTTTCCTTTTTGTATGACTAAAGTTTCTCAGAGAAAGGAGTACAATGTAGCCTACGCCACTGGCAATTGTTTTTCCACTCATCGATACGTCTTCGTAACTACTCGTAAGCCGTAAGGTGTTCTGAAGAAGACGCAGAGCCAGAGTTGCGCTACGAGCTCATAACGTCTTCTAGCTTCTTTTTTTATCTCCCGCCATCCCTCAATTAATCTACCGAATAAACTTTAAAGTTCTGCCCCTTTGCCAGTCGTATATTATTTCTGAGCTCAGCTTCTCGAGAAGAGCCGTCCTGAACATGCTTTCGCCTCCGTGAACTTCTACAAGGAAGAGAATCGATTTTGCAATTAGGTACGCCATGATGCTTCCGTTCCTTACCGGGGAATTTCAATTCAACGACGTTTCCCTGTCGGTAGTCTCAAGTCGTAAGTGGAAATTTCGTTTTACTCAAATTCAAAGCTTTCATCATCTATTTTATTTTCACACCACTCACGGCTCTTCCCATTTCATCTTCAATTTTATTTCATTTTTGACTTTTCAACATTCTTTGGCAAAATATATTCAATTACGGGAAAGTGAGCGGGGCACAAACAAATATTAAAAGTTCTAATATTAATAATAAAATCTTGCCATTTTTTCTAGATATACTTGAATTAAAATTTAATTGTTCGAAACATTTGAATTGGAAAGCCTACAATTGTAAAACTTCAATTTAGTAATTTTCAATTCAAGCTATGTCGACGCAAAGGGTTACTTCATGAAATATTTTTAATTTAAAAACTAAATTAATATTTTTCACTTTTCAATCTTTTCAATTATTATATTTTTTATACTTTCAGCGGAACCCGCACAAAATGTATGAAAAAGGCCTTTTCGTCAAAATTCGATTTTTTATGCTTCTCACAATGCTCTTCCAAAATCGTAGTGAGGCAATTTTACCGAATATTGGGAACTACATAGTTTTAGAGAATCTCTTGACGGAAAAAATAAGCAATTGAAATGTAACCAATTTTCGAAAGTTATTGGTATGAAGCGATAGTAAGGAAAAATTCAGTTGGATTTGATATGATTTCAGAGAATGTGAATTTGATTATACAGTTTTATATGAAATTATTTCAGTATGAAAGCATTCCTATTTTTAAAAATATTCAAATTGAGGGCAATTTCTTCAAATGCAACATTAAATTGATTTTTTTTCAAAAAATAGCGTACATAGGGAAAAAATAAATTATTGACCGGAGTAAATTAAATCTGCACTGGAAGAGACCAAAATTCAATGAATAAATAAAAATGAAAAACACATTCGTCTCTGATTTAAAGTATTTTTGTTTAAATAAATATAAACCCTCCCCAATGGCGATTTTGCTCCAGTTTTAAAACGTTGAAAGCTTTCAGCATCAAATCCATATTATTTATATTTTTCACTTTTTTAATTTAGATTCACATTTTCCTCTTAAATTTCATCAAACTTTCAATTAATTTCTAATTTCAAAACATTATTATCATTGGAAACGGGTTTGAATTAAATCTGCCAAAATTTTTAATTCTTTAGTAACATCATCAAACAATTTTTATTTCGCGGCATCACCATTTTTAAAATATTGCACTTTTTCATTTTCCAATATTTTCCATTGAATGCTTTTGAGTTCATGATTAATTCAGATAACCAAAAATGAATTTGGATTTCGAGTAAATGAATTTAAACTCCCTTTTATTTCAAATATGATATGTACATAAAAGGAATGTAATTTTTAACGCTTTAGAAGGTTTTTAATTAAAAATAATAATTAATTTCGATTGGAAAGAAAGTCAGAAAAAAACTGTTTCAATTTTTAAAAAAAGAATGAAAAGCGACGGCACTTTATAAATATAGAGCTAAAATGAACCTGTTTTTTAACCTTTGAAATAATGTATAGCCTCCTTCAGAGTAATAAAATTCCTTCTTATGAAATCTAATATATTTCCAAATCCAATCTTATCAGTTTCTATCACAGCTTTGCTCTGCCTTTTATTGGCAAATTTTCACGTTTTGGCCTCCTTTTATTACAACTTACTTAATTATAATTGAGTCAAAGATTTATTTTAAAAAGGATTTCAAAAGTTATTTATCCGTAAAGCAAATAAAAGAATATTGAAATTCCCCATGAGATGCAACAGCTTGTGAGATCAACTTTGTCCGTAAAAACTTTCGTCCAATTTAAGAATTAAAAATTTGAACTGGAATAAGTTGTAACTTCAAAATCAATATTATCTTTTAAACTATTAATTTTAATGAATTTTTTATTCTTGTTGATAACCAAATGTGGCCTAAAACTTTATTTTTAATTACTGTTTACTTTTCAAATAGAGTATAACAAAGTGAACCCAATTTGAAGACTGTCAATTCCAAATTCTCGAGAAGCTTCAATTCAACAACCGAAGAAAAATTATAAAATCCAGGGTGCAAAAGATTAGATAATCTGTAGTTAGTATCAAACTGAAAAGTTAGAATATAAATTTCGCAATTACGATCAAATTCCAAGAGAAATTGTGTGAAAATAATAAAGAAACTGGAAATGTGTGAGAAAGCTACTTACAAGAGACGATAAGATTCCACGATTCATGTAATTGTGTGTAAATAAATACTATAAATACATACCGTTAATTATGATCTGCCATAGGTGTTATATTAAAATACCGTTATTGTGTCATAATTTATGGATCGTCAAAGCATTTGCACGACCGCCTGTGCTACCCGGTTCCAAATGGACAAAAAATCAATTAGTTGTAAAAGAAAGTTTGCGACGACTTTTAGTTTTGCGAAATCTAAGAAAAGGAAGCGTCATACCTTTTCTTTCGACAAGCCATCGCCTAGCTTACTTATAATATGTATATAAATATTATTTCCTTCCACACCTCACAATAAAGTTGATGTATATAGGAAAGCATATCGTACCTGGCATGAACACTTTTTAAGAATTGAAATTTAGAATCTGCAATTTAGGATATCAAATTTACATAGCATCTGACAAGAAAATTAAATTGAGAAATTTGAATTCCTTCCCGAAGTAAATTTTGAAGTTTGTCGATCCCAGAAAGGTTAGTAACGCCACTGGTATAGAAAATATGCACGAATTCGAATTGCAAATTACGTTCATGTATATACGGATGGCTGTGAGGATAGCACAGGCTGGCCACGCGATGGGTGTAACAATAATTAACGCATTAGCGTAAGTCGTAATAGGTAAATGAAGATGGATAAATAATGTTTGATTTGATATGTATAATAATAACAAAAATAATAATAATAATAATGCATCGTGAGGTGAGACAGAATAGATTCGTTCGACTGACTTCTTAAAGTTGTTGGTTCAGCGACGCATTTTACTGTAGCGAAAGGGTCGACTGGGACTGCAATTTAAAAAAAAAAAAAAATTTCATCCCATTCATTATTTCCATCATTATAATCTGTCACTTAAAGGCCACATTTTGCATTTTGATTTTAACTCCAAAAAGACACAACTGTCAGAAATATTTTATTTGTATAAAATAATAAAGGAGTTGAATTTCAATCACAGATTTCTGTTACCGACTGGAGTCTTTAGTAGATCTGGTATCTTTTAAACTGATTTCTGACCCACGGATTAACCATTCTTCAAATCTGGTGTACGCATTTTATGAAATCCCTTAAGACATTTTGAAATCTTTGAAAATCATTTGAAACCTTTAAAATTTGTTTATTTCATGAGAATTCCTCGAAATTCTTTTATATCCTTGAAAATCTTTCCGAATCCCTTGAAATCTTTCAATATCAATGATTTCAGGGATATTAAAATAAATCCCGTGAAATATTTTGAAATGTTTATTATCTTTTGAACTCCCTTGCTATACTATGAAACCCTCGAAATCCCATATAATCTAATGAAATCACTTTCAATCCCATACATTTTTTTAATACCTTAAAATCTGTAAGTCTCAGAAATCCGTTAAAATATATGTAAATACACTACATTCCAACAATCTTTAAAATCCTCTAAAATGTTACCAAATATATTATTGTTGAAGAATATATAATAAAAAAAATTTCCAGTATGGACGATTAAAAGCAAAAAGAACTAATTTTCCCTTTTAATATTCCTTCAATGATATTGCCAGTGATACGATATAATATCAATGAAAGTATACAGTGACCATTTGTTTATATAATTTGATTAAAAAAATCAACAAATAATATCAAATGTCAGATTTTGATTTTTGATTACACTACATATCATTCGCAACATAATGTAAGGGTAATGTTAAGAGAACGTATTATTTCCATTTGTTTATAAAATGAAAAATAATATCTAACGACCAATTCTCATCACAAGATATCACTGGGAAGATGATTTGAAGAGAATTAAGAGAAATAACCATTTGTGTCTGTCCATAAACGTCTATAGTATGAATTATTTCCATAAAAGTAGTTTATAAAATTAACAAAGAATATCAAATGGCAAACCAAAAATTCATAACTTGATTTCAAAAATCCATAATTTTAATTATTTATCGATTTCATTCGTGCATAATAATTACCATCATAATTGACAAATTCTATTTGTTCCAAATACACCCGCGCATTATATTCAAACGATATTTCAGCATTGGAGTAGATGTAAAAAAATTGAAAATCAAAAACAGCCTAGTACTGAATAATTTCATTTTTGGTCCCTTAGAATTTGTGCAAAATTTGAAATAGATCGATAAATCTCCTAAGCTTCCGCGGGGCAAAAAAAGAATGTAAAAAATCGTAATTCTCAGAGTTTTCCCGAAATTGCATTTTTTTTCATGATCTACGTGTGATGCCCAATTTTCAAAAGTCTGGTAAGGTTTCAATATTTTTCGTTTTTCTAGCTTTTCTAACTGTCCTGCAAATCGATAATATTAATTTTTTTCATATGGTTTTTAGAAACCTCAAATAACTAAAATAAATTAGAAAAGCTTTGCAAGCCTACCCTAAAAATTTGTTGAGCATGTAGAAGGTAAAAAATGTAGGATTACACATTATTTTCGTGTTTTGAGATTTATAAAAATGAGACTATGGCCTAGAAAATCTGAAAATATTGAAACTTTCCAAGTTTTTTGAAAATTGGGCATATTATGTAAAACACGAAAATAAATTAATATTGGTGATTTTTTAAAAACTCTGAAAATTACGAAGTTTTTTAACTTATAATTTTTCCTCGCCCAACCTCAAAATATTGATCGATCTATTTCAAATATTAAATAGGAAAATTCAAAATGGGTCAAGAATTGACTTCTGTCTGTTACACATTGATTAATTTAGAATCTAATGTTGATAACTTCGGTAAGAGAAGTCTACCTACAGAAGTGTTAAATTTATACTTAATTTTTTAATTTAGATACAAAAATGTTTCTGACAGAGGATCTTCTTTGAAGAATCGAAAGTCTCGGTCGTTCCTTAAGAAAAAGATCATATAGATTTTTGTATAGTCACAACATTGAATTTTTGTACCGACGTCTGATATATGTAGAATTTAAGTACCGACGCCTTATAAGTTGTTTGCTTCTTAAATGTGTGTGTTAATGAGCGATCATGCTTTTTCTTTTGTACATTGGAGCCCGATCCTGAGAACCGTTTTACGATATAAGTTTTACGGTAGTTTAGTACTTAGCGAGGTTTGATGATAATTGATTCAGTGAATTATTCATCTACCTCGAACACACAAGCGAGATCAAATGCCTCACTCCTCTCGTTATAGTAACAGCACATCAAATATGAGAATATGCATCGGATATCTTCATACCAAATTTGGGTCAACGATTTTCACGCGTTCGGAGAGATTGATCTTGGTGGTAACGAGAATTTAGAAGCCACAGCAAAAAAAAACATTAACGTCTAATTACGAATTTCCGAAAGTCTGATTTTAAATAAACATTTAGATTGGAACTTCAATCAGCAGGGTAACTGTACCAGTAATCGTGAAACTTGGTTATATTTTAAATATATTGTTAAGAAAAATGGTTAAAAGTAACGTTTAATGATAAACACCACTTATTTTAGCATCTTATAATAGCAAATAGAAATCACTTTAATTCAAATGAAATAAAAAGCAAGAAAATTGCCATCACGATTACTGGGATGTTTACCTTATTTATAGATAAGAGATTTTTCAGGGAAGTCTTTGTTTTGTACAAAATTGCAATTCTTTTATAATCTCAAATAATTCTCAAATAAATAAGTTTTCTGAAAAATTTAATATAATATTCTGCTCCAAGGAAATTATTTTGAAGAATATAAATTTGGAAACGTTGAAAAGAGTTTTAAAAAATTATGATTTATTTGAAAAATAAATAAATAAAAAGAAAGATCTATATAAACTCAGAACAAAGCTTTTGAATTTGTTTACTCACAAAAGATTTGGGCAAACTTTTCCCTAAATTAAATTTGTATATTTATTCAAAAATATATTCAATTGTATTATTCTAACTCCAGTTAAAGAAATATTGCAAACGTTATAATCATAGTCGCCAGTTTAGAGTCAGGAAAATGAATGTTTAAATTCAAGTATCGTATCCAAACATTTTTTTAAATATATAAAAATGGGTATGTAAAATTAGCATGAAGGAAACAAAATAAACGAAAAATATTTGACAATTGAATTGTTTTCTATGAGTAATGACTAGTAACATTAAAAAGTAAAATTGATGAGATGAATATTTACTTATTTTATGAGTCTAGTTTGGAATCTCTCACTTTTTTGTAATTTTGTTCATCTTTTAATAAAGTTCTCAGGTCGCAGACAGTTACGTCGACCCTCCCGTCCGCTAGTGTTTCATTTCGACGTATTTTTGTCGCGAATTTTATAATAGGTGCGAAAAATGCTCTCACAGTATGAATGTCGAATTATATGTCGAAGCCTCGTTGTTGTTCTGGCGTGTGTACTACTATTGCAATTTTAATCACTATTATTAAGCATGTAAAAATGAGAAATTTATGCGCGACCTTCCACTCTACGAGCGTTTATCGTTTATAAAAGTTATTGCGTTTATAATAGCGAAAGATCTGATCAATCGTTATCGCATTCTGCTTATTCGTCTACTCGTCGAATTTCATCTTTTATAAAAGAAAAAAAAAGAGTAGTTTCGGATAAACGAATAAGCAACGAGTTATCTTTCAAATGCATCATTCCACGGATTTGACTATTTTTTATGTGAATTTATTTGAAAACTAAACACTGAAAACAATCAAAAGAAGTCTACTCTAGCGTAAACTTTATTTGTGGAAAAAGACCTTAATCTTTATGTCTGTGAAGGGCTATTAAAAAAATTGTATAAAATAAGGGAGGAAATTTAGAATATAAAGGATATTAAAACGAGCTTTTCCATTTTCAAGCAGAAACACACAAACAATTATTTAAATAAAAAGAGTCGCAAATCCGTGAAATTATGCAAAAAAAGGTTACAGATATGAGAAGAGAGAATGAAAGTGAAGATGGACATAAAAGCGAAGAAAGTGAGAACAATGAGTATTTGAGAAAAGGAATAAATGTTACAAATTAGTCATTAAATTACAAGAAACTTTGTTATATCTACATTTGTAAAACATTCTGATACTGAGTCACACCTGAATTTTTATGATAATAAGTATATATGGTTTAATGTATTTATTACAATGAATATTAATTGTTTTGAATAAGAGACGTATTTAGAGATTATTTTATGAATGTTATAAATTAAAGTAATTTTAGTGAAAGAAAAAAAAAATTTGCTATCATGAAACTGTTACAATTTGTAAAATGAATGGCCATTATTCAAAATTCAGATGTCACTTGAGTATCAGAGCTACGCCTGTCAACAAAATTTTCAGAATACGAGATCAAGCATCGTTTTCAATTTTAACTTCTGTGAAAACGGGGGCAAAGAACAATCCTGCTCTGTGTGCAAACCCATACAGCTTAACGAAGAACACTATACTATACAATTACGGGATACTAAATAAAAGTAAGCCAGACCGTTAAAAAGCGTTCACGAGACCAATTTAATTATTTCCCCCAATTTATGTTAAGATGTTTTCTTTATCTAAATATTCTAAATAGAAAAATTGAAAATCAGAGAATTAAAAAAGTATTATATTTTATTAAATCTATAGAGAAATATTAAGTTTGATTCATTTTATCATCACAAAACGCTTAAACTTATTTCATACAATTTCTGGAACTGACTATACTTGAAAAACAGTAAGAAATCTACTCTGATTTTTTGCTCTGGTCACGTGTCTTCAAACAGTTTAAGACTATTCGTTGGAATGAAACCAGATAAAAAGCTCCAACAATCCTCAGCAATCCCATCAGCATTGACTGCATTAATACTTCACACCAGGACGTGAAGGGTGACATTCCTGCAGCAAGAGTCGTCAATATGAAACTCTCGAAGCCGATTATCGAAAAAAACTTCCCAGCCTGTGAAAATGTTTTTAATTAATTACAATGTGAAATGGAACATGATATTGAAACTCAGTGAACAAATTGAATTATAAAAATTCTTTTTGACTAATTTGTTTCTAGGCTTTGAGAGGGATTTTTTGACTTCTTTTCGTCCAATTCCCTCATCACATTACCTTTTACCTTTCGCAGAATTTAGCAAGTTGTTTGTCCAACAATAGTCACGTTTTTTCGGAACCAATTATAGAGAAATCGACCCCTCCATTCCATACCGCTCTACGTCGCGTTTGGTCGCTGTATGACTTCAGGTTCTATGCTTATACACAGGACTTGAAGACTTGAAGTGTTACACGGACCAAACGCGACGTGAAGATGCCTTAAACGGAGGCGTCGAAATGTGGAAAATAAAGTATAAAAGAGAATTTAAAGAAGGGATTATAAACTTGTCTCAATTTCACATTTTTGGGAAAAAGATGGATCTGTAGGATGCAGAAACATGTTAATATTGGAATTGGAATAATTATCAGAAAAATAAGAAAAAGTTATCAGACTTTAGTTAACTAAACTATATTAATTTATTTGTATTTTTCGGATCGTTAATCTATGACTATTTTCGGGCAAAAAACGTTTGAAATTCTGTGAAATGTAAAAGGTAATCTGGTGAGGGAATCAGTCCGATTCAGACAAGTTATTGTACAATTGAACCGCTGGCGATCAAAAGGGGATACGCCCGAAACGCCGTCGTTTTAGTTGGCCCCTGGGTCATATTTTTTTTCAGTTCAAATTTTAATTTTTTAATAACATATCCCAATAGGAAATTTTATTGCGCATATTTTTAGTCCTATAAATAAATGTGATAACTTTATTAGTTTTCGAAATAATCAAGAAAATGTTACTTTTTTCTGGAATCGCAAAATACGAATTTTTTGTCTTCAACTCGCCACAAGTTCTACAATAATAGGAATTTTGTGATAAAAATTTCAGAAAATGTGCACCATCATATAACGAAACTAACGGTATTTATAGAATTTCAATTGATTCTCACTAAAAATTTATAACGATTTTTATTCTTCTCATTGCGTAAATTAGATATTCAAAGTTTCAAACGCTTCGGGAGTCGAACGAATTTTCAGAAAATTAAAATTAACGGTCACCTAAACTTTTGTTAGGATTCAAGGAAGTTTTTTGGAAAATATCAGGCAATTATGTTTTATAGTTTTAAAGTGACAATTGATTTAAGATCTCAGCGCTGTCCCGTACGCGTGCTAGCTCGTCCTGCAATATCAACGTCTATATAACAGCCGACGATTGGAAGGTTAAGCCGGACACCAAAACAAAAAAGCATATGTTTATTTTGATTCTCTCATAAAGAACATAATACACAGAAGCATTATTGTAAAAAAGTGTTAGCATATAATATTCTGTTTAGGATAGTTTAAGTTTACTTAAAATAAAAAGAACCTAAATATGGGTCGAGGCAGGAAAAGAAATAGGTGTGAAGAAAATTGGTTGAAGAATAAGAAAAAATGTTCCTGAAATAAGGTACTACTTAAAAGTATTAGAGAAAATTAAAAATTAACTTTTCTGATAATTTTAATATCCTATTATTATTTTTTATTTGATTTCTTAATAGCTTTTTCTAAAAAATCTTGTATTTTAAAACTAGTTTAAAGAGTCTAATATAATCTTTTACATTGAATTCTACTATTGAAAATGTAAAAAGTTTTAAATATCAAATTATCACGAAATTAATGGAGAACATTCAATGATTAGATGTTTCTTTTAATCAAAAAGTTTACAAAACTTATGTTATATTGTAGGGGAAGGAATATATTACTAAATCTAAAACTATAAAGGACGGTGTAAAAGAAAAGTAAGTTTTAATTTTTATAATTTGTTATTGAAAAATAATAAACAAATGTAAATGATAATGTCTTCATTATTATTTTGATAGCCGGCTTGACCTCCCAATCGCCCGCTGTTATACATACGTTGATATTGCAGGACGAGCTAGCACGCGTCCGGGTCGGTGCTGAGATCTTATATCAATTGTGGCTTTAAAACTATACAACATAATTGCCTGATATTTTCCAAAAAACTTCCTTGAATCCTAAAAAAAGTTTAGGTGACCGTTAATTTTAATTTTCTGAAAATTCGTTCGACTCCCGAAGCGTTTGAAACTTTCAATATCTAATTTACGCAATGAGAAGAATAAAAATCGTTATAAATTTTTAGTGACAATTAATTGAAATTCTACAAGTCAGGTTAGTTTCGTTATATGATGGTGCATATTTTCTGAAATTTTTATCACAAAATTCCTATTATTGTAGAACTTGTGGCGAGTTGAAGACAAAAAATTCGTATTTTGCGATTCCAGAAAAAAATAACATTTTCTTGATTATTTCGAAAACTAATAAAGTTATCACATTTATTTATAGGACTAAAAATATGCGCAATAAAATTTCCTATTGGGATATGTTATTAAAAAATTAAAATTTGACCTGAAAAAAAATATGACCCAGGGGCCAACTAAAACGACGGCGTTTCGGGCGTATCCCCTTTTGATCGCCAGCGGTTCAATTGTAAATAAATAGTCTGGAAGAAGTCAAAAAAATAAGGTTTCTCTTACAAATTCCAATCTGTTTCTCAAATGTTAATTCAAGAATATTTTACATCCCGAAGTTCTTTTTATAATTAAATTCTTGTTCTATTTTTTAATTTTTAATTCCTGTCACATGTTATGAAAAACATGAATAATACAAACAATAAAGTAGCCTCGGAATGGACTGAAACTTGGATTGACGAAAAGCATGAACACGATAAACGTAAAAGTCGAGTTTCGGGCGATGAATGGAGACTGGGTGTTTGGAATGCTAGAGGAGCGAGTGATCTTAAGATAAGAGAATTACGAGAAGCTATGCACATAAGGAAAGTAGATATTCTTTGTGTACCTGAGACGAAGAAAATGGGTTGCGAAATTAGAAACATAGAAAATGGGGTGTTAAAAGGCGGTTGTGAAATATGGTCAGGAGTAGATAGCGAATCACATGGTAGTAACGGGATCGGTTTAATTATGAATGAAAAAGCAAGACGACATCTCAAAGATCATGATTTCGTATCACCCAGATTGCTATGGGCTAGAATGAAGGTAGGAATCAGTAGATTATTTATCATAGCGTGCTACGCACCAGTTGACAGCGATTCGAGGGAAATTAAAGACGCCTTTTGGGACACTTTAAATGATACAATAAGTACACACGATCAAGGTGAAAGAATAATTTTGTTGGGAGATATGAACGGATGGGTCGGCGTCCAACGTCAGGATACAGATACAGAAAGGGTACTAGGTAAATTTGGAGATCGAAGAAAAAATTATAAAAGGGAAAAGTTAGTTAGCTTATGCTTAGAAAAGGGCCTATTTATTACAAATACTTGGTTTCGACATAAAATGATCCACACTTACATCTGGTATAAAGGAAATAACCGCAGTATAATTGACTTCGTTATTGCAGATGAAAGACTAAGAGAACTAGTTACAGATGCAAGAGTCATGAGGGGGTCCGAATGCAGTACTGATCATTACCTTTTAGTCTCCAAGATCAACTTAGGCGGGGATGGAGAAGAAAGAGAACCAAGCAAACGAAACAAACGCGAATCAAGGTTGAACATTTACAGAAACCGGAAGTGCGAATAGATTTTCAGAATAAGATAAACGAACGCATAGATAAGGCAATTTGGGAGCCGCTTGGAAGCAATAAAGATATAGAGGGCGCGTGGGCTTTATTACGGGATACCATTGTTAAAACTGCGATTGAAGTGTGTGGTACGGCGGCGGTAGGAAGAAATTCTGGCGATGCGTGGTGGAACAATGAAATTGAGGCAGCCCAAAAAGAAAAGAAAGAAGCACACAATAAAACGCTGAGCATGACAGGTCTTAGCGATGAGGAGAGAAATATACTCAAAAATGATTACAGACACAAAAATAGGAAAGTTAAACGACTAGTCAAAGAGAGTAAAGAGAAAACCAGAACAGAAGAAGAGAATAAAATAATAAACTGCTTTGAAGGAATTATGAAACTATTATATAAACAGTTGAAGGAAAGTAAAAGTACAGAGTTTGCTAACATGAGAAACAGCAAAGGCGAAATGCTATATGATATAGACGGAAGAGTAGACGCTTTGAAAGAGTCTTTCAAAGAACTATTGGGAGGTGAAAATATCGGACAACAAAACTGCGACATAGAAGATAATGCATTAGAAAACCCAATTGAAAAAGTCTGTGTCACTGAGGTCAGAGATATAATTAAGAACTTGAAAAACGGTAAAGCTGCGGGTATAGACAATATTAGCGCTGAAATGCTTAAATACGGTGGCGAGTACATACCTCACAGATTGTGCGAATTAATAAATTTATGTATCGAAACGGGAGAAGTCCCAGACGATTGGAGAAAAGCGATTATCGTACCAATATACAAAAGAAAAGGAGATAAAAGCAACTGCAGTAATTACAGAGGTATCAGCCTACTAAGTACCGTAAGTAAAATATACTCAAAAATACTTATTCGTAGGGTAATGGAAATCACAAAAGAGAAGATATGGCAAGTTCAAAGTGAATTAATGCCAGGAAGATCATGTACAGATCAGATATTTAGCCTAAGACGGATCACAGAAAAATGCTTGAGAGTAGGAAAGAAAGTTTTCTGTGTATTTATTGACCTAGAAAAAGCATTTGAAAAGGTAAATAGAAGTAAACTTTGGGAAGTCCTTAAAGAGTATGGAGTAAATGGAGGGCTCCTACAAGCAATAAAAACAATATATACAGGTAGTAAAGCGAGTGTAAGGGTAAATGAGAAACTGAGTGACTGGTTCGATATTATGCAAGGCGTGAAGGAATGATGCGTTATGTCCACGGGGCTATTTATCATATTCATGGATAAGTGTCTAAGAACTGCCCTCTTCGAGGAAGAAGGTGTAGATCTCGAAACAGTCAAGGTACGTGGATTAGCTTTCGCAGATGACAAGATTATTATGGCAGAATCAGTCGAGGGCTTGCAAAGAATACTGAATAAACTTAATACAAGCATGAAGAACATGGGCCTCAAAATTAACGTAAATAATACAAAAATCATGGTGTTTGAGGGAAAAAAAGAGAAAACAATGTGCAACATTGTTCAAAATGATGAGAGATTACAACAAGTTGACAAGTACGTATATCTAGGTAGTCTATTCACTAACGACGGAAAAATAGATGGGGAGTTAGATATGAGCATAAATAAGGGTAAGCAGGTTATTGGTAAAGCAGGATTCATCCTCACAAATAAAAACATTAAAAAAAAAAAGCAAAAATGGCCATACATAATTCTATATTAGTACCGACTGTACTATACGGTAGCGAGACATGGACTTGTCAAGAGAAGGACAGGAGTAAAATTAACGCGATCGGCATGAAAACTCTGAGCATAATATGCGGGAAAACACTGATGGACAAAGTCCGAAACGAGACAATTCTGAAAGAAGATGGTACAGGAGAGACACTAGTTTACATATGGAAAAGAAATCAGTTGAGATGGTTCGGACACCTTGAAAGAATGAAAGATGAACGACTGACAAAACAAGTGTACAAAGGTAAAGTAAATGGCAGAATGCCCAGAGGTAGACCGCCGAAAGAATGGTTAGAATCTATCAGTGAGACATTAATTCGAAGAGACATAAGAAGCCATGGAAACACAAGAGCTTGCATGAAAAAATGCATGGACGTGAAGGCAGCTAGAGTAGTATGCAAGGACAGAAAAGTGTCGCGACAAATAGTTTCTAAACAGAGTAACAATAGAATGAATGACGCCTAAAACAAAGACCTTGGATACAAATGGGCCCAAGTGGGGTACACCACATAACATATAACATATACATAACAATTTTTTGTGGCACAATAGGCTTTATAGCTTGAACGCCAGGGGAGTTCTCTAATGGATTTCCCGCCCGTATTAAACCTACATAACAATTTTGTGAGGCTTCTCACTTGGGGTCATCGCTAGAGACATTGATCAGCCACCTGGGTCGGAGCAGTGTTGCGGAATGAACGTGTCATTTAAATAAATAACACGAGAATTCCAGATCAATCTAAAATATCTATACCTAACACCTATATACCTATCCACCTTATACCTATATACCATTATACCATTAAGCCGTTTCCCTTTCGGCGAGCCTCTAGGGGTAGGCGTGACACTACCCGATTCGGGTAGTGTTTCTAGGTGGATAGTTTCTTGTAGTAAATAACTACAAGTGTGGGCTCACCACACCCACGACCGCCAACAGCAACGCAGTAGTATTATTCTCGAACGGTCACCCATCCAAGTACTAACCGCGCCCCACACTGCTTAACTTCAGTGATCTAACGGGAACTGGTGTTTCCAGCGTGGTATGGCCGTTGCCTATTTACTATTTTCCAACCGAGCAAGTCACGCCTACCCCGGAAGGGAAATGGCTTAATGGTATAATAATAATAATAATCTATAATATATATTGTATATATTATATATCAGATATTTTCAATACACGTA
>CAKNXH010060419.1:0-14038 GCA_932178445.1 Andricus quercusramuli
GTCATAAGTTTGCAATTTTTCTTGCTTTGATAGTGGTTCATTTGATGGTTGTCGAGCTAATTTACCGAAAAATAATTCATAGGGCGTACATTTTGTACCTTCGTGGACACTTGTATTGTAAGAAAACATGGCTAATTCAAGCCAATCGTCCCATTCGGAATTTTTTGAAACAAATTGTTTGAGGTATTCAGCTAACACGTGATGTGACCTTTCAAGAGAACCATTTGATTGTGGATGAAATGCTGTTGTTTTAAATTGCTTAATTCTAAAACGCTTTGCCATTCTTTTCATTAAATTACTTAAAAAATTTGAACCTTGGTCAGTCAAAACTGCTTTTGGGGAACCGTAAATGCATATAAATTTTTTAACAAAAATATCAGCTACTGTTGAAGCTTTCGCGTCTGGAATTGCTAAAGCTAAAGCATATTTTGTAAAATTATCTTGGATTGTTAAGATATTTACGTTGCCTGATGTTGTTTGTGGAAGTGGGCCAACTATGTCCATTGAAATTTTTTCGAATGCGGTTCCAGGCGTGTCCGTTATTATCATGGGATTTTTTGTCTTTACGCGAACTAATTTTTTAATTTGACATTGCAAACACTGTTGAATATATTTCTGAATATCAATTTTCATATTTTCCCAATAATAATTCTGACGAATTCGATGATAAGTTTTTGTAACACCTTTGTGACCTCCTAAAGCTGAAGAATGTGCTTCTTCAAGTAATTGAGTTCGCTGTTCTTTTGTTGGATAATGAACTATTCCTGTACATATTATAATTTTGGTAGAAGAATCCGAAAAAGATGAAATTAGAATTTCACGTATTTCTTTCCAACCTATGTGATTAACTTGTGAAGTTTTTGCGATACTAATAGATCGTAAATTTAGTTTCACTGATATTGAATGCAAAGAAAGTATTGAAAGTTAGTAGTTAAGCTAGGCCGGTTCTGGGACCGCTACGTAGTTCCAGCTGCCACCGACAGATGGCGCCACAGGTCAGTTACCGACAGTCGGTAACTCGGTCGGTAACGGTTGGGAAGTAGCTACGTAGTTCCAACATCCACCGACAGATGGCGCCACTGGCCAGTTACTGACAGTCGGTAACTCGGTCGGTAAGGTAGATCCCTGACGCAGATTCTTGACTTGGCCGATAAGGATGTTCCCTGTTTTACCGACCGAACTCACAAGAAACTTTTTAAAGGGGGGCGCATGTGGGATCAGGGATTCTCCAAGTACTTACCAGAATTTTGCTTTTCTACGAGTTTCGATCAGAGGGTACCTATTGCCTCTTAGATTTTTACTCGTGAAACTTTCTAGAACTTTCCAACTGGTTGGTAAACAGTGATCGAAATTTCTGGAAAGCTGTAACGAATTCATGGTTCGCTTAACGAGATGGGTCCCTGCAATACCAACCAAGAATCAAATTCTAGGTATTTCCGAGAAATAATCAAACCTTCTGGAAACGTTGACGTGATCTCTGTCGATTTTCTATAAAACGAATCTTCGAGAAGGCTCGAGATATGAGGAAAGAAGTATGGATACAGGATATGAGTTCTAATGATTGTGCTAGAAAAAATCCATTGGTGGCTTCTAGACGGTTCGATACACTAGTTGCCAACGGCGCTGGAAAACACATGCTTACATTCTGGAAAGATCGATCGAAGTTTCCACAAGGTTCGTTGCACGCGGGGCTCTATATGCATCAAGTTGCTAGAACCACCGATATTGGATGTGTAATCTTTAGCTAAATTCGAGAACGAACGATCGAAGCTTGTAGATATTTCGATGCATAAATTCTCAAAAGCAATAACCCCGTCTGGAAAATTCGACCGTTCTTTCTCGAATTTAGGTAAAGATTTATAGGGCCTCGCAGCTGAGTTACTCAACATTTAGCGGTGTGCTTCACAGGAGTACGCTTCTATGATACATGCGGATGCGTACTGCCGTTCGGCTGTAAATGGGGCTGCGCAGTTGAGTTCTATGGCACATATAGCTGCGCAGTACATTTCGAGGACACTTACGGATGCGCAGTAGACTTCTAAAATACAACTGGATGCGCCGTACAGTTTGGTGGTATATATGGCTGCGCAGTAGAGCTCTGTCATGTATGACGCTGCGCAGTACACTTCTAGAGCACTTACGGATACGCAGTACAGTTTGGTGAAATGTATGACTGCGCGGTGGAGTCCTGTCACATATAACGCTGCGCAGTAGAGTTCTGCCACGTATGCCGCTGCGCAATACACTTCTAGTGTACTTGTGGATGCGCAGTAGACTTCCAAGATACACATGGATGCACAATACAGTTTGGTGGTATATATGGCTGGACAGTAGAGCTTTGCCATGTATGGCGATGTCCAGTACAGTTCTAGGACACTCACAGATGCGCAGTAGACTTCCAAGATACACATGGATGCACAATACAGTTTGGTGGTATATATGGCTGGGCAGTAGAGCTTTGCCATGTATGGCGATGTCCAGTACAGTTCTAGGACTCTCACAGATGCGCAGTAGGTTTCTATTATATGCATGGGCGCAGTAGAGCTGATTTTTGTGTGCCGCTGCGCAGTACACTTTTACGACACTCACGGATGTGCAGTAAACTTGTGCATGCTGGGTAGGCTTCTATGGCACATATGGATACGTAGTACAGTTTGGTGGTATATATGGTTGCACAGTAGAGTTCTGATATATATATATATATATATATATATACCGCTGCGCAGTACTATTCTAAGATGCTTACAGTTGCGCAGTTCAGTTTGGTGGTGCGCTAGGATGCGCAGTAGGCTTCTATAGCACATACTAACGCACAGTAGTACTTTACGGTACTTGGAGCTGTGTAGTATAAATATATGTTACCTAACACTGTGCAGTACACTTGCACGGCGCACAGGGCTGCGAGGTACTGTTTTCGTGAAGTCTGTCACATGGTCTGTTCCAAGCTAAATGCCGATAAAACAGTGATCAGTCATTCACCGACAGACGATAATGGTTCGTATCTGTGCTAAGAAAGCACGAGTCAATAAGTGGTTACCAGAAACAGATAGCGCTAACGCCAAGTCAGTTAAATTGGAGGGATATCAAAAGTTGCACGTGGAAAACTCTCAATTTGAACAGGGGGTGTTGCCAATTTGAAAGTTTTACCAGGACGAACACATATTTGCTGACGCATAGTAAAGGTTAGAAATTTGAGCACGGTGTGCCTGAACCAACTTTAAATGCAAGATCATATCACATCCAATTTTTTTCTTGGATTCAATTTGGGGGCTCAAAAATAGTGTGCAAAAAAATTTTGAGCCAAATCCCCCGAGCCGTTTTTGAGAAAAGTGTTTTTTATGGGTTAAAAATAGAAATTTTCAGAAAAATGTGATGCATTTTAATTTTTTTCACTTTATTTAACGAAATATGTTGAATAAATGTAATATCAGTCCATATCAATACTAAAACAAAAAATAATTTATTTTTAAACATGTCGGGCATTGTATTCTTGTACAGCTTTTAGTAAGTTACTTGGGTAATGAGGGTGTGTGCTCGAAACTTTATATTTCGCCCAGGTCGTTTTAAAATCCGAATGGACAGATTCCATGGCTTGTTCACTATAAAATCCAAGGCCTTTTTCAACTTTACGACAAAAATCAGGGACATGAAAAAAAACCGCGTGAACTTTAGGTGTTATGGTAATTTCCAAATCACAGTAACTTCGCTGAAACTCAGATATACAATCTACGTATTTCGGGTTTAATGTTGAAGAAAAACAAGAATCAACGACAGATTCAAAAGCCTTAAAGCACCTTACATATTTTAAACAACCAATGCTACATATTCCACGCAATAAGTCGATTTTTTCTAACAGCATTTTGCAAGAATTACCTGCGAACGCTGGACTCCCATGTACAAACTCGCGAGTAACATTACACATCCTAGCCCATTGGAGACTCTCTTCTCCGAATTCCGTCAGCATGTGTTTATACATTTTGTTCACAACCCCGAGCATCAGATGTAGTTCTGGTGGTGGAATTATTTCTAATATTTCTGTGTTAGCGTTTTTTGAGAAAATTATAGGAGCATTTGTACAATTTTTATACTTTTTCGCAGATGATGTTTTTCGTCCACTGTCTTGCCACGCCACAAAATTTTCCGTACAATTTTCAACAGTTCTGTATTCCCCACACACGTTTAATTCATCTTTTGATGCAGTACACCATGTGCAAGGAAACCTGCTTGCGTGTGACATAATGCCCGTTAATACGTTGGCAAGTTTCAAATCAGTTGCTATTGTCCCTTCAAAATCATTCAATTTTAAGAGTGACCACATCAATGAAACGTTTTCATATTTCTCTTGTGTATGTGCCACTATCCCAAGCAGTAGTAATTTCTTGACGCCAGAATCCTTAAACTTTTTTGCGACCACGCCTTCGGTATACTGCTGTCGGCCTTCTACATTTGCAAGTTCTGATTCATCCAAAGATTGCATCGAAAGGCAAACTTTCAAAAAACCTCCGCCGCTGTCTATTCCGAATTTCAAATGCATTTCGTCAACTTCCCTTTTTTCTCTAACAAACTGGAGTAATCCTTTTACATCATTGCAAAACACTAAAGTTTCTGCAGCAGTTGCAGTTTCGTTATTTTTAGTATTAATCACATTACACTCTTTCATACTAAAATACAAATCAAGAGAATGATTCAAAGTTTTTAATTTTTGTTTTAAATGTGGTTGAAATAATTTTCTGTCATTCGTAGCGATGCGAAGAGCTGCTGTAATACCATGCACTTTATTCGTTGAAAGCCCATAACTTGTTCCAATTTTTAAAACATCTTCAGCAGAAACACGCTTCCGTTTTTTGCTTTCTGATTGCTGTTCAGTCAAAGAAATTTTCAAAGGCTTTCCATGTTTCTGAGATAAAGCGATTACAGTATTTCTATCTGATTTTTTTTCTTCAATGTTTGTCGCTTTTTCATTTGAAATCACTTTAATCAAATGACACACCAAGTGTTCTTTTTCTTTTAGGGGTATATCGTTGATAATATGATCTTTTAAATTTTCGTAATGCTTCGGTGTACAAGAAAAATGTGATTTTCCTATTACTAATTCTGTATGGCACTTTTTGCAGTATCTTGTTTTATTTCTTTCTTTCGCATCTGATGCGTTTTTAACAAAATTGTTGTGTCCTGGTGTTCTCACTAAGTTACACAAGTCGCATTCGCATAATTTACCTTCTTTCGATCTAGTTTCTTTCTTTATTAATTTGAATGTAGAATAATCTGGTGATTTTATACTCACTTTATCTTCATCACTTTTGAGCGAACGATAAACAAGGATTCTGCAGCCATTACAAACAACTACAGGGAGGCGATTATCTTCAGCATCATAGCCCACAATCTTTTGAATAAGATTTTTCAAATGATTACTAATCTTAAACAATTGTTTATTTTTTTTAAGACAAAGAAGGCAAATTTTCGCACGGTTTTCATCATGAGTTCCAGCATGGTCTTTAGATTTTGCAGACATATTTTACGATTTTTTCACAATAACGCACTTGGTCGAAATATTCAAAAACACTAAACAACTACAGACTACGCGATACACTATTGGCAAGGATATCTTGCCTACTAATGAGTAGCAAAAATTATTTTAACGGAACTTGTTCTCGATATGTTTACATTAGGCAAGAGACTGCATCAATGTTTACATTATGCAAGAGACTGCATCAATGTTTACATTTACGTCTTGTTGTGTATTGTGTTGACACAAGCATGTACGATGATAGGTATATTGTAAGACGTACTTGAAAGACTTTATTATATTTTAGGAATTTATTATATTTTTTATTCAGTTCTATTTTAAAAAGTTGAAATTTTAATGTCTCAGGATCCTTTTTTTGAAATTTCATAGTATTTTTTATGATTAAAATGCAAAACAAATCAATTCATTACATTTTTTTGAAAATTTTGATTTTTAACCCATAAAAAACACTTTTTTCAAAAACGGCTCGGGGGATTTGGCTCAAAATTTTTTTGCACACTATTTTTGAGCCCTTGAATCGAATCCAAGAAAAAAATTGGATGTGATATGAACTTGCATTTAAAGTTGGTTCAGGCACACCGTGAGTCGAATGCTTGTGCCGCGCAGCAGCTAAGCGGGTAGTGCAGACATTGTTATTAAACAATGCACTGCTGCAACGCTGCAGTCTCGGACTAGTGTACTCAATCCAGCGGTGTTGATAAACAAATTTTTGGTACAAGGAGACACTGATGTACAATTCTACTATGCTTTTTGGACACTATTGTTGTTGACAGAGTTGAGTACGATATTCCTTAGTCAGCACTAATAGAGTTACATGTAGTGTACACAAATAGTTTCTCTAAGCTTTTAATAAGTGTCTGTAAAAAAATTGATTTCCTCACGTGATCGCGTTATTGGATAAACCTTTAAATTTCTCACTGACGGTGTGTTTTCCATAAGTGACAAGTTTATTAGTTAGTAACAGCATTCTCGAATGAACTTTATAAGTGGCTTAATCGAACATACGTTATTATATTTCAAACTTTCAATCGAAGTCTGTAAAAATACTTAGCTGTGAAATAATATAAAAAGTAGGTAAAATGGCTCCGTTTTCTCGGTGTTGTAATCATTTTAGTAAAAAAAAGACACTGCAAAAATTTGAATATGTCAGTACGTCGCAAAATTACAAAATCCCCCAAAAACCAATCACAATGTAAAAGCTGTTTTAGGAAACTATGCACCACCCCCTTCTTCTTTACCGAACCGTATTGATGATCAGAATGAAAATTACCTCAGCAATGAATCAGAAAATGAAGTAGAAGGCGTGGTTTCTGGAGAAGTGGAAGACTTGTATCTGAATTCCGAGGATGAAAAATTAATAATAAAGCTCAACAAAATACTTGAAATTTTGCAAATTCCCCCAATTGAAAATCGGAAGGATCGAAGACCAATAAAAGCCCAAAAACCAAAGGTACAAGAAATAAGGGAAGCTATAGACTTTGAGCTGCAGAAAATATTTGAAGTTGTAAACAAAAACGAGAATGAAATAAATGAACTCGTTGAGGAGATGAAAGAAAAAATCTCTGAAACAACAACAAAATCAGAAAAAGTTCAGTTCTTAAACGATGTTGCCAAGAAGTTGGGAAATTCGGCGTATACAACACACGTTTAGTGTTCCTTATAATATGGCTCGTTTGGCAATAGTCATTCACACCGAACATGGAATCGGTTCATCTCCTAATCCTAAACTTGGAAAAAGACTATCTGAAGAGGCAGAAACGCTTGTTCATAATTTTTATCGCCACAGCGATTTTAGTCGGCAAATGCCTGGAGAAAATGATTACGTGTCAGTAAAGAAGAATGGAGTTCGAGTACATGAACAGAAACGACTACTCTTGGGAAATTTGAAGGAGTTATACGTAGCTTATAAAGAGAGATATCCTGACTGTAAGGTTGGGTTTTCCAAATTCGCGGGATTAAGACCAAAGGAATGCATTCTGGCGGGTGGTAATGAAACACATTCAGTTTGTGTGTGTAAAATTCATCAAAATATGAAACTGATGATAGCTGGAGCACGACTGAAAGAGCTTGCAGATGCACAACCTGGAAATGATTTTCTTGGATTGTATAAAGACATTTCAGGCACCATGGTATGCGAGAACCCAAAACCTGATTGCTTTTTAAATTATTACAAAAATTGCCCTGGTATAATAATAGTAACAGAAAAGTTACATGAATTATTTGACAAAAATTGCATTGATAATGTCACGTACAAACGATGGACAAACACAGATCGCTCAATGTTAGAAACTATTGTAAACTCCGGCGACGAATACGTTCATGTAATTACAAAAGATTTACCTGATCTGTTGAAACATGATTTCCCAGCGAAGGTTCAAAGTAAATATATTGATGATACCAAACAATCCCTTCAAGCAGGAGTGTTTTTAGTTTTATGCGATTTTGGTGAAAATTCTACTAATGTAATTCAGGACGCCATCCAAAATCACTACTGGTGCCAGACACAAGTAACGATCCACCCCTTTGTTGTTTACCATAAAGAAAATGAGGAAGTAGTGCACGACAGTTTCATGATTATTTCGGATTGCCTTCACCACGATGCAACTGCCGTTAATTTGTTTTCAAAGAAAGTAATCACAGAACTAAAAAGTCGATATCACGTAGAAAAGTTAATACATTTCACCGATGGAGCTGGTTCGCAATATAAGAATAAATTTAATTTTCTTAATCTTGCGCACTTTAAAGAAGACTTCAAAATCAAAGGAGAATGGCATTTTTATGCCACTTCCCATGGAAAAGGGCCTTGTGACGGATTATCTGGAACACTAAAGAGCGAAGCTACAGCAGCGAGTCTGCGAAGACCACTAGATAATCAGATTACGACGGCATCCTTGTTGTACGATTGGGCCATCAGCGCTATGCCAAAAGTGAAATTCATTTTTTGTGCCGCAAGCGAATATGAAAATCATGCGAAATTCCTTAGCGATCGTTTTCTGAAAGCTCAGACAATTGATGGTACGAGAGGATTTCATTCCTTCATACCGATCAATAGCCATCAAATCCGTTGCAAAATATATTCTGCTGCTCCTGACACAACATCAAAAATATTTCAGATACAAAAATCTGCTCCTAAGCGAAAATATTCTAAGCGAGAGAGAAAAATAACTAAGTAAACAGGAATGCTTGAGACTGCAGCGTTTCAACAGTACATTGTGTAATGACAATGTCTGCACTACCCGCCTAGCTGCTGCGTAGCTCAAGCATTCGACTGGAATGTCGTTCTTTAAATATTCATAACTCGCGAACCAGATGAGTGTCCGTCAAGTTTTTTTTTGAAATGAAAGATAAAAGAACAAGGAATATTATTCTCAAAAAAAATCAAAAATCAAAAATAGCGAAATTTGTCAAAAATGAAATCAAAAAATTTTTTTGAGTTTTGTTTTGGTGAAAATTTTGAAATTTTTTTTTGTTCTATATTTTATATAAAACAGCATCTTGTTTTACAAAGTGCCTATAAGTTTCATTAAAATCCGAAAAAAATTGTCGGAAATATTACAATTTAAAAAAAAAACCACCCCAAATTTCAAAATGGCGTCACGCCCAGAATTTTCAAAATTTTTGAAAATCCTTCTGCCAAAAAGCAATACCCATAAAGTACCACAACAACACTGCGTTTCATTGAAATCGATGAGATGCCTGCCAAGATTGATTTTTTTGACGTGGAAAGCGTCTAAAATGAAAAATTCATCTCTTTTAATAAAAATTGTTTTTTTTTTGTAGTTAAAATTAATCTCTCATGGTATGAAAGCCATCCTTCTTGGATGAAAATTCCCGTTTTTTAGGTCCAAATTAATATTTTTGTTAAGAATTCAAATTTATGGGTTAGAAATTCAACTTTCCTCTAAGATATCCTCTTTTGGTAGAAATTTCTTGTTTTTCCATCTGAAATTGTAATTCTTTTTTG
Organism: Andricus quercusramuli; assembly: GCA_932178445.1. Taxonomy (NCBI): domain Eukaryota; kingdom Metazoa; phylum Arthropoda; class Insecta; order Hymenoptera; family Cynipidae; genus Andricus; species Andricus quercusramuli. The sequence continues at coordinate 9,492 of CAKNXH010060419.1, forward strand.
GTTTCCGCCATCGAAAATGTTTTGCAAAAATCGGATGTTCCAATTTTACGCTAAACGACTACAGATACATAACAGAAGTTCAAGAGAAGAATTTTATATTTTCAAAGTATCGGCGATTTTTCTTTCAATCATTTTTTGATGGGACTCTCCTTTTTGATTTTATACAGCGGAAATTTTGTATCGAAGCTTTTTTATAGAAAGAGCTGTAGAGAAATTTTTCAATAAATTAAAAAAAAAAACACATTAGAGATTATAAAACTTTGCGGGACTATATTATACCAACAATATTCTATACTTTCAAGAATAAACATTTTCAGTAGTTTTTTTTTTGTCAATTTGGGCATTTTTATTTTTGTAAAATTCAATTTCGGTAACTATTTTTCTTTCACTTTGGAAATTCGGAAAATTATTGAATCCCTAATTATCATTACACATTCAAATTTCAAAAGACTAAGAATTCTGAAATAGTACCATGGAAGAAAAACATGAAGACGAACATGAATATGCATTTTGAGAACAGTAATAACATCAAATTTATGATTTAAATTTTCTTGAAAATGGAGAAATAAGTCATCTATGGATAGTCATTAATTTGAAGAAAAAAAACTTGGGAAGACTCATTTGCCATTTTTGATACACTTACTTTTCCAAGATTCATTTCTTATTATTCTTTTTCAAAAAATTAGGGTTGCATAATTTATTTTAAAATTTATAAATGCATCAAAATTATTAACACGAATATATATTCTGCAATGGAGGAATAGAATACAAAAATCCACTTTATTATTTTAAGAAATCAAAATTAAAGAATAAGGTAATATTTTTACTCTTTTTAAATGAACTAAGAGTTTGCGGGAAATTCTTTCATGTTTTTTTAAGAGTAATTGTATTTAATGTAGGATTTGAATTTGGTTGAAATTGTATAAATAAATAATCTATGGTTAGTTAACAATTTGAATCAAACTTTTTTTTCAAATGGCAACTGCTCTTTCTCTCGTGTATCTGATATTTCACAAAACCTGTCCTACATTACATAACCGCAAGACACGATCAATTCACATCGCATAACATGAATGGCTGTACTTTTGATACAGATTGCAACTTGCTCGTACATCATTTATCACTGTTTCATATCCTTACCTATATATCATGGAAATGAACTTTATTTTCCATTAATTTTTCTTCTATCATACAGAATTCATATCTATAAAATACAAGAAATAATAAGAAATTAATTATTATGAGAAATATAAATTTGTTTACTAAGCATATTTGGTATATATATATATATATATATATATCATATTATAATTTGACTTGAAAAAAAAATAAATGGAAAGTAATTACATAAATATAAATAATCGAACATTTAAAAAAGAGGAGTGTCGATGGGATTCTAAATTGGTGGAATACACATTTTGTAAACACGTGGTTTAGAATATTTATTCATTTTTTCTCTTGAAACGTACAATAAAACTTTGAAGTTTTTACAAGTGAACAATATGATAATTGTAATATGCTAAAAATCTGTATACGTGAGAATTGTGAAACACTTATTGGAACCTTCAAAAGCTAAAAATTTGTGCATAATAATTTTTCTGTGGATAAAAAAGTGGGATGAAATTGTAAATATGACTAATGGATATTAAAATTACAGTATGCATGTAAATTATAATATAAATTATAATAATTTAAAGGAGCAAAAGGAATTCAACTCTTGTGGCATGTGCGTAAATTAAGTAATTAATAATATTAATATTCTGCCAATAATATTATGCAATTTGTGAATACGAACTTTGAATTAGTGTTCAATGAAAATTACATAGAAAAAAGTATAAGGTATAAGTATATACAGGGCTCGGAACTGCTCAAGCTTGAAAGAATAGTAAAATAATTACCATACTTCTTTAAAAAGAGTAACCGAAAAGTAATAGTAATGTGTCAAAAAAGTAACAAAAAAAATATTTTTTCACCAAAAAGACGAATTTTCCACCAGAATTATGAATCTTCAACAAGAAATGTATTTTTAAGAAAGTAGTTCAACTTTTAATATAATGGTTGAATTTTTCTGACCACAAACAAATTTAATATAAAAAACAGTAGAATTTAGTGAAAAAGATGATTTTTCAACAAAATAGGTTATTTGGCAAACAAATTGTTGACTTTTTGAGCTAAACATATCAATTTTCACAAATCAGTTGAATTTTCAACCATTAAACATGGAATTTTTATATAAAAGTTAGAACTTTTCAATTGAAATTCTTAAAATTAAAAATCGTTCAACTGCACAATTCTAAATTTCAACTTTCATACATTGTACCGCTGGAAGATTTAAAAAAACATAAATCCACGCTATCATTTTCAGTGCTGTGAATTGAAAAATAATTCAAAAAAAAAATTTTAATCGCATCATTTTAAGCAACTCGAATTTCTCCTACAATTTCTTGAAAATCCTGCAAAAGTGAAAAAATTACCTCAAAATCAATTAAATATTCTTTTAAAATTAACTTAAAAAATAAGAATTTTTTATTCATTTAAAACTTTTCAATATGCTTAAAGAGCTTATGAATGTTGTTTTCGAAATTTTCAAATATCTGAATTCTGTTTACAATCTTTTTTAATTTATCTTAATATTAATTTTTCAAAATGAAAAATAATTTTAAATTTTATCAGAAAAACTAAAAATTATTTTATTATCATAGAACCTTTAAAGATCTATAAATGGCTTTAAAATTTGATTTCGAAATCTTCAAAAATCTAAATTGAGTTCTTTGTTTCTCGAAATTTCGTCCAGTTTTAAATTGAGTTTGGATCTTCTCAAAACTTGTAAATATCTTTTAAATTCTTTCTAAATTGACAATTGTTCAATTGCTATTTATGCATCAAAATTCAATAATTTCACTGACATATTCAAAATAATTTTAGTAGGAAAATTCAAATCGTATGGAAAATAAAATGTTGCTTAATATCCCAAAAAGTCTTCATTAATTTAAAAAATTCGAATTAAATGGTTACGAAAGGAGCATTTCAGATTGAATCAATATTTGAATAGGATTTTAAATTGGATAAGCGCGTTTAATTTTGAATTTATTAATTTGAAATTTTCTTAGACTTAAGAATAGTCTATGAAGTTTCAATCAAAAGTTTACATTTGTTCAACTACTGAGGCTTTCAAATTGGAGAAGTCATATTTTCAACGTTAAAATCTGTTTTGACTCGTCCTTTGAAATCAATAATCGTTCAATTTTCAATAATCGCAATACGGTTCATTGTGATTAATTATAATAGCAAAAGTACTTGGTAAAAGTGAAAAATTAGTTTTATTATAGTTTCTTGTAGAAAATTATATATTACATATCCTACAAAAATTGACAGTACAGTTCAATTTGAAACTAAGAAATTAAAAAATGTAAAATCCTGTAGTTTTCTGTAATACCTCTCAGATTTTTACGAAAAAGTAGAACGCATATTGTCAATAAAAAGTTATACAAGTTTTTGAATTGTCGAAAGTTATACTTCATTGTTTTTTTTTTTGCTTTTTTACAAGTAAATACAAGAAGAAGTTAACTATTTGTATTTAACTATATTTTTTTGTTAAATTTAGAACATTTTTCACAAAAAAGTACATGTTTTAACCCAGAATTACAGTTATAGAAATGTTGTACCTTTTTGTAAAAATTTTTTCCACCAAAAATTTTTTAACAAAAATTGTTCAACATTGAACCGAATTTCGAACAAAGGAGATAAATCCCCATTGAAAAATATAATACAAAATCCGATATTTCAAAAAAAAAAAGGTAAAGAATTCTCGATAAAAACTAGCAATTTCAGCTAAAAAGCAGGTTTTATCAGGATTCATAATAATTCAATTGATTTTAGCCTATTCACTCATTGACAATAAACTGAATTTTACATGATTTTTATTAATATTTTTCAGTTCTCTTCCATACTACATCTCCCGCATGTCCCGATCTGTTCCGAATGGTCCCGAACCAAAACAACCCTAAAAAATGGCGGATCCGACGACTTCAGGTAGGCCCAGATCGTTCCATTGAATCCTGCACCTAGTGTGTTATAGATATCAGTAGAAAAAACTGATGAATTTTTTTTAGAGATGAGATAACTTGTTGAGCAAGGAAAATTTTGAGAGAATTAACAATAATCGTATATAATAATGGTCAAACTTGCAAATCTTAGCAAACAAAAAATCAAACAGTGGCAGTCGAAAATGGATCTTAAAGCTGAACACATGTACTATACGATGCCGTTCCTCGAAATAAAAAAATCCTTCTCCCTTCCATAAATTCATAAATTTGGCAAAAATTGCCATTTTTGACCGTTTAACCTGAGCTTAAATTTCTTTAACTGAAAAAAACTCAAATTTCGCAGGCGTGTGGCATTATGATGGAATTATAATAATGGTGCAGCCATTGAAAGCAATATCAGACGATGTTCATGATAAGGATGATAATCTAGTGAAGACAAGATCAGATGATGACGATTATCCAGCCAATAAAGACAACATCAAATGATGATGATGATTCAGA
>CAKNXH010060420.1:0-15994 GCA_932178445.1 Andricus quercusramuli
TTCATATTTCTTAGGTAAAATTATAAAAATGTATATGATTAATGTGATGCTACAACTAAAATAGCTATGCCAACTTGAATAGTTCGTAACAGTATTATTAATTATTTAAAAATGTGACTTTTGGAATCTGAAGCAATTCTGAAGAATTTTTTTGAATTGGCCTGGAGATTTTCTGAGGAAAAATCTGGGAGAGCTGAAGATTTATTTTTTTGCCACCTGGCAGCACTGCAGCCTACTTCTATTTTCAGAAGTCACTTGTTTTTCATTTGTTCTTCATGAAGTTATGTACAAAAAACAAGTGAAAAACAAGTGGCTTCAAAAAATACAAGTAGGCTGTTATTGCGCGCAATCGCTCAATTATGTTTCGACTTCACTCAGAAAAAAAGTTGTCAAGAAAGAAAAGTATCGTCCTCTTGCCTGTATTGTTTTGAACCAACTGAACATCTCCTTCATACAAACAGACTTATTTGGCTGCAAGATTAGGTGAAGTTTGTCGCAAATGGATAGTGTTTGCTGCAAAAATATTCTTTTTGAGACAAATGAAAATCTTCTCAACCTTCAATTATATGAGAGGAAAATTCATTTGTTTCAAAACGCATTCTTTTGATCCAAAAGGATATTCCTCTGAGTCTTATTCAAGTATCTACATGGTATTTCGGTATTAGGGAACGTCCATAAACTACGTAGCCTGTTTTTCTTTTGTTTATAACGTTGTGTCCTTTATCACTTAACGGCAATTGTCTTTTCGTCTTTATTCAAACAAAAGAAGAACAGGCTACGTGGTTTATGGACGCTCCCTTACTGTTGCAACGCACGGTCTTTCGTTCTTTTGGACTTTATCTTGTTTGGAAATATATCATTTAAAATAAAAGATTACAAATAAAATTCATGATTAATAATGTCAACGAAAATAACTTGGGGTCATTTTTGTGCCAATCCTTTTGGCAAGGAAAAGCATTGGAAAACACCAGACTTAAGATGTTTGTCGGTAAGTCAGAGGTTAAAATTTCCCCAATTGCCGAGCAACGCTAAAATTTGCCAGCCTTGTAGAAAAGAATTTAAGAAATTGAGTTCACAAGTGCCTCCAAATGAATCCAGCATGGAAGAAGTTGTTTATGGCAGTGAGGTCGATGACAACTGTATAGAAAAAGAAATCAGCGATGATCCAGATTTTCTATTTGTTCCGATAGAACATAGTGGTTGTAGAGATCAAAATCACAAAGCAGGTCTAGAAACTCTTCAACAAATTATACAAAAATTTAAGGTGAGTACTGATGGTGACGAAAAAATAACATTACTCACACTTGCTCCTAAATCATGGAGTCGTAGAAAGGTAATGGAAGAATTTGGTGCAACGGAACGTCAAGCCCGGAAAGCTGACCAATTATTTCAAAAACGTGGAATACTGGCTTTGCCTGGACTCAAGCCAGGAAGAAAACTGCCACCAGGAATTGAAGTAGTAGTGATTAGTTTTTATGAAGATGACGAGAACAGTCGATTAATGCCGGGGAAGAAGGATTTTGTATCCATAAAAAAGGAAGACGGTACTCGCGAGCATGTGCAAAAACGACTTATCTTGGGCAACCTGTCAGAGTTATACGACCGTTTCAAAATAGAGAATGAGGAAATAAAAATTGGGTTCTCAAAATTTGCACAACTTAGGCCTCGACATTGCGTTCTAGCCGGAGGAAGTGGTACCCACACAGTTTGTGTGTGTGTTTATCACGAAAATGTGCATCTCATGTTAGATGCAATTGATATAAAGCATCTGACTGAAGACTCAGATAGAAAACTTATTGATTATCACGACTGTTTAAAATTAATGATGTGCACTAATCCAAGTCCTGCATGTCATTTCAGCGAATGCGAAAATTGTCCTGGCATTGATATCCTGAAGGAACAGCTGACTGAACTTCTGGATGAGAACTGCGTCATTGAGTTAAAATATCAAATTTGGCAACAAACAGATAGGAGCAATCTGGTAACTGAAGTAGCTGAGACCGATATCTTCATAGAACAACTCTGCGAAAAACTTGTAAACTTAAAATCTCATGAGTTTTATGCGAAGATGCAAGCATCGTTCATCAAAAATCTCAAAATAACTCTATTGGTTGGAGTTTTCTTAATCATGCTTGATTTCGCGGAAAATTATGCTTACGTTTTTCAAAATGCTATCACACCATGACACGGTTGCTGTTTATCTCTGTCAAAAATGAATTATTGAATATCTTAAGAAGCATTTTCAACTTGTAAAGATTCATTACGTCACAGATGGAGCACCACAGCATTTTAAAAATAAATATAACTTCGACAACCTTCTATGCCACAAAAAAGACTTTGAAATTCCAGCAGACTGGACTTTCCATCCAACTGCGCATGGAAAAGGACCATGCGATGGAATCGGAGGAAATTTAAAGCGACTTGCATCAAGAGCCAGTTTGCAGCGTCCAGCAGATAAGCAGATTCTAAGTGCTCATGATTTATATAAATGGGCCAGAGAAAATTTAAAGGAAACAGTTGCACTCTTCAGTTCTAAGGATGATCATTCAGCAATGACAGTGGAATTAGCAGATCGATTCAGTAAATCTGTCACAATACCTGGTACTCTCAAGTACCATGCTTTCACCCCTAATGATAAGGGACAGCTGAACCTTAAACGATTTTCCTATGAAGAGAAGAGTGACATTTTTCCTAAACCTAAACGTACCTTGAATAGGGAGAGTACTTCAAAAGAAAAGAAAAGCAGTAAGAAAAATGGTGAGAAGAAAAGGCGAACCAATTAAAAAGCACTGTGTGGTGAGAGGCAAGAGGATTCATGAAAATTAAACACCCCGAATAGTGAGAGGCGAGGGGACTCACTTAAATTAAGCACCCCGAAGGAGTCTAAAATCGCACTGCCACCTCCACGTGGTAGACTCTGGAAACTATGATTTTACAGATCGTAGGCTGACGACAGGCGTTAATTAATGATTTTTCTGTAGTTGATTCATTTGAAAAAGCACTGTTTATATGTTAACAACGGTTGAATTGTGCACTTATTCATGGAATATTCATTAATAATCAATAATTATCGTAAACTGACGAACTGTAATAGAAAGGAATCATTCATACTGAGAAAAATCAACATCACTTCTGAAAAGGGTAGTTTGCATTTTTTATTTGTTTATAACAAATAATAAATAATATAAACTTACTCTGAACCGCCGACAAACATTCTAAAATGTTTATTAACTGATTTAATGTCATTCGGAATGAACATGAATGCGTTGAAAGAATGTTAGACTTGAAAACTAGTATGTGGACTACTAAAGGATTGCGTCTGAGCACGAGCATTAGGACTGCCTTCACATCGGGGCCTATATCTCGGAAACTGTTCACTGGACCATTTTTTTGCTCAGGACCTTTTTTGAAGCCAAAAGGTCAAGCTTCCTTTTAAGACTATTTAAAAAAAATAAAAATACCCCAAGTTGCTAAAAAAGTTAAATAAACAATTGAATTGTTTAAAAAATGCTTAAATTTTGTTTAGTTTTTTTCGTTAATAAAATAGAAGAAAAGAGTAATAAATAACCTTTCGAAAACCCTCATAAAAATTTTAAATCGCTAAAATAGAAAGGAAGTTACAAGCTTTTGAAAATACCCGTGCAGGCGTTGGGGTTGAAAATGTCACCCCCATCACTTGGAGGGGGGTGGTTTTTGTGGTCTATAAATTTGTCGATTAAGTACTATCGGGTAGGTGAACATATTCCCCGAATTTGAAGAAAATCAAAGAACATGACTTTTAAAGTTGGGGCAGTTGAGAAATAATGCCCCATGTATCAGAAATTGAAATTCTTGGTAGGAAAACATAACAATTTATAGCAGAACACGAATGATTATCTTGATAAATGCTATACTCTCTTATCAGACCAAGAAACTTATAGATATAGATACACGTTTATTTTTCAGCCTGCTGGCCTTGAAAAATTGACTTGCTCACACATCCATTCTTACAGAATTTTCTTAAAGCTAACCCTTAAAAACTAACATCCATCCATTCACTGTCTCTAAACCGCACGCTCTTATCGCCTAGCCTTCTTCACTTCACCTTGCTCGCATGTCCCTACTTTTTCGCATTGCCTCGCTTGCCAACCTCTGTTTTCGCTGTCATACCTAACACTTATCTACTATTTACAATATTTACATGTTACCTATATCTACTTCCTCCCCTATTTACAATCTTTCCGTCTCCATTCCTCTTCCTCCTTCATTCTCCTAATCTACATCTTACCCAACACTCCCTTGACCCATGCTACTGCCCTTTCCCCCCCCTTTTCATGCAACAATACCTCCATTCTTATCTCACTTCTTTCCACTTCCACGCACTCCTTCAACCAGTGCTCCACTCTTGCATTCCCCTTTCTACACAGTTCACACATCCTCTTCTCCCGAGATAGCCAGAACCTATTCAAACCCTCCATACACCCACACCTCATACTCGCTATAAGCTCCTGACTTCCTTTCTCTCCTTTCTCACATAAATATTGCGCTCTTGCCCTTGAAATAATCCAAACATAGTTCCCGTTAAATCTAGACTCTCTTATTCTCTCTTCCCCTTATGTCTTCTCTCTCCATGCCGTTTTGCTTAACCAAGTCATAAACCTTCCTTTCTCCCTCGTGCATCCTTCTCACTTCATCCATCTGCAGTCCATTCATTCTAAAGTACCTTTCCCTCTCAGCCTCCATCTTCCCTCCCTCTTCCATGTTCTCCTGCTCCCACCAACACTCCCTAACCAGCCTACTTCCCCCCTCTTCCAAAAATTTCTCCTCATATTTACACGCCCGGCTCCCTGCTAGAATTCCTACACTCGTTCTCCCGTCTCCCTCCTGACAATATAATTAGGCGTGTTCCTTGCCAACCACAGGGTCCACTTTACATACCTCTCATGCGTTCTATTTACCTCTTCACGTTCCTTCCACCCCCACACCTCTACCCCATACAATAGCACACTCATCACTGGTGAATCAAACAATTTCATTCTCCTTTCAAAATCATCTGCGAATAACTTCTTTCCCAACCCCCACACCTGCCTCTTCACCACATTTGCCCTTCTCACCCTCTCTTTTATGTGACCATCTACTCCTCCATTCCTTCGAAACACGAAGCCCAGGTACACAAACTCTTTCACCTCCTGCACCTCCTTCCACGTCCACTTCCTTCCCTTATCCCTTCCTCCTCCTCCTTTTCTGAACACCATAACCTTGGACTTTTCCGCATTCAGCTCTAACCCGTTTTACCCAGGTATCTTCTCAACCTCTGACCAAGAAACTTATATTAAACTTAAAAAGGATCCAACGAACAGTATACAAAATAATCTCAATTTAATGATTGGTAAATTTTAAAAAAGTCGTTCCATTAAGAAAGACACACCTAGATGTTTAAAAAGCTAAAATGCAGTTGCTCCAAAATCTTGCGGATTGCCTAAGGTCCATAAACTGGAAAAAGTAACAGTTTTGTTAAAAACAACTGGGATTTAATTTATATCATCAAAATTTTCAACATACCAAATAACTTTGAATTAGTTGCAATTATAGGTATACGTTAAAATTCACGTTAAAAATCCATGCCGCAATTGCAAAAGGTTTCTTCTTCAGCGTTAAAAAATTGAAAAGCAAAGTGGCTGTCATTGAAGTCTGCTAAAGGCGGCTTCAAGTGCATCGCTAGTAGGATTTTACGCGCGAAGTTCAAAAATTAAATTGAAAATTAGAAATAGCAATTGTGTCAGATAAATATAAATAAATATAGTAAATAATTGAATTATTGTGAAAAAAGATAGCTGAAAAAATATAGCAATGTTTAAAATGAGCAGGTTGATTGTAAAAATGTTGTCAGATTTGTTGAATTTTAATTTTTTACATTTGACAGCATTAAACTTTATCGACTGCTGTAACACACGAGTTAATAAAAGCCAAACAATAGACGATATAAAAAAGTCAAGAGAAGCTTTCTGACCTTTTTGGAAGCCCTACAAGATTATCATAGCAAATTTTGGAATTTACTTGAAAAATCGAAAATTCAAATTTTCTGAACAATGGTTCTGGCTTTACCCAATAAGAAAAATAATCAAAAATTCCATTTTACGTTTGAAATATGCAAGACACGAAAAAAAATGAATTAACAAATATTAAAAGAAAAGAAAATATAAATTTTTTATTGTCGATTCTTTGATTCCTAAACAATAAAGATGTGGTTGCTACTAAAAAAAGATGAATTTTCAAATTGAAAAAAAAGAAATATAAATTCAAGACAAATAAATTACGAAGAAGAATAGCATATCAGAGTTACCGCAAAACTTCATTTTTAAAATTCTCTAATTTTCCCAGATCAATTTTTCGTTTGCCCTGACCATTGATAACAAAAACCCAGCAATTGAAAATCAATTTTCAATTAAAAATGGAATCGTAAAAATTGATTTTAAGAGATAAATGAATTTTCGATGAAATTGTTAAATTTTTAATCGAAAGCAATTGATTTTCAACTAATAGTTATATTTTTAGTAAAAGGAATTAATTTCCAACCAGAAAAAAGAAAGTTTCCACAAAATAATGACACAGCATTGGATTTAAATTTTCTTCTTTTTAGCATAAAATCCTATGAGCTTACAAATCAGATTCAAGGAAATTAAATCAAATGTTCAAACCATTCAATTTCTTTCAAGTTATAAGGCAAAAAAAAAAGATAACAAAAAGAGTTATGTAAAGAAAATCCATAAAATTATAATTATAATTTTACATCCTATATTTGTATTTTGTATTTCTAAAAGATGTTATCGTGTAAATTCTAAACTTGATTTACGTATGTCCTATTAAACTTCAAATTGAAATATCTGCAATGATGAAGGAAATCTTTAAAAATTAATTCTCACTTTACTTATTCCAATAATTTAAATGGGTTTTCTCCAAAGACGATGAATTTAATTTTCATGTGTTTTCTAAATCACAGGAATTTCTACAAATATATTCTTTAGAAATAAATTCATCCAAATCTAAAATATTAGTGATTTTTTTAATAATAGGCAAACAAATGCCTAGAGTCATCGTTTTGTTATATTTTTTAATTATATACATACTCTGCTTTTGAGCAAGTTTGGTGAATGGTACATATTTATAACAGGGTAAAATGTTAAATTCTCTGTCGAGCTACTCGAAATACCATGTAAAATGCTATCCTGTTGATTAAAATTAATTTAAAATTGGACGAATTTTTTTTTGTAAACCAGGCGCGAAAAAAGCAAGTTAAATTAGATTAAGTGTGTAAATATTGAAATTTCATCATTTTGGAGAAAATCCTCATGTGATAACATTACCTTGGTGGATGTGACGTAGCCTGTTTACAAGTATCATGATCACCTTCCTATTGTTTGAATAAAGACGAAAATGTTACAAAACCGGCTTTTCTGAACTTGATCCATATCGTCCCAAAATTTGCTCGAACATAAAAAAATGCGTTCTTTTGTTGGAAAAAAAAATGATATTTAGATGTTCCGTAAGCCTACATTTTATTCATAATGTCACATATTAAGTGAATCGAGTTGAACCTAAACGTTTGTCTTCACAATTAGCATGACTAGATGTTTACATACATTGTTCGAACAATTAATTATTATTTATAACAATATTCTCTTAGACTAATGCTAGGAGAGTGCGGTTTTTTGTGTAATCTTTTGCTTATGTCGACTCATCAATTAGAGTGAGGTGATAATTAATTTAACATAAACAAACATAATTTCTTGAACAATTTGTTGTTGTTTGTAACTATCTTCTCTCAGTGTAGATTATTATCAATGACACAAATAAATATTACGTAATTGCTAAGCAATCATAAAAAATCTCTACGGCGGAGGAAGGCTAACATCTTACGACAGACAACGACGACAGACGAAAACCGAAGGAAAAAACATGACTTCTCAATCAGTGAGTCCAAAAACGTCGAATCTTGATCAATTTGGCGACACTCAATTTTCACGCAAAACCAATACCTTCCATTTGAGATGAGAATGTCTCAATCAAAATCATCATAATAAAAAATGTCAAAAGATATTACTATCTGCAAGAAACATTCTTGACACTAACAACGTCCTTATCTCACATATATGTGAGATAACGGCTAATTATGTATATATTTGTACTCTGATGATGCAATGGAATATTTTTTAGATACAGTTGTTAACCAATTCAGTCACTGAAGCATTAATCAGTTTGTTCTCCACTTTGCGAAAATGCGGATGCTCTGTACTTTTCTTTGCACTTTGGTGGTCATCGCTAATTCTATTGGTAAATATAATAATATAATATATCTGTAATTCTTATTATACTTCATATAATACATGCCCCCTTCCTAGCTTATAGTCATATAATAGCCATCTGTAGATTTACACTATAAGTACTAGAGATTTCTTTTTTTATGGTACGTTTTTCGCGTTCCATTTTTGAAAAGGATAAAGTGGCCCGTCAGGGAGAGGGAGAAAGCGGGACGGTGGTAACGAAGGAAGAGAGAAGGTGAGGGAAAGAACGTCGAGCGCAAGTGACGGGGAGGATCTCTTGAAGAGGAAGAGAGACAGCCAAAAGAGTCCGGACAAAAGCGTGGTATAGAGTCCGTTTAAAAAAAAAAGGGAGAAACAGTATGGGAAACCCCCCCCCCCCCCCCCGCAAAAATGGAGGGAAATGTGGAGAAGGAGGCTCTCGGTATGCTGATAGGCGGAATCAGGGCCATGAGGGTCGACGTAAGGGGGACTAAAGAGCAGATGGAAGGCATGAGGGAGGACTTGAGAATTAGAGATGAGAAATGGGAAAAGGAGATGAAAGAGCTGAGGGAGAGAGTAGAGGGGTTAGGGAGCGAAAGGAAAGGAAAAGCAGTTAAAATGAAGCAGATGGAAGAGGAAATTAGGGTGTGAAAGGAAAGGACGGAAAAAAGGCTTATGGAGGGCAGGACGGAAATGGAAGTAGGGGACAGAGGTGGGAGGAGCGAGATTAAAGGTATTTGGGAGAGGGTAGGAAATATGATATAAGAGAAAGTGGGAGAGCGTAGGAGTGAGAAGGAGGAAAGGGCGGATAGGGAAAGGTTAAGGGCAATGGAGTTGAAAATGGAGAGAAAAGAGAAGGCAGACAGGAGGAATAATATTGTGATAAAAGGGTTGAAGCTAAAGAGCGGGGAAAAAACAGAGGGTATGGAAGCGCTGCTGCAGAGCATAGGGAGGGTTAAAGGCAGGGTAGGGAAAGTTAAGTTGGAGGGGAGAAAGGACAAGGAAGTGGCGGTTGTGGAGATGGAGAGCTGGGAAAAAAAGTTGGGGGTAATGCGAAATAAGAATAGGATAAAGTAGGTTAAATCGATCACGATTTAACGAGAAAGGAAAGGGATGTGCAGAGAATGCTGAACGACAGGGCTAGAAGGGAGAGGAGTGAAGGGAGTTCGACGAAGGTAGGATATCGGAAAATAAAAATGGACGAGAAAATATGGGGGTGGAAAGAGGAGAAAGAGGTTTTGAAGGAAGTGCAGGGGAATTTCTTTCGTAGGCAGTAGGGGGGTGGGGGTATTGAAGGATAGAGGAGCAGTGAAGGTGCTGTATTGGAACGTAGCAGGGATAAGGAAGAAGAAGGATGAGGAGTTCTGGAGGTATGTCTAGGAATTTGATGTTGTGGGACTGGTAGAGACGTGGGTAGAAAGAAAGGAATTGGACAGAATAGAGCCAAAGCTGCCAAGGGGGTATACGTGGAGACTCCAGGAGGCGGTCAGAGTGAAGAAAAAAGGAAGGGCTAGTGGGGGAATTATAACGGGGGTTAGAGATGGATTAGAGGAAGAAGCTCATGGAGAGAAAGAGAGGGAGAGAGTGCAAATTTGGGATGTAAAAATTGGAGGGATAGCGTGCAAGTTCGTGACAGTGTACAATAAGGATGGGATGGAAAGAATCAAAGAAAGGGTGGAAGACTTGCTAGGCGAAAGAAAGGAGGATATGGGGGTACTGGGCGGGAATTTTAAAGCGAGGATGGGAAGGGAAGGGGGTCTTTACAGGGATGGGGAGAGCTTCGGAAGAAAATCGAAGGATAAGATAATAAATAAGGAGGGGGAGATTCTATGGGACTGGATGGAGGATAAAGGTGGGCAGTGGCGAATTGTATGGCAAATGGGGACGAAGAGGGAGAATGCACATATGTAAGTAAGGTGGGGGTATCGGTGATAGACTATGTGGTCATGAATATGCAAGGATGAGAGGAGACGGAAAAATTCGCAGTAGAGGGGAGGGTGAAATCAGACCATCAGCCATCAAGTCTGTGGATAAGAGGTGAGGGAAGCGGAAGACAAGGCTTTGGAGGGGAGTTGGTGGAAGAGATATGGGAGGATCTGAAAGAGAAGGTGAAAGGGTGTGTGCAAAAGAAGGTATTTAGAAAGCAGAAGAAAGGAATGGTGAAGCCGTGGTGGGAAAGGGAATGTAAAAAGATGAAAAGGAAGGTGAAGAGGAAGTACAAGAAGTGGAAAGAAGGTAATGCGAGAAAGGAAGAGTACGTAGAAATGAGGAAGGGGTTCAGATTGTTGTGTAAGAAGAAAGAACAGGAAAAGGAGCAAGATCTGGAAGAGGAGTTAGCAAATGTTAAGACAGAGGGGGACGTCTGGAAGATAATTAATAGGCTTAGGAAGCGTAGGGTGGGGGTCTGTGAGAAGATGGGGAGTGAGGAGTGGAGGGAATTTTTCAAAGAATCATTCGAGGGCTCAGATTCAAGGAAGACGGATGGGGGAAGTAGAAGAACGGGGGAGGCAGAGATGGAAGAGTTGAATGACGAGGAGATAGAGAAGCAGATAAGGAAGTTGAAAAGGTCAAAAGCAGCAGGGCTGGATAGGGTAGAGGACGAAGCATGGCAGTTTATTACACAAGAGGTTAGGGAGGTTAGGCGTATAAAGTATACGCGATGGTGGTGGCAGAGAGACTGCGGAAGGATGTAGGAGGGAAAGGAATATTGCCGGAGACGCAGGCGGGATTTAGGGCGGGTAGGAGTACTATCGACAATATTTACGTGCTGCAGCACGTGGTGGTTAGAGAATTAGCGATGAAGGGGACGAGAGTGTACGCGTTTTTTGTGGATCTCAAAGGCGCGTTTCCGTCGGTGGATAGGGGGAGGTTATGGGAGGCAATGGAGGATAGAGGAGTAGAGAGAGGCCTCATTGAAAGGGTAAGAGAGAGATATGAAGAGACCAAAGACAAGGTAAGAGGAGGGGAGGGGATTTGGGAGGGATTCTGGATGTTAAGGCACGGGTGTCCACTTAGCCCAACGCTTTTTGCGATTTTAATTGCGGATATGGAAAGTAAGCTGGAGGCCGGGGTGGTAGAAGGAGTCAGGATAGGAGGGGTTAGAATTTGGTCACTAGCGCATGCTAGTTATGGTTATGGTGTTCAGAAAAGGAGGGGGGAGGGATAAGGGAAGGGAGTGGAAGTGCAAGGGAAAGGAGGTGCAGGAGGTGAAAGAGTTTGTGTACCTGGGCTTCGTGTTTCGGAGGAATGGGGGAGTGGATGATCACATACAAGAGAGAGTGAGGAGGGCAAATGTGGTGATCACGCAGGTGTGGGGGTTGGGAAAAAAGTTATTCGCAGATGATTTTGGAAGGAGAATGAAATTGTTTGATTCACTAGTGATGAGTGTGCTATTGTATGGCGTAGAGGTGTGGGGGTGGATGGAAAGTGAAGAGGTAAATAGAACGCAGGAGAGGCACGTAAAGTGGACCCTGGGGTTGGCAAGGAACACGCGTGCGAGAAGGAGACCAGTAGAGGGGTGGGAAGATGGAGATTGAGAGGGGAAGGTACTTTAGAACGAATGGACTGCAGATGGATGAAGTGAGAAGGATGCACAAGGGAGGGAGAAAGGTATATGCGTTGGTTAAGAAAAACGGCATGGAGAGAGAGAAGATAGAAGGGGAAGAGAGGATGAGAGATTAAAGGTTTAATGGGAACTATGTGTGGATTATGCCAAGAGCAAGAGCGCAATATTTATGTGAGAAAGGAGAGAAAGGAAGTCAGGAGCTTATAGCGAGGATGAAGTGTGGTTGCATGGAAGCTTTCATTAGGTTCTGGCTCTCGCGGGAGAAGAAGATGTGTGAACCGTGTGGAAAGGGGGATGCAAGAGTGGAGCACTGGTTGGAGGAGTGCGTGGAGGTGGAAAGAAGTGAGATAAGCATGGAGGTATTCTTGCATGAAAAGGGGGAAAAAGGGCAGTAGCATGGGTGAAGGGAGTTTTGGGTAAGATGTGGATGAAGAGAAGGAAGGAGAAAGAGGAATGGAGACGGAAATATTGTAAATAGGAGAGAAAGTAGAGATAAGTAACATGTAAATATTGTAAATAGTAGAAACGTAGTAGGTATTAGAGCGAAAACAGAGGTTGGCAGGGAGGAAATGCGAGAAAGTAGGTATATGCGAGCGAGGCGAGGCGAAGCGAGGAAGGCACGGCGATAAGAGCGTGCGGTTCTCGAAGACAGTCAAGGAAGGGTTCATAGACTGTCGAGCTAGCCATCTATGCTAATAAAAAAATTGAAAATTCTTATTAAAATTTTTAATATTGTTATCTTTAACTTGTATATTTGTTTAAATATAATATAACATACACAATGACTACTTATATTATTCGCCCGCTTTTTACGCTTTGAAAAATCGGACACGCACTGCGGGGATTAGATTTACCTATCCTCTAAACACGAGACTAACGCAACTCATTCATGATAGCTCAAGTCCCCCGGCTAATCATTCGCGCTGAAAACACGGTTAAAAATCTTGGTGTTGTGCTACAGCTGAAAACTTTATGGCCGCGTGAAAATAATTTGAGTGAGCGCTGAGAATTAGATAACTTGCTGCAAGACTGACTTTGCAAAACAAATTAAACATATTTTTGAAACAATCTTTGTTTAAGTAATGGAAAAATATAATTTTTCACGGAAAATTATTTTTTGACCACTGTTTGTAATTCACAGCGTTATAAAAAGTGTATTTTAGTAAAACTGATGTATTTACCAAATTATATCAATAAATCATTGATAAAACAAAATTTGCACTTAGGGAAGAACCTTCTTGCGTTTATACTCTTGAAAGATGATAGAATTATTGTGATAGATTCGAAAATACATTTTATAGATTGTTATTGAAAAAATTGGTTATTTTAAATGAAATTTTTGATGATAAATAGCAATTTTAACAACAATCCCCTACATGTATTTTAAATTCTATATCTGAATAATAAATTTTGTTAAATAAATAAGTAAATTGTTTGAATAATTGTTTTATATCTTTTTGAAAAAAATAACCCAGGTATTCGATTCTAAATATCTTGGGGACCTCTCAGTGTTTCAAGAAGTATTAGTGTTGACTCGATTACCTTCTAAACAGCTTTTTTTTATTTATTAGAATTATAATTGTGACGATGGCTTTTGTGTAAATGTATCTATAATCAAAAACAATAATAATAATAATAATAACAACAATAATCGGTAGGCGTAGGGATGTGGCGAACCCATCGCCCGAGAGCTCCTGCTCTCGCAGTCAGCCGCGTTGCTTTGGGCTAACTCCCCAATGCAACGAATTAGGCGGCTACGACACAAGTATCGCGCAGTGCCACCCACAATAGGCCTCTCTCGGATGGAGGCCATGGTTCAGTTGGGAGTGGCAATAGGAACGAACCGAGGCGACGACCAGGCAATGACCCCCGGACAAACGCGAGAACATCGATTTAAATGGTCGGACCAACTCAGGAGGGACCTTCCTACCTGTTGGCAAAGAAGCTCACCGGCGCGGAGAGGATTCATGAAGAGGTTACATGACCGTTGGGGCAATATGCACCCGGAATATGCTCATAAAACGCCTCAGTATTTAAGAGATCAGGTATCCTTCTTGCGAAAAACGGATATGAAGCTGTTTATCAACAGGAAGAGGAGCAACATCCTCCAGCGAACATTCCACCCGTTCCAGCAAGACCACCTTTGCAGATAGCCGATAATGTCAACATGAGAAGTAGGAGATCTATCCACCAAAAAGTCTTCCTCAGGATGGACAAATTAGCTGAAGCTAATACTGCTCTCCGCGATTTGCTCCCCGAAGATGTTAATCTCTGGAATCTGAACTGTGTAGTTTACGAGAAGGCGGTCTCCCTGCTTAGCGACGATAGAAGTAACGAAACTTCGGTACGTCTGAGTAAGACACGCGAGCGTATTGCACAGCTTCAGTTCAAAATTGAAACGGCGAGACGGCATGCATCAAATGTTCAGTGCGTGATTAGCTACATAACAGCAAATAAAAAGTTCACTCCAAAAGTTAGGGCACTTGCTCGAAACTTGAGGAAAGCAAATCACACGCTGAACAAGTGTAAACTGTCGACCATCAAGCAGCACTGGACGCAAAAAGTAAGATCTCTTTCAACAGCGAAACAGCGCCTTGAACGGCGAGTTAAGTGGATTCAGGAAAATTCCACCTTTTCTACTAATCCTTCCCGTCTGTTCAATAAAGCGTCATGTGTAGTTAAAAATCCGCCTAGTCGAGAAGAGATTCAAATCTTCTGGGAGCAAGTATATGGAGATACTTATCAGCTAAATGAAGACGCTTCCGATATATCACTCTTTCGTAACTTTTGCCAAAGGCAAAGGTTACAAGATCCAGAGGAAGAGTGTCCACTAATTACTGCTGAAGAAGTGAAGAAAGTTATCGCTAGAACTAAAAACTTTTCGGCGCCAGGGCCAGATAAAATCAACAACTTTTGGTGGAAGAAGTTTACTTCTACGCACCAACATCTAGCTCGTATATTTACTACTTTCTTAAACGGAGAACAACCCGTCCCGCAGTGGCTAGTGGAAGGACGCACGGTATTGATCCCTAAGGCCGGAGATTTGTCATGTCCAAAGAACTACAGGCCCATAGCTTGTTTAAACACCAGCTACAAGCTATTCACTGGCATCCTCAAAGAGAGGATATTGACATCTATCGAGCCGGTATGGAGTGCAATAGTCGAACAACGTGGATGCAAGAGAGGGCTGGCAGGTTGCAGGGAGAACCTGTTAATAGACAGGTGTATTACCCAGGATTCGATCAGGTATCGACGCAATCTGTCCATGGCTTGGATTGATTACCGTAAGGCAATCGATAACACGAACCATGAGCTTCTTATCAAGCTCCTTGAGTGCATGGAGGTGCATCAAAAAATAGTGAGATGCATAGAAGAGCTTATGCTCTTGTGGCGGACAAGATTTGTCATAACATCTGACAAAAGACAAGTGACTACAAGCTTTGTCACATATAAGAGGGGGGTCTTTCAAGGAGACTCTCTAAGTCCGATACTTTTCTGCATTTCCCTCTTGCCTCTATCTATTGTGCTCCGAGGCAAAAGCTCTGGATACCTATGTGGCCCGCCGAGCAGAAGAGAATATAAGGTCAACCACCTTTTATACATGGACGACCTTAAACTCTTTGCTTCCTCAAAAAAGGACCTTAACATCCTTGTAGATGCGGTAAATAGGTATTCTAAAGCGATTGGCATGAGCTTCGGACTGGACAAGTGTGCCTGCGTCCACCTACACCAAGGAAGACTAGAAACTACATCATCCAGTGACGATCAGGATGTTCAACTCATAGGCGGAAATACCATTCAACATCTTGGTATTGGAGAAACATATACATATCTTGGAATACCGCAAGCGGAAACCCAAAATGTGCATAACTTGAAAACGGCCCTTGGAAAAAGGTATCGCCAAATTCTCAGAAAAATTTGGGCTTCCGAATTATCTGGAAAGAATAAGATCCAGGCGACCAATATGCTGGCCATTCCTATACTGCTCTACACGTTTGGTGCAGTAAAATGGAACGTCGATGAGTTAAAACAACTTGATCGAAGCACACGCAAGATGATGACAATTCAACGAAGTCTTCATCCTAGATCTTCCGTACCTCGAATATATCTCCCTCGCGATAAAGGAGGTAGAGGATTGCTAAGCTTAGAG
>CAKNXH010060421.1:0-23014 GCA_932178445.1 Andricus quercusramuli
TGACTCTCAACGATAATTTTTCGATTATCGTACCGAGTTTTTAAGAGTTCCCACGCTACTGGATAATTTTCATTTGACGTTTCGAGCGACGCAGTGACTTCCGCGGCCTCACCTTTCACACAGGCCTTGAGGTAATAAAACTTGTGAATAACTGGAATCTCGTCATTGTCGTGACACATCGCTTTAAACGAGTCGTGAAAATTAAGCCAAGTATCGTAGGTGCCGTGAAAAGTAGGCGTTTGGATTTTAGGTAGCTCAAAACGCGAGGACGGTTGAAATACATTTCCGCGTAATGAACGGCGATTGTTAAGCGAATCCGACGCTTCACTCGGTGGGTTAGATGACGTGGAGGCCATCGAAAGTAATTTCTTATTTATGTACTTTTTAGCTAACCCGCTGATCGTGTAAAAGCGATTTTCGAAGGAGGACCTTTCTGACTCATTATCTTTTTCCTCCTCGACGGTGGTCGAGAGATCATCGATTTTATTTTGTACCGTATTAAATTCATCCCAAAACGTGAGATGTCTAGTTAATCTACCCTCTAAGTCAAGTGTGTCTCCACAGTGGGAGTCTGTAACCCATACGTGGCGCGTCCCCGGGTGGCGGATAGGGGAATGCTCGCTCGAAACAGAGGGTAGGGCTGAAATAAAATAGGCCCCGCGGACCAAACAGACTGGGTGAAGGACACACCGAGAAAAAACCACGACCGCTTCCTGTTGCGGCCCTGTACCGAGGGTTCCTGCTGAATACGGTTACACTACTCAATACGCAGTCGCAGGCAAGGGTCCAGGGATGGTCCCGAAGGAAAAACCTCCAAGTCAAGGCGTTAATCCACCGTGCCGAAGACTGCATGGCACCAGGGGAGTGGTGTCGCTAACGGTATCTCTAGGATACCAGGTCGCCTTCTAGAGTATGCAGACCTTATTACCCCCGCATGCAGGGCTCTGCGGGGGTGTACTTTTATTTCCCTAGCTACTCGTGGGAATTTAAATGGCGCATAATTTACAAACAGGAAATAGGAGTATATGTGAGGAGTTAGGAGCTGACCTGGACGAAGTGGTGGAAATCTCTGATTTCTACCAAAAGACGCCGGCTAGGCAAGACCGAATGTCGGCTAAAGAAAATGTGAAGGATTGTCAGGATCGTGTAAATGAATTGAAGGTTGTATTGGCAGAAATGCAAGATTTCTGCGATACGAAAAGGAACATGTTCATACCTATTAGGCATGGACTGAATAAGGCGACGGAAGTCCTGAAGAGTCTGGATTTCAACATACGCATGGCTAGTGCGCGCTACCAAGACGCGCTAAAATAAACAGCAAAGGAAGTAGTGAAGAAGTACAAGGGGATGGTCAATGTGAGCAAAGAGACCAGTCAAGACGGAACTCAGACTGAAGAAGCCGTGGAAACTCCCGCTCCTCATCGTGAGAAACGAGAGAGGGAGCCCACTCTGAGTCCCGTCGAGGCTGACCACTCGAGGCCACTGAAGAAGCGGATGAAGATACGTCCCTCGACTGTGACGGCCTCAAACCCTAAGAAAGATGATGACTCGGTGCCCACACTCGCAGCCCAACTGGAGAAGAAAAAGGAGAAGCTGAAGAGAGCCCGACCCGAGGCGGTCTTGATAAGACCGGCTGAGGGTTCGAGCTATGCGGAGGTCCGCAGGAACCTCAAACAGAAGGTGAAGCCGGACACCCTTGGTGTAAAAATCAGGGGGGTCAGACAGACCCGGAGGGGAGAGGTTCTTGTGGAGGTAGGGCCGGCTGCGGATGGCAGATCAAAGCTGTCCGCGGCCATCAAGGAAGCTATAGGGAGTAGGGGGAACGTACGCGATCTCGTTCCCCGCATCGAAGTCGAGGTCCTGGACCTCGACCTGATTACGGATGCAGAGGATGTGGAGGCTGCGGTCCAAAAGCATTTCGGGAAAGCAGCAACGGGAGAGGTGAAAGTTACCATAACGAGGAAGGCCTTCAGAGGTAATCTGAGGTAACCTCAAAGTGGGGTGGGTGTCCTGTCGTGTGCGGAGGAAGACAGAGTCTACAAGGTGTTACCGCTGCCTGGGCTTTGGCCACATGGCGGCGGGTTGCAAGGGTCCAGACCGGACCCAGGCCTGCTGGAGGTGCGGGAAAGAGGGCCATAGGGCTGCGGCGTGCGAAAGTGCGCCGCAGTGCTACCTCTGCGCCGCTAAAGAAGAGAAACCCCGGACCGACCATCTGCCGGGTACAATGCGGTGCGCGTCGTTCAAAGAGGCCGCCTCTGCGAAGAAGCCGGATGGACGACGCAAATAGCAGACTACACCCAACCAAGATGCCGAAGGCCGACGAGCCCGGGTTGTGGTATCACCACACCACTGAGGACGATGCGTGCATCTTGGTTGGGTGAGAATCGTAGAAATGCCACGCTGGCACATAAAAGTTGGAAGCCGAAGCACGGCTTAGTGGCCTTACCCCCATGTCCTTAAAGTAATGCGATAAGCGGTTCCGAGGACATGGGTTGGCATTAAGAGGAGGTGAGTTTAGTGGATATTACCGTTTTTAGGTTGAGTCCCACACCTAGTGCGTAAATGCATTCTCACCTCCTCTACAAGAAAAAAAACAAAAAAAAAAAAAAAAGTAAAGTGTGTCAAAGTCTGTATCCGCCTCAACTGAATTTAAAACATTTTGAAAGGAAGTTATTTGGCGCTTCACCAATTTCTTCGGCCATGATTTTAAATTATTTCAATGACAGATACATTTATAACGGAGCTGCAACACGTTTCAATGTGAGATCAAGGCATATTTAATTCGAAAAACAAAGAGAGGACCGGTGAAGGGATTGAAATAGGAATTGAAACTCTCTGACTTACTTGTTTGTTGAAGAATTTGCGATACTTCTTGATGAATTCTGCTAATCCTGCAGGTCAAGTCGGCTGGAACGTTGATTTCAGGCTCCCTGGAACTCTGCTTGCAAGCTGACCTCACCTAGTCTGGCACTTCATGGAATTTTGCATTTTAGTTTCCGTGAGCGTACGGATTTTGAATTTGGTTAATGTCTTCCTTCTTGGCAGTTGCTGGTTTACTTTTGCAAGTGGAATTCTGGCAATTAGTTTTTTGGAATTACTAATTCCAGCGTCACTGATTTTAAAAATATACCTCTCAATGTTGATAGGTCTGAAAGGACTATTTTCAGAGACACTAGTTTTCACAAAAGCACTAGTTTTAAAATCACTAATGTTTTTTGAGTAAATAGCTTTGAAATTGCTATTTAGTTGGATTAAACAGTTCACTAGTTTTCACAATGGCACTAGTTTTAAACTCACTACTGTTTTTTGAGTTAATAGCTTTGGAATCGCTATTTAGTTGGATTGAAAAGTTCACTAGTTTTCACAAAGGCACTAGTTTTAAACTCACTACTGTTTTTTGAGTTAATAGCTTTCAAATCGCTATTTACTTGGATTAAAAAGTTCACTAATTTTCACAAAGGCACTAGTTTTAAACTCACTACTGCTTTTTGAGTTATTAGCTTTGAAATCGCTATTTAGTTGGATTACAAAAGCAATGTTTGAATGACCTTAAGGACCATAATGTTTGGCATTGAAGTTATTGAAAATAATTATCAGGAATAAAACCAGGCATTTAAAATATAACACAAATTTATTATACTTTAAATATACAATACAAGGGTGAAGGAAGACTTTGAAATGTATTTGCGAACTGACTCTCAGACGAAGCGAAGAGATCAGCTGCTCGAATAGTAATGTCTTAGGAAGTACAGATTTTCTCACACCACGCAAGGGCCCGATTGGTCCTGTCTACTCGAAAGGCCCTTCCGATCTTGTCCGGAAAGGCACGAACAGGAAAAACCCCCAAAGTGAAAATTCAGAGAAAATTCTAAATCTAGTCGTTTACGTTGGTTGTTGGCCACATGGACAAGCAACCCAAATTTGAAAAGGGTAATAAACCCTCTCGAATGGCATTTAGGAGTGTTCGTGTTCAAAATAGATTCTAGGGGCTTAAGCCGTAAACATAAAGTATTTCTGAAAATATAATAAAGTAATTTAGGATTTTACTGAAATATTTCTCTGAAGGTTTAACAGATTAGGCTGTAAATTTTTCGTAGATATTATCGCAGATGTTTTCGAGAGAATGAATAAAAGCAATCGCAGATGTTTAAAAAGTAATTATAAAATTTGTTACTTCGTAACACATATAGTTATTGCAAGAAAAACAAGGAGGATTCATTGCTTCCGGTGTGCAGATGAAATTTGATACGCAGGGCTATGCATGACATCCTGTGTTGTCCATCAATTTGATGTATTGCTTCCTTACAGATAACATATTCAACTAAAAATTCCTGTCTTTATTTAATGAGCAAATAATCCGTGAGAAACATTCTTCGGCAGTCTAGAACCTTCTATAACTCAAATTATACTGCGTAATTTCTGAAAAGGCATTTTGGTAAACAAGTTCAAGGTTATTTCAATGCCTCATTACATTTTGCGTTGCCAAAGTTATATCCCAAACGTGTTGTATATAATGTAGAATGTTCTGGAACTTTGTTGCATCATATGATGCAATACTTCAAATTATACTACGCAATTTCTGGAAAGGTTGCATCATATGATGCAATACTTCAGATTTTATACAACGCAATTTCTAGAAAGAATTTTTTCGTAAATAAGTTTGAGGTGATTTTTTCAATGAGTCATTACATTTTGCGTTGCAAAAATTATATTCCAAACGAGTCGTATATAATGTAGAATCTTCTGGAACTTTGTTGCAGCATATGATGCAATATGTGGAAACATTGCGCAAGTCTCCAGAAATTTGGTGGAGGGGGTAAGCGTCTATAAAAGGAGCTTTTTCCTCTTGAGCGCCTCAGTCGCAAATAAACCTCCAAGCGAACAAATTTCAACTTAAGTCATAACAGACTTGTAATTTACAACATACTTATCCAGTGTTGCGTATTGAAGTGTTTGACTCATGAAATTTTGCACGAAAATGCACCAGCTTGGGAGATCTTATACTGAAAACATCAGTGCACCCAGGATATTCGAAGGCTCAATAAAATTTTGCGCCAGGGGAAGCAGAATTTATCTCTGGTTGAAAATAACTACAAGCAACTATTGGCCTACTGACATCCAAGAACAGATCATTCACAAAGCTACAGAAGAGTGGAACTGGTGTCAACGAGGGCTTGGATAGGAAAGGAGACAGGATCAGATGGCAGGACCTGGAGTCTGCATTTAAGAGTCGAGAGAACAGGTTTGATTGTAAATTTAACCCACAAAGATTTAGATACTTTTTTCGAAGATTCGAAAACAATGATAACTTGCAGATTAAAAAACGCTTTGAAAAGTTTCGTGGGGGGTTTAAAAACAAATGTTATCCTAGCTGCAAAATTCAGTGCTATAGAAGAGGGTAAGGAAATTGAAGCGATTAAATTTTTTAACAATAAAAATCAACTAATTTTTGATTTAACTGAAATAAATGAATGGTTTGAGGGTAAAGTCAGAGAACAACTTTTGACTAAAGTAGAGGATTTCCAACAAACAAAATCTGGATGGAAATTGAAAGAAATTATAAATTTAAATGTAAACATAAATAAATATGCACCTTTCACAGCAGACTCATCAACTTTTGTGAGTTTACCTACATTTATCAGAGACAAAAAAGCAGTCGTAAATGTTGAGAACAATGACGAATACTGTTTTCTCTGGCCGGTAATGGCCGCTCTGCACCCTGCGAAAGATAATGTATCTGGCATCGCTTCCTAACCCCATTATAATTCAGAACTCAAACATGACGGGATCAAATTTCCCATCACTTTTCAAAATATCAAAAAATTTGAAAAAATAAATGAACTGCGAATAAATGTTTATGGCATAGAACATGAAGAAAATAGGAAAAAAGATGGAATTGTCCCTCTGTATATAAGCACTGAGAAATCGAGATGCCCTTCAATTCACTTTTTAATGCTTGAAAATACTGATTTTGATAGCAGCAAAAGTAATCCAGTGTATCACTTTGCATGGATTAAAAATCTATCTCGACTCATAAGATCTTAATTTTCGAAAAACGAACATCGCGCATGGTTTTGTGATAGGTGCTTGTGCCATTTCAAATTTGAAAAATCCCTATTGAAACAAAGAGCTGATTGCGAAAATTTAAATAACTGTAGAGCCATACTCCCAACAGAGGAGGAGGGTGGGCACATATTAAAATAAAAAATGGTAGATACAAGGAAAATGTACCATTTGCTGTGTACGCAGACATTGAATGTTTGCTGGAACCAGTTACAAATGCTCAAATAGATCAAGCGGCGTATCAAAAGTATATCCCCACAAGTGTTGCATATTATACAAAGTGCAATTTTGATGATTCAACTTCAGAACCTAAAGTTTATCGGGATAAAGACTGTATTCAATGGTTTGTAAACGAATTAAAAGATTTAGCAGTTAAGGTAAATTCCCGTTTCCAAAATCCAGTACCAATGGAAAAATTAACAACAAAACAAAAACAAGATTTTCTAAATGCTAAAGTATGTCACATTTGCGAAAAAGAATTTAAGAAAGATGATGTGAAACATCGTGATCACTGTCACTTCACAGGTAAGTACCGTGGTCCAGCACACGGAAGCTGCAACGTCAATTACAAAGATTCTCATGTAATTCCTGTAGTTTTCCATAATCTATCTGCCTAAGACTCACACTTTTTTATTAAAGAGTTAGCCAAAAGTTTTGAGGGACATGTCTCTTTACTGCCAATTAATAAAGAAAAATACATCTCATTCACAAAAGATGTTCCAGATACTAAAGTCAAACTCAGATTTATCAATTCTTTCCGATGCATGCCAACTAGTCTAGACAAATTTGCCTCATATCTCAATAACAGTGAAAAAACAATTACTAGAAAATTTTGCAAAAATGACAGTGAATTAAATCTTTTAACGAGAAAAGGTGTATTCCCATATGACTACATTGACAGCTGGCAAAATTGGAAGAAGAGAGTCTACCACCAAAAGAGGCATTCTATTCAAACTTAAATGATTGTCACATTTCCGATGAAGATTACCAACATGCGTGTAAAGTGTGGGAAACTTTCAATTTGCAAAATTTAAGGCAGTATTCAGATTTGCACCTCAAAACTTTTTTGAGTTTTGCAACATATAAATTAGACCCTTTGCACTATTACACAGCACCGGGACTTTCTTTTGATGCAATGCTAAGATACAAAGGAATTCAACTACATTTACTAACTGATGCAGAAATGTTACTATTAATTCAGAAAGCAATCAGAGGTGGCGTTTCACAATGCTCAAACAGGTTTGCAAAAGCAAACTATCGATTTATGGGAGAAGATTTTAATCCATTCGATCCAGAGTCATACATTTTTTACTTTGACATCAACAATCAGTATGGTAAAGCTATGAGTGAACATTTACCATATCAAGATTTTGAATGATTTGAAAATTTGGAGAGTAATCCAAATTTTTTCAATGTGCCTGATGATTCACCTGGAGGTTATATTCTTGAAGTGGATCTAGAGTAACCAGAAGAGCTTCACGATTTGCACAAGGATCTTCCATTTTGTCCAGAACACTTTGTGCCTCCTGGTTCAAAATGTAAGATTCCAGAATTGGTAACCAATTTGCTACAAAAGAAAAATTATGTACTACATTACCGAAATCTAAAAATGTACTTGAAATTAGGCATGAAAAGAACGAAAATTTATTGTGTGCTAAAATTCAAACAAAAGGCATGGTTAAAAGACTATATTGATTTAAATACAGAACATGGAAAAAGAGCGACCAACGAATTTTTAAAGAATTTCTATAAACTGATGAACAATTTCGTCTTTGAAAATACTATGGAAAACGTCAGGAAGCACAAAGATGTCAAGCTTGTGACAAAATGGGAGGGAAGATATGGTGCAAAAGCTCTAATTGCTTAACCAAATTTCCATAGTTGCAACATATTTGACGAGGATATGGTAATCATTGAAATGAATAGAACGAAAATTTTCTTCAATAAACCAATCTACATTGGATTCACGGTTCTTAATATCTCCAAAATTATCACGTACGATTTTCATTATAACTATATTCTGCCAAATTTTGGAAATTGTGCAAAATTACTATATACATACACAGACAGTCTCATCGATCATTTCACTGTTCCCAAATTTTACTACTACATTAAGGGGGGGGGGGGGGGGGGTTAATTAATTCAAAAAAAGGCACATTTTTGTGAATTTTTTTTGAGGAAACAAATAAAACGTATGTATTAATGGTAATAGTACATTAAAGCATAACATTCGAAGAATATTGTGTACAATTTTCATGAAGAGATATTTAAAAATACGGCAATGGCAGCATTATTTGGAAGTGTCTCGAAAAAAAAGTTGAATTGCGGTGTCCTTCATAACTCGTTGCTGGATCATCCGAAATCAAAAAATCAAAGTTCTTTCGTTAGATAATGGTTTTCTCCAGGTAACGCTGGGAGGGTTTTTCAAAATTTCAATGTTTCACTTTTTGGGAACACTTTGCAGTGAAAAACGCGATTTTTGCGAAAAAAATCGGCTAATTTGTTATTGTGAAATAAAAAATATTAACAAATTTGAAAAAAACTCTCCAGCGTTGCCTCGTAAATTATATACAGAAATAGTGTTCCAAATTTCAAAAGGATCGGTGCAGTAGTTTTCAAGTTATGAGGGACACCGACTTTGGAAACGAGAGTTGTGGGAAAAACGCTTTAAAGTTTTGAACACTAAAAAATTTGGAATAAAACGTTCATTAACGAGTTTTGTCGGCTTACCTCATACTGAATCATCGATGCCAGGTCCATAAAGGATGAGGCTATCTATTCATGAAAATTGTACACAATATTCTTCGAATGTTATACTTTAATGTACTATTACCATTAATACATACATTTTATTTGTTTCGTCAAAAAAAATTCACAAAAATGTGCCTTTTTTTGCATGAATTAACCTAACCCCCCCTTAAACCGCTGTATCATCGTTAGTTTTACTCCGATTCATCTCAAATTTTCACAAAATATTCTTGAAAGGTTCTCCATTCAGAAAATCAAATAAAAAAATGCAAAAAAAAAGTTTAAATACCTTACGGGGGGCGCCCCCCCCCCACCGGGATATTCATAAATTTGACACGTCAGATTATCCTCCAGATAATGTTTATAAAATTCCTCTAAAGAATAAAAAAGTATGAGGTCTGATAAAGGATGAATGCAACGGCAAGATAATGAATGAATTTTTGGGCTTGAGAAAAAAAGATAAAAAGTGAAACTTATTGCTGTCACGATATAAATTTTGAGCCTAAAGATTCTATTGGTTATTTGCTGGGTTTCTCTCCACGCAGACTAGAAGCTAAACAAGTTTATGAATCTGATCAACCACTATCAATCATAAAAGTGAATTCTTTGAGTATTGTGTGTAGCATAACTACAGGTGCATACTAGGGTGGCCCAAAATGACACACTTTCGATTTTTTATTTTTCCTGACTGGAAACCTGTTCCCGAGGGGTACGCAACTCCTGCAATCGGTGTACACAGAATCGGTGTACACAGTTCATTGCAATCACCCTGTTGTCACCTTGCAATCACTTCAATCGCATTGCAATTTTACAGTGCAATCATGCAATCGGTGTACAGCGAATTTTAAAGTTATGTACCCCTCGCCTGTTCCTCATACTGAAAAACTAATGTCCATTTTTTAAAATAATTTTCCAATAATATTTCGAGGTGGCGCATAGGTTATTATTTTCTTATGGAGTTTAACATAGAAAAATGTAAGTTTTTCTTCATGATCAAATATAACATATAAATTATTTGAAGAATCTAATGAAATTTTGGAAACGCCTTATTCAGTAATGAAGAAAGTGCTGTAAAAAAAAAATATTTAAAACAATCATTTTTAGGATTATTTTTTAAGTCTCAAACATGGCTGTTTTTGCTTAAAATCACGATTTTCAAGAGCTTGTTTCAGACCCTAAATATTGTTTGTTATCGCTAAAAATTACAACAGTTGTTTCTCATAGATTCAGGATGCGACGTTTTGAAAATCGTATAATTCAAATATCAATATCAATAAGATTTTGACCATAAACCAGAAATGATTCGGACGTAAGCGACTCAGGTAGTCCATAAATTACATATTTTATGGTGGGCGTGTTGCCTCGGCTCATCCATTCATGGTCTAATATAGTCTATACCTACAAATGTCTCTTGAAATATCTATCCCAATCGTAAAGACAGCAAATATGAATTTCGTATTCGAAATTATTGAAAATGGGATGTTTACATAAGCTGATTAGTTTTTAATTATTATTTTTTAAAGATTTAACATTATCGCCTCATAAAAGTTGTTTGCATAATAAAAGATTCTTATCCAATAACAATATTTACTAAATGTGCACAAAAATTTGTTTTGTGTTGCAAATTGTTTAAACAAATAATTATTCTCAGTTATTTAAACATTTAAAATTATTCAGCGTAAAAAATTTTGTGACAAATAAATGGTTTTTATCGATATAAATATTTACTAACAATTAATTTTTCATGAAAATTGTTTAAACAAATAATTGTATTCAATTATTCAAACATTAAAAATTGGAAGCATCAAAAATTTTCTAACTAATAAATTGTTTTTATCGATAACAATATTTACTAACAATTAATTTGTTATAAAAATTATTTAAAAAAATAATTGTTCTCAATTATTTAAACATTGGAAATTTGAAGAATTAAACATGTTCTAACTGGTTCATTGTTTTTTTCGATAACAATATTTACTAACAATCATCTTTTTATAAATATTGTTTAAACAAATAATTATTTTTAATTGTTCGACCATTAAAAATTTGAAGCATCCAAAATTTTCTAACTAATGAATTGTTTTTATCGATAACAATATTCAATAGAAGAGTAGTAGAAAAAGTAGAAGAGTACAGAGGGATCACTCTCATGCAAGGGGGCTATAAAATATACACAGAAATTCTAAGAAAAAGATTAGAGAACCAGATAGAAGAGAAGGAAAGTATCCCACACAACCAGGCGGGATTTAGAAAAGGGATGGGGACAATAGACAACATTTACGTACTCAACTACTTGGTTAACAGAAACTTTGGGAGAAAAAGAGGGAAATTAGTCGCTTTGTAGATTTCAATGCAGCTTTTGACTCAGTGAATAGAAAAGTGCTATGGCAGGCAATGAAAGAGAGGGGAATAGAAGAAGGGCTGGTGGAGAGGATAAAGGAAATTTTTACTGAAACCAGGATTAGGGTGAAGATACGCGGGGAAAAAGGGGAGGTTTTCTGGACAGGAAGAGGTCTAAGGCAAGGGTGCCCGTTGAGTCCACTACTTTTTAATTTGCTGCTGGCCGACCTAGAGGAGAAGCTAAAGGAGAAAGGGAAAGGGGGGACGATCCTGGGTAATAGCAAACTATACTCCCTAGCATACGCGGACGACGTAGTTCTAATAGCAGACGATGAGAAGGGGATGAACCTAATAATAAGAATTTTCGAACAGTACGTGGGAACAAAAGAACTGACGGTGAACGTAGGGAAGACCAAGGTGATGTGCTTCAGAAATAAAAAGACCAAAATAGGTTACGTTTGGAAGATGAACGGACAAACAGTGGAAATTGTGGAGGAGTTCTGTTACCTAGGTTTTTGGTTTGAGGCAGGAGGGGGAAACGATTTGCAGGTGAGGAAAAGAATCGAAAGTGCGAGTAAAGTAATGGGCCAAGTATGGGGTATAGGAAAGAGAAGGTTCAAGGACGATCGGAGAATGAGGGTTTAGTTGTTTGATGCGTTGGTTTGGGCGGTGTTGTGTTATGGAGTGGAGGTTTTGGGATGGAAGGAACATAGGAAAGTGGAAAGCATACATGAGAGATTTCTGAGATGGGTAATGGGGGTTAGTTGGAGTTGTCCAGGATACATGATAAGGGAAGAACTAGGAAGGGAAAAAATGGTAACTAGACAAATTAAGAGAGCCTGGAGGTTTGAAGAGAAGCTGAAAAGGGGAGAGGGGAGCAGAATAGCACAAGTATGCTTGGACGAAGTTCGGAACAAGGAGACGAGAGGCAATTTGGGAAATTCAAAATGGGAGGAAGAAAGGAAAAAAATGAGGAGTGTTTGTGATATACAGGAAGGGGTTCGGGATTGGCAGAACATAGAATTAGAGCTATTAGTAAGGCTAGGAGAAGAGAGATGGAGAAAAATTATGGATTCGAAGTACAATAGATGGTATATGATGGTCAAAGGGGTGACGGAACCAGAATATTTGCAAAAGATGAAAAAGGAAGACAAATGGAATAGGGTGATACGGTTTAGAATGGGAGAAGGAGTGAGAGCTTGTAGATATTGGATGGATGAAGAGGACAATCTGTGCAGAGTATGTGGGTACAAAGTGGAGTCATGGGCACATGTGTTAGAGAGGTGTACAGGAGAGGAAGATGGACAGTTGAGTGTGGATGAATGTGTGAGATGGATCTTGGATGGTAATGGGCAGGGAGTGATGTGGATGAAAAAAACTGGAAGAAATAAGAGAAAGCAAGGGATCAGGGCAGAGCCAAACGGGTAATCCTGTTTAAAGGAAACTAACGAGTAAATTTTCAAATCGGTCTAAATGAATTTGATGGTAAGAGAAAACGGAAGCCCGGTAAGATCGCTCATTGTCTGTAGTTTAAGAAGAGTAGTACTAAGATTATTGTTGTTATATAAGGCGATGCATTAGAAAATAAGTAGCGAGTAAGTTAGACTAAGGATGAAATGTAAACATATGTACAGGGAGCGGAGGCCCTCGAACCCGTAAAAGGGAGAGTTCAAATATACATACATACAATAACAATAAATTACCTATAAAAATTGTTTAAACAAATAATTATTTTTAATTATTCACAAATTTAAAATTTAAAGCTTAAATATATAAAAAAGCTCGACAATAATATTTACTAACAATTACTTTGTTGTAAACATTGTTTAAACAAATCATTATTCTCAATTAATAGTATAATATAATAAATAGTTTATTGTTTTTATCGATAACAATGTTTAATAATTGATATTGATAGTGAAAGTATCGTATTTATCTATGATTACACTAAGTTATTAATATATATAATTAATTTTCATAAAGACAATTGTTTACATAATCAGTACATTGATTCTGAAACAAATTCTCGTATTGAAAATGTTTGGAAGTTCAGAAAAGTAGGCAGTAGACTAACACAGGTAGAAGGAACCTTCAAATTCTCATTGTCAGTTCTGATAACCTGAGTCCCAAGCCCATAAAATTCGCAGGTAAGTGCCTCGCCCACTTTCCCATAATCCGCTTACTGTAACAAAGGTACCCAGAAAAAGTTAACGTTTCCTTGGACAGTTGACGCTTTTATGAACTTCGATCGATTATTCAACCGAAAAATTTGAAAGCCATGCGCAACCTCGAAATATGATTGAAAAATTATTTTTAAAAAATAGACATTACTTTTTCAGTATCAAGAACAGGTTTCCAGTCAGGAAAAATGAAAAATCGAAAGTTTGTCATTTTGGGCCACCCTAGTGCATACATTAATGGTCAGAAACTACATACGATTCATGAATTTTTTCCTGTAGTGCCACCTGGATATAAGGTAGTGGAAGTACCATATCATATCATTTACCTGCCAGTCGCCGTGCAGACAATAGGTCATATACAGCTCCGTATAGTTGATCAAAACGGACATTTGGTTAATTTTCATGAAGAAGTTATAACAATTTGGCCACACATCAAGTCTCTCTAATAATAATAATGGGTATTGTTTTCAACAAGAAGATTGGCTTCGTTTATAATAAACCAGCACAATGTCACAAACTAAGCAGTCAACGAAGAGCAGTCAAAGGGTTAACACCTCAAAGTGTCCTCTTCCTAAAAAGTCAACCCTTCACAAAAGGACTTATAGAAACATGTAGAAAAAAAGTCTATGTGGAAAAAGTCGGTTATTGTCACGAAAAACTGCTACCAGATGCGTATAGAACCTGTATTTCTATATGGATCTATATGGAATTACCTACAGCCGCCGAGGGTATTTCTATATGTTTCTGTTGGTATTTCCACTTAGCTTTGGAGAAGGCTTATTTGGCCCTTATAGACCCCTGGGTCTATATGGATCTATACGGCATTACCATTAGTAGCTGATGTGGTTTCTATGGGTTTCTGGAGGTATTTTCACATAGTTTTGTAGATTGCCTCATTGGTCCTTACAGACCCCTGTGTCTATATGGATCTATACGGAATCACTAACAGCCGCTGAGCTGGTTTCTATGAGTTTCTGGTGGTATTTTTACTTCATTTGAGGGAATGCCTTATTGGTCCCCATAGACCCTAGGGTCTATATGGGTCTATACGGAATTACCGTTAGTAGCTGATGTGGTTTCTTTGGTTTTTGGTGGTATTTCCACTTTGTTTTGCGGAGACCCTCATTGGCCCTTATAGACCCCCGGGTCTATATGGAATTATACGGAATTACTAACAGCCACTGAGATGGTTTCTATGAGTTTCTAGTGGTATTTTTACTTGATTTGAGGGAATATCTCATTGGTCCCCATAGACCCTAGGGTCTATATGGGTCTATACGGAATTACCATTAGTAGCTTCAGGTGGTTTCTATAGGTTTCTGGTGGTATTTTCACTTTGTTTTGCGGAGTGCCTCATTGGCACTTATAGACCCCCGGGTCTATATGGATCTATACGGAATTACTAACAGCCACTGAGCTGGTTTCTATGAGTTTCTAGTGGTATTTTTACTTGATTTGAGGGAATATCTCATTGGTCCACATAGACCCTAGGGTTTATATGGGTCTATACGGAATTACCATTAGTAGCTGAGCTGGTTTCTATGGGTTTCTAGTAAGTAACTTATGGGTAAGTTTCTTATGAGTAACTTATTACGCTGCGTAATTTTGCAATTAATTTTTCAAACGTTTGAAAAATTATCATCGCTTTAAAGCTGAGCACGTTTAAACCGTAATAAGACGTACGTTTAACAAAGTTTTTTTTTTGCAGTTTATAATACTGCTTAACCAATGCTAGGCAGAAACATGGGAAAAATTGATTCAAGTTTTGTGAGAAAAAACTACATGTAATTCAGCTTGTAATTGAATTAAATTTGTATGTTTTTTGATTCATCTAATCTAAATAACACAAATTACAAATTACTCGTATGTAATTTATATTTTCTGCTAAATATACAAGTTGCAATTAGTAATTAATTTTTAATAACCGTCCAATGTCTTTTTTGTGACTTCTGCTTTACCTTTAGCATCAATCTACGATAAGAGCTTTCGAGGGGATAAATGGATCAGAGAGGTGTTGCGGGGAGGGTTAGGGATGAGAAATGGGCGCAGTGGGGGGGGGGGGGATGTTGGTGCAGAGTATTGGCAACATCCATATAGATCCATATGGAGGTCGGGACATAGCGCGAATTCTTTAAAATCCTGTAAGAAATCTCCATATAGTAACTAGTAGAAGTTCTGTTTGGAATTCCATATAGATTACATATTGGTAAAATCCGTATAGATCCGTATAGAGGTCGGGACATAGCGAGATCATAAAAAACATGTAAGAAATCTCCATGTAGAACCTATTAGAATTTCTATTTGGAATTCCATATAGATTACACATTGGTCACATCCATATAGATCCATATACACGGAAAAAATAAGTTGTCGAAATTTTACTTGACTAGTCAACCATTCTAGGATAGTCCACTTTTTGTTTAGAATCTCGTATAATTTTGATTAAAGAACCGCAGACTTCATCGAAAAAGTGGAAAAAGTCATCGAATTATTGGAAGACAATCTAGGAACATCAGTTTTCGAATTTGTATTCAGCAGATTTTGACAAAGTTCTAGACAAGCATTCAATGTTTCAAAAAAGGTCCTCCAGATTACACAAGATTTGGAATACAATAACTCCAGCATAGAAATGAATAACTGATTTATAAGTTGTCGAAGAATTCGTTGACTGTCTTCTAGATATCTATATATTCACAATGTACAGTCACATTGGGTGCTTGTATTAACACGTAGTGACGCTCAGGTGAAGCGGTATATGTATAAGTCTGAATGGAGTCGCGGTTACCGGCAATGAACAAATGAGCGCGGATTTAAATTTGGCTCTTCACTGAGATTTGTGCAAAATATTCAATGTGTCAAGTTAGCCGTGGGGTCTAGATGTTTGGGATAAGTTGCGTGCGAGAGGCGTTAGGTAGTTTGAATCCCGCCGAATTTGTTTCGATTTTTCATAGGTTCGTGTGTATCTGTCAAAATAAATATAACTTAAGCGTGAGTCTATTTGAATAACAATATAGTAAATATAACCGCGAAATATATATTTTTTTAACTTGGCTATACTGTTTTCTAAAAACTCGTTAGGAGTCATCGAAAGTTTCATTGACTGGCTTCGAAGCATTACTGTATCAGTGTTTTAAGAACTCTATTCCTCTGGTCTTCACATTTTCATTGAAATTATTTTGTACTTTCGACAACTCTTTCTACTTTTTAAAAATGTATCAATCAAAGTTTGTAAGACGATTCTTCCAATTTATGACATACGTTTAGCCCTATCCTAGAGTGGTTGACTCAGTCATTCAAAATTTCAATAACTAATTTTTTCCGTGTAGAGGTCGGGACATAGCGAGATGTCTTAAAAATCCTATAAGAGATCTCCATATAGAAACTAGTAGAATTTCTTTTTGCATTTCCATATAGATTACATATTGCTAACATCCATATAGATCCATATAGAGGTCAGGACATAGCGCAATATTTGAAAAATCCTGTTCGAAATATACATATAGAACCTAGTAGAATTTCTGTTTGGAATTCCATATAGATTACGTATTGGTAACATCCATATAGATACATATAGAGGTCGGGTCATAGCGAGATGTCTTGAAAATCCTGTAAGAAATCTCCATATAGAAACTAGTAGAATTTCTATTTGGAGTTCCATATAGATTACATATTGGTCACATCCATATAGATCCATATAGAGGTCGGGACATAGCGAGATGTGTTGAAAATCCTGTAAGAAATCTCCATATAGAAACTAGTAGAATTTCTGTTTGAAATTCCATATAGATTACGACTTGGTAACATCCATATAGATCCGTATAGATGTCGGGAAATACCGCGATGTCTGAAAAATCCTATTTGGAACATCCGTATAGATACTTACAGAAACAGGGGTTCTTTTTGGAATTACATATAGAAACCATTTCAAGTTCTGTTTGGAATTCCGTATAGAATACAATGTTTCAATATCCATATAGATCCGCACAGATTTTCTATGTGGCTAAATCTCCCTAAGTGGCACTACCATTTGAAGCCACCAGAAACTCATAGGAACTCTTGGAAATTCTATATGGATCTATAGGATATTTAAAGGAAGGTCTGAAGCCCAAAAGAAGAAGAGAATAAAGAGATTCAAGATTTCTTGCACCTGCACATGTAAATTTGTCTATCAGCGTTTGATTATTTGCCATGGAGGGGGAAATTTTTAATATTCAAGCAACAATCATCTTTGATGAGTCGATTGCACACTGTGAAATTCATGCACATCAGCCTTATGCCTCGTCAACCTTCAACAAAAGTGATGAAATACGGATTGCTGTTCAAAATCAGGACCACTGTCTCCTGCCTAGCAAAAGTTCACTTCACGTGCATGGAGGAATCACAAGAACTGATGGAGCAGCAGTGACAAACACAGTTTTAGTTTCTAATGCCATCTGTCATTTGTTTGAAGAAGCTAGATACGAAATCAATGCAATAGAAATTGATCGAAACAAAAATGTCGGCCTCACTAGTCTCATGAAAAATTATGTATCTCTAAATCCTGGACAATCACGTTACACTCAGAATACTGGTTGGCTTGAAATAAATGATAATAATCAATCATTAACCATCGATACTGGTTACGTTAATGTAGCCATACCGCTCAACATGAGCACAATTAGAGTAATTTTCATACATATGATGCATACATTTAATATCATTAATTGCAAACATTTCACGCAATCCCTGTAGCGAGGGGCATTCCAAATCATGCATATCAACAATTACAAACGATATTTCTGCAAATTGTTGCAACCAATTCTTTTTTTCCAAACCTTTTACATAAATTTTAATTGCATCTTTTAAAACACTCTCGAGTATTACAGGTACTAGAGAATAGGGCAAATCACCAGAATTCCAAAGTAATCCATGATGTTTCCGCTCTGCCCAAATGTTTACAGACTTATATTTTGGCGGAATGTTGTTCCACTTGCAGGGTGGTTGAAAGAGAAAAGAATATGGCTTTTTGACTGTCTCATCACAGATTAGTAATATAGCCAATTCTTTCAAGAGAAATTTGTTGACTGGTAACTTGAAGCCCTGCATATCCACCAAGTACTCGATCTTGATTGCAACTAATTTATTTCCATGTGGTTACAGCAGTTTTATACCAACTTTTTCACCACACCACTTATTGGCTTATACTCAAGTATACGATCATGCACAATTAAGCAATATGCTGAGGTTTGAGCGGGAGCATTTTCACTAGTTTGAAATTCCAAACGAACGTCAACTGGACCATATTTCAGTGACTCATTTTGTTTAGAACAGTGAATTACTACTAGAGGTGCATACTGTATTAATTCTCCCCTCGATAGCAATGGCTGTGGTTCTTTACTATAGTAATTAGCTTTAAAGTTTGTGTACATTTCATAAAGAAGAGCGTACTGATTTAGATTAATATCAAGATTCAAATTACTATAAGGATAACACTGATCATTCAAAAGTAGTTTGACATTAGTTAGATTGCAATGATCAAATTTGCTAGAACTTCTAGCAGTATTATTTCTTCTGTTTGTTTGAAATCTTAGTATGACATATCTCGGTTTTTCCAACTGTGTTGAGATTTTTAGTGTCCAAACATGGTTTAAAGTACTTGGAAGTAGAGGATATTCATATAGTTCCCAATTTCGAAAACTTATTGGAATAGGTGGATCTTTTTCAATATATTTTAGCAACTGAAATTTTCGTGAATCTGACAGTCTAATGCTAGGCAATAACCACTCTATTCTATTAATTTCAATTTTATACTGCTCAATGGAAGCCGCTTGCAAGATGGCATTTGCATTACTTTTCGATCTGTCAAAATAAGTTCATGCTCAGCATTGACAAT
This sequence comes from Andricus quercusramuli, assembly GCA_932178445.1. NCBI lineage: Eukaryota > Metazoa > Arthropoda > Insecta > Hymenoptera > Cynipidae > Andricus > Andricus quercusramuli. The sequence continues at coordinate 19,204 of CAKNXH010060421.1, forward strand.
GATTTTGTGATATCTTCAGCAAAACCAAATATCATGTTAAGCGGTATGGCTACATCAAAGTATCCAGTATGGATGGTTAATGATTGATTATTATCATTTATTTCAAGCCAACCAGTATTCTGTATGTAACGTGATTGTCCAGGATTTAGAGATACATAATTTTTCATGAGACTAGTGGGACCGACATTTTTGTTTCGATCAATTTCTATTGCATTGATTTCGTATCTAGCTTCTTCAAACAAATAACAGATGGCATTAGAAACTAAAACTGTGTTTGTCACTGCTGCTCCATCAGTTCTTGTGATTCTTCCATGCACGTGAAGTGAACTTTTGCTCGGCAGGAGACAGTGGTCCTGATTTTGAACAGCAATCCGTATTTCATCACTGTTGTTGAAGGTTTATGAGAATAAAGCTGATGTGCATTAATTCCACAGTGTGCAATCGACTCATCAAAGATGATTGGTGCTTGAATATTTAAAATTTCCCCCTTCATGACAAATAATCAAACGCTGATAGACAAATTTACAGATGCAGGTGCAAAAAATCTTGAATCTCTTTATTCTCTTCTTCTTCTTCTGGGCTTCAGACCTTGCCTTTTTAGGAAGATGGCGATTTGAGGTGTTAACCCTTTGAGTGCTCTTTGTCGACTGATTAGTTTGTGACATTGTGCTGGTTTATTATAGCCAAAGCCAATCTTCTTGTTGAAAACGATACCCATTCTTATTATTAGAGAGACTTGATGTGTAGTCTAATTGTTATAACTTCTCCACGAAAATTAACCAAATGTCCATCTTGATCAACTATACGGAGCTGTATATGATCTATTGTCTACACGGCGACTGGCAGGTAAATGACATGAGATGGTACTTCCACTATCTTATATCCAGGTGGCACTACAGGAAAAAATTCATGAATCGTATGCACTTTTTGGCCACTAATGTATGCACCTGTAGTTATGCTACACTCAATACTCAAAGAATTCACTTTTATGATTGATTCTGGTTGATCAGATTCATAAACTTGTTTAGCTTCTAGTCTGCGTGGAGAGAAACCCAGCAAATGACCAATAGAATCTTTAGGTTCAAAATTTATATCGTGACTGCAATAAATTACACTTTTTAACGCAATATTGTTTGGTTTAATATGAATTTCAATGCCCTTTTTTACTCAAACGTTCTGTAGATAGCGCTTTATGTCACTTATTTCATAACTTCCTGTAGGTATTTCAATTATTCCATTACCCACATAAACTTTATTTTGACCAATGTCTACATTGGGTATCGAATTGTAGGTTAGAAATTCAACCAGTCCAAGTGCGTAATTTTTATAAGGAGATAACTCAATCGGCGGAAAATAGTGAGTTTCAAGGATTGGAGAAGTTACCGATAATGTTAGTGTCAATGAATCATCCATGACTGCTAGCGTTCAACTAACTTGACATTGCAAATATCAGCACTTATATAGATTGAACGTACATTTAGATTTGAATTGATTGCATAGAAATTGCAAACATAAATGTCCACAAACGAATGTATCGTAATTTTGATATCTCTCGTGATTATACTTTATGCTACCAACACCGAAATACATCAAGAGATCCGAAGGTGGCCGAAGATTACCAAAGCTGTCATAATACAATATTCTATCGTCAATCTTTTTATAAGCACACCAATGTGTTCCTGGTCCTTTTTTATCATCAAGATTAACAATAGCACATTCATATTTACGTGGTCCACCTTTTGGTAATCCATTTTGCATAAAGACACCTCGAAAATACGGAATCTTCAAAGGTTTTGCAAATTCAAGTAAATCTGCATCAGTTAAGGCTCGATGAGGTAGCTCCACTTTTGAGTTTTTTGACTTGCGTTTGAGTCTTGCTCCTTGATTATATGGTTTTAGATGAAGCCCTAATCCTTGCCCATATGGTTTCATGTAAAGGCCTTTTCCCAAAGAAATGGCTTCCATCGCTTCATTATGTCGTTTACTCTCTGAAAGTTGCTGTTTTGCCGAATTTGCATCATTCACAGCTTTAGCTATTCCTGCAGCTCCACCAGCTAGCGCCCCGGTAGCACTGAGACCCGCAAAAATGGGTATGAGAAAGGTTAAAAATCCTACTTTGGCCGGTACAGGTAGAATACGAGGTTTATTCACATTTCTTCTTCCTCCAGCCTTCATTACAGCTGCTCGTGCGCCTCTGAGTGCAGATTTAATGACAGTTTGCGCATTATTGCTTGAAATCATGGACTTTTTAGCTGCAGCGACAATTTTTCTCAGTATAGTAGTAGGTTTTTTATTCATGAGACCCATCACCAATTTTGATTTCATCTTCATTGCGTGTGTTATTCCCCAAGCAGCCGCCTTTTCACCTATGCCTGCGTCCTGAGCCAAGACACGTTTCCAAGCCTTTTCCGCTAGCACACTGTCAGCTGAGTTTCTGGCCTCTATATTTTCACTATTCTGTGAGTAGGCTATATCGTGCTCTTTGCAAGCTGCATCCAGCGGATTGATTCCTGGATCACCTCGTGCTAATCGTTTGGCTAGTTTAGTACCAGGCCTACAGTACTGGTAACGAGGCAAGTGCAACTCAAACGGTAAATTCTTGATGATTCTGTTGAGTAAACCTCTCACACGTCTTGCCTGCTTCTCGGTTCGTTTACAACTGACTTGTTTGCCTCTGTGAACGATCATATATATGCAAGGGATACTTTGAGACTGAAGGGCCAACCTATATAACCAAGATATTTATAGGTTTTCTAGTCAGTCTTTGCCAAGGTGCAGTTCGAAGCACAACCTGTGAAACTACCTATCCAGAATTTTGATTCGCTTGTTCAAAATGAGAATAGAGAAAAACGACATGGGTATTTGCTGCCAAACAGTGTACGAGCAATATTTTGTGGACCTTCCAACTGTGGAAAGACAAATGCTTTGCTGGTTCTACTGATACATCAAAATGGACTCAGATTTGAAAATATTTACTTCTATTCGAAATCTCTGAAACAGCCAAAGTATGAATTTTTGGAAAAAGTCCCTCAATCAGTAGATGGCGTTGAGTACTATCCTTTCAATGAGCATGAAGAGTTTATAATGTCAAGTGAAGCATAACCAAATTCAGTCATTGTATTTGATGATGTGGCTTGTGAGAAACAAGATAATATGAGAGCATTTTTTTCCATGGGTAGACACAAGGATGTCGACTTTTTTTACTTGAGCCAGACCTATGCCCATATTCCTAAACATCTTGTACGCGATAATGTCAATTTACTTGTGTTATTTAAATCAGATTAAATGGATCTAAAGCATATTTATGATGATCATGTGAATACTGATATGACTTTTTCAAAATTTAAGCATATATGTTTAGCTTACGTGAATAATGACAAGTATGGATTCTTTGTAATTGAAAAGGATAGGAATCTTAACCAAGGTAGATATAGGAAAAGTTTTGATTGTTTTATAAATCTTGAAAAGTAATATATACATGTGTAGTGATCAAAATAGAAACAGTCGCACCTTAGACATTGATGTATCAATATGTCTTCACGTCAGAAGAATTTTCAAAAGCAAAATAGTTATTTGTGATACAAGTGCGTAAAATAGGTGATTGTGTGCGAGTGTGAATTTTGCAGCATAAGCCGGAGGCTCGAAGCATGAGTCGGTGGTTAGCGCACAAGCGAAGCGAGTGCGAAAACGTAGACGAGTGCTTCGAACCGCAGGCGAATGATGCAATCATACGAGTTAACAATCACCTACGCGCGCGTGTATCACACGCTATTTTTTGCAACGCCCGTCCGAAAAAGTTGTCAGGAGGTGG
>CAKNXH010060421.1:33014-46786 GCA_932178445.1 Andricus quercusramuli
CAATTTAACTTTTACGAAATGCACAGTTTTTAATTAAATATATTCATAAGACCCTAATGCCAATACAAAGATTCTTCTTCACGGTCTCAATATCAATCTCACAAGGAAAAACGCACACAGGTCACCTCACACAGAAACGCACTGATACTAATTGATCCAGAACCGGCCTAGCTTATCTACTTTTAAACTTTTTAAAATTTACCAACGAATTTCGAATGAGAACTCGAAATTGTATCAGAATCAGAATAAAATGTTAAATATTTATATTATATTGAAAGATATCACACTTTTAACTAAAATTCGGATCATTTTTTTGATAAACTACGTTTTCAAATTTTTTAAATTCAGATACTCATAACTTTGCCAAACAAGTTTTTTGACAAGTCGGTAAGATACGTGTCGTCTTATTCCCTTTATTAGGTCAACAGAATTAATTCTGAGTCAAAGTCCATGTTCCATTGCGATAAATATATCCTTCAAACATATTGCTGACATAAAGCGGGTTCCATACTGTCCATATGAAGTAAATGCTAGGAAATCAATTATTCGTAATTAACACATTAATTTATTATTGATGGTTATGACTTTCACATTCTAACAACTGACATATTTTACGTACTTAAATTAAAATATACCTAATGTGATTATAAAAATAAATGGACAATTTCTAAATTAAAATTGTAAAATTAAAACTTTAACTAAAATAGTCCAATTTTAAACCTTTTGATAAGAACTAGAATGAAAGGAGTATTCCTTCTCACATTTTTTTGTTTCGTACTTTGCATTATTTTGCCCCATTGCTCCTTTAAATAAGTCTTCAATCGCATCAAAATATCAGAAGACAAAATTCAAGGCTACCAACTTGATTTTGTTATAGACAGAGATTTTCTTGTTCTGGAAAAGAAGGAAATAGAAACCGAGCGCAAAACATTTGAAACTACTTAATTTTCGTTACAATTACTTATGGAACCTCTCCTAGGGGCTGTAACACCTTGTAGTTGGTGGGGAGGCTTAAGCATGTAGGACATAGGGGTCAAAAGGACCACGGCCAGCATGCGTATGGATATAAATGAAAGGATCCCTATAAACGGGCTCTCCTGGCATGTGTGATTACGGTATGGTAGAAGGGTGAAGGAGCCTAGCTAACACGGGCCTTCTGGATCCCTGGGTCGAGGCCCCTCCCGGACCGATTTACAATTTTGTCATCAGGACAGGAATGACCTGCGGCCCGCATATCAACCAAGAAACAGCCCTTCGTTTGTTATGGTGGTCTGCAAGCGGATATTTGAACATTGACCGTCTCACTAAATGTGACCACCCCCCTAGGCCGTGGGTGTAGAGCGATAGTGCTCATTGCACCTTAACACCTAGGGGTTACGAAGGAGTCCTAACAGCCTCTCGAGGAGACCGGACGATCTCCCCGAGTAAGCAGTCTTACCCCTGCATGCGGGGCTCTGCAGGGGCGGACATTTATTTCCCTAGCTTCTCGTGGGATCAAAATGAACACGCAAAATACAAAAAATAGAAAAGGAGGAGGAATGAAGGTGGCGGAGAGGGGAGGAGGGTTGGGCCTTAATGGGTCTAACATAATCCTTTCCTCCCCATATGTCTCCCCAGCAAGTTAAATTCAGGTGACGGCTGCGCCCCCAGCTCCCTCGGGAGCTGAGGGATTGACAGTCCCCGTGAACGAGGCTACGGTATTGGGAGAGGCCAATAAGTCCCCCAATAAGAGAAGAACCATCAACGGTTCCCAGAAAAGAAGACTGAGGAAGCAAGCGCAGCAGGCTATCAGAACAGCTGCGGAGGCTGGTACGTCGGCAGCCTCAGGGCCGACATTCAGCACTGAGGCCCAGAAAAGAGGTAGGGGCCCAGAGTGCACCCCACTGGAAGTGGCTAAGCATTTGAAGAGGCATAAGGCGGCTCAGCAGCCGACGAACAGAGCGTCGTCGAGAGCTGGACTGACGGCTGCTCAGAGGATCAACCCCCTGACAATGGTGTGGCCGACACCAACTACCCGGACTCGTTGCTCACTACGATGCAGTACGAGAGGCTACCTGGAGGGCGCTCGAAAGAGTGTCCCCAGATCAATTGCCAAGATTCGTGACAGCCAACGAGATTGTCACCCCCGCCAGGGTCAGGTTGGCCCTGAAATCGTTCAGTCCTTACAAGTCTCCTGGACCAGATGGCATATATCCAGTCCTCTTACAGAGGACTGGAGAGGTCATTATAGGGCCGCTAGTGAGACTTTCTAGGGCTAGTCTGACCTTGGGATATGTCACAACGGCATGGAGGGGTACGAGAGTAGTATTTATTCCTAAAGCAGGTAGGATCGGTTATACCTCACCCACGGATTTTCGGCCCATTAGCCTAACATCTTTCCTACTAAAAACAGTGGAAAGACTTGAATTGAAGGTCAACTAAAGAGAAAGGCCTCGCGATTGGAACCTTTATAAACATCGAAGGAGCCTTCAATAACACCTCTGGAGAGGTGATCAGGGCGGAAAAAATTACACATGGTGTGCCTATTGCAGTCGTGGAATGGACGTGCCACATGTTTGCCAACAGGAATCAAACGATACATACTTAATATTCTATCATATAAGCAATTCACTTTCCCACAATTTTTTCCAAAATTTTAAATTTAAAGAAAAAAAATTGTGTCCAGACTTGAAAAAATGGACACGGACGTCTGGACACTACTATTTTTTGAAAAGAGTAAACATTGTGAGAAAAAAAACGTGGGAAACTAAATGGTTGTTCTGGTAAAGTATCACATTCCCTTAAACTGTCAAATGAAACAAAATATACATACACACTATACGTACTTGATCTTCACATTTTTTCTTAATATTTCTAGCCCAAGTTTCTTTAGACCTTGTTCGTTTTCTTCCCTGGGAAGCACCCGCCGATTCATTTTCCATTACAAAAATGGGAAAATTAAATTTGGAACTCAATTTTCATTATTACATTAACTTTATTAAAATAATGTTGCACGAGGTGAACACTTTTTAAATGAAAACTACAATGATCTATTTTATTTTGAAGCGAAATTCATTGTTTTGGCTGCTTTTAGGATAACATAGGCTGAAGGTCATTTAGTGGTCATTCAACATACTTGCAAATTTTTCTATTTTGTTTTGAGTTCATCGCCTCGTAAGCAACAGCATCGTGCAAGGGAGGATCACACAATAGTCTATAAAATAACTTTTTCTTTTATTATACATATCTTATGATATACTAATTTCTCTCCTACCTCCTTCCAAAATATTAACGAAAAATCCAAAAGGAACTTCGAGAACGCTGCCTGACAGAGCATTCCTCGCGACGCATTAACTAACAGCGCGGGCGGACGTCGAGTACATTTTCCGAATCTAAATATCTCAGTAAATTTTTAACGAATCGATATGAGATTCTTCAAAAAACTTCATTCAACATTGCCGAACGAATCACTCACTGGAAGTTGTTTGAAAGTCAAAGTTACCTAGATACTTTTTACCGGCGAAGCCAGGAAAACACAATTATCGATTGACCTCATTTTGCAATTAAAAATTATTAAACAAAAAGCGTTTGTCAACTTTTTCATGATATCCTAGGCATCGCTAGAGCATTTTGAATATATCCTGCAAATTTGAACACATTTCAATAATATTTGGTCGAGTTAGAAAGATTCAAGTTTTAAAACTTAATTAAATCGGGGAGAAACTTTTTTTCAATATTTCGTTTTTATTATTAAAAATAAACCTTTGGCAAAAAAAAATTCAATGGGAAAAAGTTTCATTTTCTTATTCAATACAATTCTAAATTCAAAAAAAAATTGATTTTTCGATTTTGAAAATTTTCATTTTTTGAGACGATCGAAAAATACTTTTACGCGTTTTAGAGCGTCGAGCTGGTTCTTGCACCCGGCGGCTCAAATGACTCTATATCCCTTGGAGCGTTCTGCAGAGCAGGGTCGCGACCAACACCGTAAGAGCGACAAAGATGGTAATAAAGTACTCATAGGGCCGCATTATGTCTATACATAGATATACGTTGTTCCTGCGTGGGTTGGACACCCCGATAGCATGTGTTCTACACGGGAAGAAATTTTGTACAGCAGCGGCACTTACACGTACCTCTGGTGCGTTAAACTGTAGGGCAACAATGAGCCCTCTGTTTATGAGGACTGCTCTCTCAGTCAGGGAACGTTACGTTCCCTGTGTGGCGCGTATGTTGCATCAGATTTTCGAAACAGCAACACACCTAAAACGTGGTATAGTAGTCGCGCTTTCGCATCGTTTTGAAAGACGGACGGGCGGTTTCGCTCATCTCTCGCTTTTATTTTTAAGTTTAAGAGTAGTTTCAATAACTGTAATGTGGTTAAGTCCACATGAAGGAATATCAATGGAGCAGTTTTAAAAAAAATATCAGTATTTCGTAGTATATTATAGGTATGTTTGTTTGGATATAATATTTACGTATATATTAATGCTTATATGGATTTTAAATACTTATTTCAATATTATAATTTATAAGTGCGTGTTTCATTAAGAGACTGACTTTATATATTCTAAAACAGTTATGTTTGGTTCGATTGATTAATTTGTCGATGGATTGCTTTTTTCTTCTCTTGTTACAATAAATTATATTTCAAATACTTTGATTGGGAAAAGCGTACACTGATTAACTTGACTTCGCTTTAAAAGAATTGAATGAAAGTATCATTATTTAACAGCAGAAATGTAGAGAAAACGTAACCTCAAAAATATAAGTGATCTTCCGTATAGTTTTAGGCGCATTCATGTCTTCATTTAAAGACTTTAGTACACGCAATAAAATGGAAACGTACAGTAAATAATTTAAATTTAGATGTTAATTATATGATGAAAAATTAAGATCGGCGCCGATCAGCTACTTTAGTAACATTATAGTCGACTGAGTTCTCTACTTAGGGACAGCAGTGTACCCTGATAGAAGAGAGCAGCGTTGTACTAACTTTATGAGGCCGACACGTTCCCAAAGTTGGCGCTGCCGTCGCTTTGACATCGTGGTTGCGCTGTTCTACCACTGCGAACGCCGCAACTGTCTAAAATTTCTTTCCGTGTAGGTACTCAGCGTGTGCATGACATGCTCTGCACCTATCACTGGGAACTTCTTGACATAAAATACGGTCACGGTATGCTAAGGTGGAAATGACACCGTCCTGGCATGCGAAAATAAAGCCCTAGGTACCAGAATTGAGCCATGATGATTGGAGGAAGGCAAAAGTTTGCTCCTTCGACAAGGACTGTTTTTCTATATTTCTGTGAAATTTTCCGTGCATATGCTTGTCGAGTAGCTCTTGGCGAAATTTTCCAAACTCTGCTTTCTCTACTTCGGCTTTCAGACGTGAAGCATCTACATGGAGTAATGCACTTTCCGCACTTCTGATGTTGAAATTCTGGCCAAGGTTCTCAGCCGCTTGCTCCGCGGCTTTGTTAAGGAACGCTCCTTCGCCAATTATCTCGTGGTTCCTGACCATCTTTAGGAGAGGATCTCTGCCAGTCGCAACAATGTAAGCTGTACTTAGAACAATTCGGTTATGAAGACACTAGAGATTCAGAAGTCCGTGTCCGCCTTGACGGCGTGAATTGTATAATTGCGGAACTGACGAATTGATATGCAAGCTTTTATGCATATGAATGATCTTACGTGTGGTGACATCAAGGGCCTTAAGCTCGATCTTCGTCCATTGAACCACCCCAAACGAGTAGAGTAGAACCGGGACGGCTAGCATGTTAGTCGCAGATACATTGTTCAACGACGACAAATTGTAAGACCAAATCGGTCGGAAAATATGCTTGTATCTGCTTCGGTGAGACTCTTTCACTGATGTTATGTCCTGAATGCGGCTTTGAGGTACGCCCAGGTGTGTATAGGTCTCTCCAGTGTTGAGATGTCTAATAACACTTATGTCCACAAGCTCAGGGTCCTTGGGAACGCCAGTAATCTTTCCTTTCTTCAGATAAATTTTGACACACTTGTCCAAACCAAAGTTCATCCCAATCTCTCCTATGTAGTTCTTGACGATATTTATAGCAGTTTGAAGTTTGTTTTTACCAGAGGCATGGATCTTCAGGTCATCCATATAAAATACATGAGTGACCTTATGCTCGCGCTGGTTAGTATCGCCACAGAGGTATCCAGGAGAATTTCGTAGTGCGAGAGATAAAGGCAGAAGTGTGTTGCAAAAAAGCAAAGGGCCCATGGTATCACATTGAAAGAAGCCCCTCTGGAAGGTGAAGTTGTTCGTTGTCAGACGATAATTTCTAGATGAGATAGTAAATCTAGTTTTCCAAAGAGGCATGAATCTCTCTATGCATCCACTATGTGTGGATGTACCTTCAAGCTTTCCAACAGACAGATGATAAGTCTATGAAAGGTTTAATCGAAAGCTTTCCGGTAGTCAATCCAGGCCATTGACAGGACGCGCTGATGGGCGGCAGCGTCTTTACAGACACACCTGTCAATCAGCAGGTTCTCTCGACAGCCTGCTACACCTTTTTTCGAGCCTCGTTGTTCGTACATCTCTCGCCATACAGGCTCAATTCGTCGAACGATCCTGTTTAGGACAGCTGTAAAGATCTTATACAGTGTGTTTAAACAAGTTATTGGCCCGTAATTCTCTGGTCTGGACAAGTTGCCTTTTTTCGGTAGGAGTATAGTGCGTCCTAACACCAGCCACTGCGGAATGGGCGTCTCCGACTTTAAATATGAGGTGAATATGCGGGCCAAATGTTGGTGTATAGAAGTAAACTTCTTCCACCAAAAGTTCTTAATACAATCTGGTCCAGCACCGGAAAAGTTCTTCGTGCCTCTAAGTGCTTTTTTCACCTCTTCGACAGTGACTGTTGGGCACTCCTCCTCAGATTTTATGAGGCTGTCGCAAAACTCCTTGAAGCGGATGATATTGTCAGTATCTTCTTCCAACTCTAGTGTTTTCGGGATCTTGTACACCTCTCTCCAAAAAGTCTCTACCTCCTTGGGCTTGGGTGGATTTTTTACAAAAACAGGGGGATCACTGAAGAGGCGTGATGGGTCAGCAAGAAACTGTTGATTCTCCCTGATCCATCTCTCCCTCTTCTGTATTCTCCTCCCTGCGTTAGATAACAGTCGTACTTTGTCAACAATATGCTGCTTGATTGTCAGCAGCTTTGACTTGTTTAGTGTGTGATTCAAGATCCTTAGTTCTTGGGCGAATTTTCGAACCATTTGTGTGAACGGTCCACCAGATGTTATGTAGTCTATCATACATCGAACACGGGACGCATTGTGTCTTGCCCATCCGATTTTCTTGTTCAGCTGATGCAAGCGTCTTCTGGTCTTGTGATCCGTCGTCGGTTTTAGCCTTCGATTTGAATCAGCCAAAGCTCTCGCAGCACCATAAACTGAGCAATTGATGGTCCAGAGGTCGGACTCTTGCGAGATATCTCTACGAAGGGAGGCATCCATTTCAGCCAGATCTTGGGGCTTAAGAGGAACTTGCATGTTGATGTTCCTCCTTGTACTGAAATTGCGATCATCTTCCAGAAGGTGCCTGCTTTCTGCGGTTGGTCTTAATGTCGCTTCATCTTCGTCTGCAGCTTGATCAAGCAGCGGTTGGGGAAGCGCTCCGCGTACATATCCATTTTTCCGGAGGTAATCGGCTTGATTTCGCAAAACTGATGTGAAACGTGCTGAAACTCTAGGTGTTTCTGGCACCACAGAGTGTGCATATGCGCCATAAAGCCTCCGCAAACAGGGATAATGCTGGGATCGTAGCAGTCTCGCACGTCATTCTTAAGTTGATCCGTCCACTCAATGTAGGCGTGTCGCCGGTTCGTCTTCGTTGTTCCATCTAAATTATTTTCAGCACCCCGAACTCTAGGATGATCGGCATTGTTGTCCGACCTATTGTCAGGTGCTCTGCGCGGTCGATCTTTTTGAACCGCATCTACAATATTTTGGTGTCTTGGTGGTTTCATTGTTGTTCCCACGAGCAGCTAGGGAAAGGGTTCGTCCATCCTTGTAGAGCCCCGGGTACAAGGATAAGGCTGATACTCTGAGATGTCGCCCGGTATCCCAGGGTCACCGGTGAAGACACCTCACCCAGGTGCCATTCAGCTTTCGGCACGGTTCTTACGCCTTCGCTTAGGGGGTATTCCTTCGGGACCATCCGTGGACAATTGTCCGCGACTGCTTATAAATTATTGTAACCATATTCAACAGAAACCCTTGGTACAGAGACCCTCTATCCGCAACCCGAGGACGCGTTCGGTAGCTTCGTCATAGGCCCTTTCGGTTCGATTCCCAAGGAACCAAAACCGAAACCGAATATATATATATATATATATATATATGTATATATATATTCTGCCCCAAGGGTGGGGCAGAATGGACTCCCTAGTTTCAAAAAATCCCTGAAGGGCCCTCAGACCGTGTAGAGGAGTGGGGCAGGTACCATTAGGTCGGGGGAACATTACCATTTTCGGTAGTCACCATGCCGTGGTCGGGTGAGCAATGGGGTTTTGTTGTGGAGACGTTCTTTAAAACCGGGAAAGAGTGGTGGCGGCGTAGAGGGCATTTCGGATACGGTTCAAAAATTTTCGAACAGAATTTTCGTTAGTGGGCACCTGAAAACCCTCGTAAACTGAATCAAAGACCTTTTCACAGCCCCAAAGTGACAGTTTGGTGCGCTCTGTCCTCTGTAGGCATTTTTGGGCCTTATTATTTTGAATCCGGAGGATCAACTGTTACTGTCACTTCGGCTCGCTATTGTGACGTGCTGGAGAACTTTTTGCGCCATAAAATGGAAGAGTATGGTGAGGAACGCGCCACAGAAGCATTCTGGTTTCAACACGACGGAGCCACGGCCCAGACTGCCCGTCGTTCACGCGAAATTTTGCAAGAGCTCTTTCCCAGTCGCCTGATCTCTATGCGGGGGGATGTTCCATGGCCTCCTCGCTCCCCTGATTTGACTCCGTGTGATTTTTTTCTATGGGGCTACGTCAAAGTTGAGGTATACAAAGTTCGACCTCGAACCCTTGAAGCTCTGAAGGAGGCGATTGATGACGTCATCGCTGGAATTCCGCAAGATATGATTTAAAGAGTGGCCGAAAACTTCTTTGAAAGCCTCCATATGTGTATTGCTCGAAAAGGTTACCACTTGGACGATATCATTTTCAAAACAACATGAAAAAAACGGTATTAAATGTACTTTAGAGCAATACAAACCTTTTTTATGCATCTTGAAGCGTTCTTTTACAATTCACCTTTGAAATCAGGGACTCCATTCTGCCCCACCCTATATATATATATATATATATATATATATATGTTAATGGAAAAAAGGTTAAAAAACCACCGCAGGGTTCCAATGGGTGCAACTGCCATCCATCATAATAACACCGGCTCCCAGTAGAACCGCCGTAAATCACACCTACGGCCACTTCTCACGCCCGTAAGATGGGTGGCCACAGGACACGACGAAATCACAATGACAGACTGGTGATAACCTCGTGCGTCTTAAGGGCATGAAGCGATCCAAAGATGACAGCTTTCTGCATCCATCTCGGGAATGGCTTGACATGTTTTTGGCATGCGGCTGCAGCTTTAAGGTTACGAAACAGAGATAGTTTGACACTTTCGATAGCACCGATCACAAGGGCAATTACTTTATCAGAATATTCTGGATACAGTCATTGCAGCTCACTTTTAAGGTCCTGATACCTTGATACACATACAGTATGCATATTAGGGTGGTTCAAAAAACACCAACTTTTAAAAAGTTCAGGTGCTCTGGGATATTTCGGTTCTAAATCATGAAAAAATATTACTTTATAAGTTTGAGCCAAATTGGAATATATTTAGAGCTCTCTCAACGGCGTTGAAGCTTTAACTGGGCATATCTCGGAAATCACTAGAGATAAATGATTCTAAATATAGGTCACTGAATTCGTCTTGATTTCCTCTATAATCTAAAATAATTGATGAATCTTATTAATCCTAAACTATAAACAAAAATATGGAAAATACACGACCTAAAAGTGTGTACAGTGCAACCTCTGAATAAGCCCTCTCGGAATAAGAACGCTTCTCCTTATCTTCGTTGGAAAGTTAAACGACTAGTCAAAGAGAGTAGAGAGAAAATCAGAACAGAAGAAGAGAACAAAATAAAAAACTACTTTGAAGGAATTATGAAACTATTATATAAACAGTTGAAGGAAAGTAAAAGTACAGAGTTTGCTAGCATGAGAAACAGCAAAGGCGCGAAACGCTATATGATATAGACGGAATAGTAGACGCTTTAAAAGACTCTTTAAAAGAACTATTAGGAGGTGAAGATATAGGGCAACAAAACTGCGACATAGAACATAATGCACTAGAAAACCCAATTGAAAAAGTCTGTGTCACCGAGGTCAGAGATATAATTAAGAACTTGAAAAACGGTAAGGATGCGGGTATAGACAATATTAGCGCTGAAATGCTTAAATACGGTGGCGAGTACATACCTCACAGGTTGTGCGAATTAATAAATTTATGTATCGAAACGGGAGAAGTCCCAGACGATTGGAGAAAAGCGATTATCGTACCAATATACAAAAGAAAAGAAGATAAAAGCAACTGCAGTAATTACAGAGCTTTTAGCATACTAAGTACCGTAAGTAAAATATACTCAAAAATACTTATCCGTAGGGTAATGGAAATTACAGAAGAGAAAATATGGGAAGTCCAAAGTGGATTTATGCCAGGAAGATCATGTACAGATCAGATATTTAGCCTAAGACAGGTCACAGAAAAAAGTTTGAGAGTAGGAAAGAAAGTCTTCTGAGCATTTATTGATCTAGAAAAAGCCTTTGACAAGGTAAATAGAAGTAAACTTTGGGAAGTCCTTAAAGAGTATGGAGTAAATGGAGGGCTCCTACAAGCAATAAAAACAATATATACAGGTAGTAAAGCGAATGTAAGGGTAAATGGGAAACAGAGTGAATGGTTCGATATTATGCAAGGCGTGAAACAAGGATGCGTTATGTCCTCGTGGCTATTTATCATATTCATGGATAAGTGTCTAAGAACTGCCCTCTTCGACGAAAAAGGTGTAGATCTCGAAACCATCAAGGTACGTGGGTTGGTTTTCGCAGATGACAAGATTGTTATGGCAGAATCAGTCGAAGACTTGCAAAGAATGTTGAATAAACTTAATACAAGCATGAAGAACATGGACCTCAAAATTAACGTGAATAAAACGAAAGTCATGGTGTTTGAGGGAAAAAGTGAGAAAACAATATGCAACATTGTCTTAAATGATGAGAAATTAAAACAAGTTGACAAGTGCGTACATCTAGGTAGTCTATTCACTAACGACGGAAAAATAGATGGGGAATTAGATAGGCGCATAAATAAGGGTAAGCAGGTTATCGGTAGAGCAGGGTCCATCCTCACAAATAAAAACATATCAAAAAAATCTAAAATGGCCATACATAACTCTATTTTTGTACCAACTGTACTATACGGTAGCGAGACATGGACCTGTCAAGAAAACGACAGGAGTAAAATCAACGCGATCGGCATGAAACCTCTGCGCATAATATGCGGGAAAACACTGATGGACAAAGTACGAAACGAGACAATCCTAAAAGAATGTGGTACAGGGGAGACACTAGTTGACATATGGGAAAGAAATCAGCTAAGGTGGTTCTGACATCTTGAAAGAATGAAAGATGAACGACTGACCAAGCAAGTGTATAAAGGTAAAGTAAATGGCAGAATGCCCAGAGGTAGACCGCCGAAAGAATGAATAGAATCTGTGAATGAGACAATAATACGAAGAGACATAAGAAGCCATAGAAATACAAGAGCCTGCATGAAAAAATGCATGGACGTGAATGAAGCTAGAGTAGTATGCCAGGACAGAAATGTGTGGCGACAAATAGTTTATAAACAGAGTGACAATAGAGTGAATGATGCCTGAAACAAAGACCTTGGATACTAATGGGCCCAAGTTAATATTAATACATTTGCATACAAGTATATTAATAAAATTGTTTAATTATGTCAAAAAAGGTAACACAAAGTAACATATTGAGCAATCCTTGTTAAAAAATAATACTTTTTAATTGAATACTAAAAAAATAGTATCACATAAAATGTTGTCAAATACTCCTGAGTACCTATTGCAAATTACAAATTGAGTATTTTTCCTCAAATGAACATTTTACTTTACTCATAATACAATAGATAATGCACTCATTTGGAATAATATATTTGAAATATTTAAAATAATACTTACTTACTCGAATTCAACATTAAAAAACTGGATTTTTTTTGTAGGGGAGGTATGAATGCATTTGCGCACCGAGTGTGGGACTCAACCTACAAAAACGGTAATACCCACTAAACTCACATCCTCTTTTTGCCAACCCAAGTACTCGGAATCGCTTTCGCATAACTTCAAGGACATGAGGGTAAGGCCAATAAGCCGTGCTTCGGCTTCCAACTGTTTCACCTGCTTGGCGTTACATCGTTTACATCAACTGTTTGCGTCATTCTTGAGGCTTCTTCGACAAGGCTGCCTCTCTGAATGACGCACACCTCACCGTCCCCGGCAGATGATCGGTCCGGGGATTCCCTTTCTTTGTGGCACAGAGGTAGCACTGCGAAGTAACTTCGCACTCCGCAGCCCTATGGCCCTCTTTGCCACATCTCCTGCACCGACCGCCTCCCTGATGGCAGACGACACCTTTGTTCTGCCGTCCGCCGCAGGGCCTACCTCAATGAGGACCTTTCCTTGTCTCTCGGGCACTCCTGATTTGACACCAAGGGAGTCCGGTTTAACCTTCTGTTTGAGGTCCTTTAAGACCTGGGCGTAGCTCGAACCCTGGGCCGGCTTTATTAAAACCGCTCTCTACAAATAAAATTTTCAAAATAAACTTGATTAAATTTTTTATAGGAATTTTAAGAATATTTTTTTATCCTCTTGAAACCTATCAAAATTCTTTAAGAAATATTCAAAATAGAAAATGTACGAAATGATACCATTGCCGACAGTTTACAATATTACCGAATTTAAACAATTAAAAAATGGTTAAAATAATACATGAGTAAAAAATAAAAAATATGTGAATCAAATAAAAGTAGTTTGTTTTATTATCTTATTATTTAATAATTTTTGAATTATGTACATTACGGAATTTCATAATTAGGAAACTTCCCAAATTTTTGTGTGAATTTGTATGCTAATTTGTCAAACAAGTTTTTCAAAAGTTCCCAATTTTTCAATTTTTACTTTTAAAATGTTGACAACTGTGACGTAAATTTTACATCGCCAGACACCGAACAGATATCGTGTTTAACGATTGTAATGAAAGTTTGAACAACAAAGCTTTTCCGTTTTCTACGAATAATCTGTCATGTAAGTGTAAAATTTTAGGTTGGGGTGCCTCATCCAAAATCACTGAATTCCAAAATGTAGTTACTATTATCTACTTCCTCAAACCCAAAGAAATAGCAGTGTCCCTGCTCCCTCCGTGCGCTCTGAATCGTGAGTTGGCCAATCAGCTCTCAGAACGCCGTAAATAACTGGACGGTTGGCTAATTTATAAAACGGTCCCGTTTCACGCTATCAGCGTCTTTCTTCGGTGAAGTTGATAGTTTTTGATGTAAGGTTATAAATGTTTTGCCTTTAAATATCAACTAATACATTTTTTTGTTAAAAATACATCTTTTTTGATAGAAAATTAATCTCGGTTGTAGAAAATTAATTTTTTTAATTCAAA
>CAKNXH010060421.1:46796-100501 GCA_932178445.1 Andricus quercusramuli
AATTTAACACCTCGCTTGAAAATTCTTCTTTCTTCGATGAAGTTAATCGTTTTTGATGTAAGGTTATAACATTTTTTCCTTTAAATATCAACTAATACATTTTTCTGTTGAAAATACGTCTTTTTATAGAAAATTAATCTATTTTCACAATTTTTTACATCTGATTGCACATACACAGCCGATTGATGCACTGAATAATTGCCGTTAGTCACCACCGTGGCGCCATCTGCACACCTGCACATACTCAATACGTCGTTCCTACATAATTTAGACAACTACATAATACGTGTTCTAGGTGCTCAGGATGTACATGAGACGCTCTGCAGCTATCTATCATCGGGAATGTGAATGACAAGCCAAAAGGAAACCCTCTGTACCCGACTTCAATGCGGGTGATTTGAGGAAAGCAAACGTTAGCTCATACGACATCAACTGATCCTTCACATTTCTGTGGAAGATGCCGTGCATCATCATGTCGAGTTATTTCTAACATTCCAACATTCTGTGAAGTTTCTGTTTTTTTTCTGTGAAAATTCACGGAAGTTTTTCTCCTGTGCTTTCTTGATCCGGGCCTTCAGAAGTGAGTACTCGAGATGTATAATGATTGATGCATTTTGCTCACCACTGATATTGAAGTCAAGGCTAAGTATTTCAGCAGCCTCCTCCGCTGCTTTACACAGAAACGCTCCTTTGCTACTTCTTTGTGTTTCCTGACAATTTTAAGAAGAGGGTCTCGTCCATTTGCGACTATATGTGCTTATACTCAGAATAATCCTGTTGTAAAGACATTCAAGGTTAAGTTTTCCGCTACCACCTTGATGGCGTGGTATGTAAAGTCGCGGAACAGACACACAGTGAGGCAAAAAAGGAACCTGTAGACAAATCAATTTTTAGCCCAAATTATTCATCCGGTTTGAAGTTTTTTTTTAAATAAAAAGCTCTTTAAATTTTGAAAAGATTTGTGTGATTAGATTTTTTCTTTAATTGGTTAAAAATTTGTTATTTAACAACAAAGTTGAAATTTGTTTTTTCTTGTATTTTCCCAAGTTACATTTCGTTCAAGACATTCAGACTGATTAAAGAAATCTTAAAACAGCCTAAAAACTATATGGAAATAATTTTCAGTTGGCTAGAATAATTTAAAAAATGGTTATAGTGTTATAAACAAATTAATGAAAAAAAGTCATTTTTTGGAAAATGTGAGAGAAATGAATGTTCTATTACCATTATTTAAAACTATATGCTTTTTCGGTATTGTTTAAACAATTTTTATAAACAAATTCACAGTTTCGCGACTTTTCAATGAATAAGCTCAATTTTTGTTTACGGAATCAACTAGGTATGTCTTTCCGATGACCTTTTGCTATGATACTTTGCAAATTGACAAAAATTATTTATTATTTAAGAAATTTTTATGAACAAATTCACAGTGTGGCGATTTTTCAACGAATAGGCTGAATTTTTGCTTACGGAATCAACTAGGGGTTACTTTCTGACGACTCTTTGATATGATGCTTAGAAAATTAAAAATAATTATTCATTATTTAAACAGTGATTATAAACAAATTCATTTTATGTCAATTTTTTGCCGATTGACAACTTCAATTATTTCTCCATCCAATTAACTCACGTAGTATTCAAAAGCAGTTCGGTAGCTTCTGGAAGCAGTGATCTCTCAATTTTTACATTGAGAAATATACATTATGCCTATACATTAAAACATAGTTGCAAAGTGAATTTTTTTGTAACAATTATTTGAACGATGAATAATTGTTGTCAATTTGAAAAATATCATAGCAAAGATTCATCGGAAAGTAACCCCTAGTGGATTCCGTAAACAAAAATGCAGCCTATTCGTTAAAAAATCGCCACACTGTGAATTTGTTTATAAAAATTGTTTAAACATTTACCAAAAAGCATCTATTCATAATTAGTTGTAGTGGAATATTCATTTCACTCAAATTTAATACCAAATCTATCAATTTCAATGAGCTAAACATTGCCAATCCCAAAAAATGACTTTTCTTCATTAATTTGTTTATAACACAATAACCATTTTTTTAAATTATTCTCACCAATTGGCAATTATTTCCATATAGTTGTAACATTGTTTTCAGGTATTCTATGATCAATCTGAATGTCTCAAACGAAATGGCATTAGGGAAAATAAAAAAAATAAACTTTGTTGTTAAACAACACATTTTTAAACAATTAAAAAAAAATCTGATCAAACAAATTTTTCAAACTGTAAAGAGCTTACATTTGAAAAAAAAAACGTTTAAATAGGATGAATAGTGTAGGCTAAAAATTGATTTCTCCACGGGTACTTTTTTTGCCCAACAGTGCGACATTTCGGAGGACCAAATGTGTCGGATAGGACGTTTGTATTTACATCGTGGAGTATTCTTAATTGATGTTGCGTCCTGGATGCGATTTTGTGGCACACCCAGGTATGTATAGGTCACTCCAGCGCCAAGGTGCAATAATAGTGTTTCTCTTAATGAGATCAGTGTCTTCGGGGATGCCATTAAGTTTTCCTCGCTTTAAATTAACCTGGGCGCATTTTTCTAGCCCAAAATCCATTTCAATCTCTTGAGTGTACCCTTTGACAATCTTTAGAGCTAGACTTAGTTGCTCTTTATTTGTAGCATAAATCTTAAGATCATTAATGTAAAATACACGAGTGACCATTGTAATGGCGAAGCGCGACAAAGTGGCAATAATGTGAGGCAAAAGAGGAGAGGGCTCATCGTGTCGCCCTGAAAGACACCTCTCTGAAAGGTGACATTGTTAGTTGTCACATGATGTTTTACAGATGAGATAGCAAATCTGATTTTCCAAAGCGGCATCAATCTCTCTATGCACCACACGATCAGGGTGTCTAGTGATCAGGCAATTTGAAATTCCCGGGTTTTCCCCAGTTTTTTCCCGGTCAAATATTTTTCCCCTGACCAAGTTTTAGATGTCTTTTTTTGATTTTTACATTCTCATTCATGAGACTGTATTGTATTCGTCCAAATTTTCGATCTCTGGTTTTTAACGGATCTTTATGTTCCGGCACTCCCAGAGTCCGAAAATCATAAAATTTTGTCGGTGTCTGTCTGTCTGTATGGTTACCTGAATGTTGTCGCCACGCTAACTTTTGAAGGATTCGTCCAATCGAGTCAGCCTTTGGTAAACTTTTTAAGGGTCTTAAAATGAAGGTTAAGTTCGTTAACCAGATATTTCCAACCAAAATTAAACATTTTAGAACATTTTCAAAATTTGAAAAAAAAAATTTTTTTGCAGTTTCAGAAATTTTTGTGAAAGTTTCTTACAGATGGGTGAAAGAATTGAAAATTATCTCAATGAAATTTTTGATTTCGATGAAAATTAGAAAAGTTATATACTTTTCAAAATGTTGAAAACTTTCAAAAAGTAGAAAAATAAATTTTCTGGTAGATTGAAAAATTTTAATCAGAATTTTCACTAGTTTTCACATGGTTTTATTTTTCAAAAGCAATCTTCTGTATAGCCTAGCTGCTGAGCGCGAACAGCGAGTATCGCAATGAGAATGTAATCGTCAAGGCCGTAGGTGCTTTGAGAACCCTCTTCATAGTACCAGATCGAGGTACAGAAATAAATATAATGTACATTAGATATAATAGTACTGAACATAATGTAGAAAAGCTCACATTTTGGACAAAATCGAGTGCGAAGCACGAGATACGTGATAAGAATGTGTTCGTTAAAGCCGAAGGAGCTTCAATAAAAGAGAATTCACAACGATGAAATTACAGTTGCTCATGCTTTGACCTTTAATTTCAAAAGGTCTGTGTACAAATATGTGGGAAATATAAAGACCGAGCGCGTAGCGCGAGGTAAATACGTTATCGAGCGCGAAGCGCGAGAACCAACGGTCGCGCGCCCTAGGCGCGCTCTAACTTGCGAGCGAAGCGAGCCGCGCGCGTAGCGCGCAATGAGAATGTGCCCGCGAAGCGGGCATATTTTTTGAAGTCCATGTGTACATAGAAATAGCTGACTGACGAACTTGTCTTTTTCTTTTAGGTCTTAAAAAAGTGTGTACAGACTGCAGACAGACTACAGACTGCAGACAGATTACAGAATACAGACAGACTTCATATAACAGACTACAGACAGATTGCAGACTACAGACAGATTTACAGACAGTTTTCACCTTCGTAAAAATTGTTTTTTTCTGACTTAGTGAGTCTTAAAACGTGGAGATTCGATGTAACCCGACTAAGACAAATTTTACATAAAACCAATACCTTCTCATTAGGATGAGAATGTCAAAAATTACATTACATAAGTAGAAAAGTCAATTTTTCGATCAAATACAAAAAATCCCGGTCATAAACAAAATTCCCGGGGTTTTCCCGGTTTTTTCACGGTCCAGTAAAATTCCAGGGTTTTTCCCGGTTTCCCGGTTCGCTAGACACCCTGACGAGGTGTGGATGAACCTTTACGCTTTTCAACAGACATATGATAAGTCTAAAGGTGCAGTCCCATGTTGGCAGAAAACGTCGGCGTACAGCAGAAACTTGTAAGAGTGAAAGAGACGGACAAATCTATTTGTCTCTTTTACTCTCATGAGTTTCTGCTTTACGCCGACGTTCTCTGCCCACATGGGATTGCACCTTAAGGGAGGTTGAATCGAAAGCTTTCAGGTAGCCAATGCAGGCCATCGATAGGCAGCGCTGGTAGGATGCTGTACACAGGTCCGATTGTCTGAAAAATCCTATCATTTAGGATAGATGTGAAGATCTTCTACAGCGTGTTCAGACTAGTTATTGTACTGTCAGTCTTTGGGTCAGACATGCTGCCCATCTTCGGGAGGAGCACTGTGCGTCATTCCACCAACCAATCCGGCATAGGCTCTTCCTACTTTAGATATCTGGTCCCCGAGCGGAAAAGTTCTTTATGCCTCTTAATACTTTTTTCACCTCCTCAGTAGTGATAGGTGGGCATTCCTCCTTAAGTGTTATAAGTAAACTGCACACCTCCATGAAGCTATTTATGTTCTTTTGTGTCTTCTTTTAGTGGGTGCTGGACTTCGTGGACTTCTCTCCAAAATGCCTCGACTTCCTCTAGTTTGAGCAGGTGGTCGATAGTACCTGAAAGGTCTTGGAAGAGTCATGATCCCAGATAACAATGCGTGAGGGCGCACTGTAGCTGCACGATGTGCGAGCACGATATGTCGCCAAGAACGCAAGCACGGTGTATGCACGAGCTGAGGGCGATCAATGTTCCCTCAAGGTGAGCACACTCGGTGTGCACAATGTGCAGCACAGCGTGAACTGTGACAGCACATATGTGCTGTCACAGTGCACGTGTTTTGTGAGAGCAGAATTGAAAAAAAAATTAATATCAAATCAAAAATACAATTTTTCAAAGTCATAAGATAATAATTCTATTAAATAATTTTAATTGAACTTGAAAAGATAAATGATTATTAATTTTGGAAACATTTTTTTTAACAAATAAGAACTGTAAGTTAGTAATATTTGTATTATAAAAAGGTGATATTTCAATTTTTGTAATATCATAATTGAAATTTAATTTTTATATACTTATGTAATGAAACTAATCATATAATAAATACTTTGTAAATGAATGAACTTTAAGTTGGTGATAATTTTATCTTATAAATATCTATAAGATAAAATTATCACCAAGCTATATTGACAGTATATTTTTTGAAATTAAATAAACAAGCATACCGTTTTGCAACACGTAATAAAATATTAACAAATTCTACATATTACTAAATACAATATTTTATGAGTCCATCAGAATGGCCTGCTTATTATTTCATCTCCAAAAGTCAAAATGTCAAAATTGATGAAAACAGACTTATGATTCAATGTACGGAATAACACAACTGAAACCCGACTCTTATACAGAATCAACCGAATTTAATTCCATATATATAATATAAAATTATGTGATCTAGTAATTTGCAATTTATTTACTTTTTATCATGATTTTATAGACAAAAAAAAATATATATTTTTTATAATTATATAATTCATATTGAAAAAAGCGTAGGCTATTTTCAAAGCTTTCCCGCTTTGTCAGCGCACGCGCAGTCATTCGATCAAATATGGCGAGCGCAGGCATTCCACTTGTTTACATGCGATTGAAAATAAATAAATTTTTACTGAAAATAAGAGTTTAACTATCGGATAACGAAGGTGTATGTAGGAAAACTGATAAAATCACGATTTAGGGGAAAAAAACTTTTGTCCGAGTTCATGAAACGGTTTAATCGGTGTTGATTTTTGAATTTCTCTGTCTATGACAGATCTCGATCCTATCGGATTACAAATATCACATAACGTATGTCAGTACTCTTGTTTTTCGAAAAGGTATCAGGACAAATTATTGTGTTAATTGGATAAGTAATATTACATATATTTGCATATTTATACGATCTATTACTGTTGTAAAAGTAATGCTAGTTGTCAGATTTTGAGGTTAGAAAGTTCAATTACCCCAGAATATTTGTGGAGCATATTTTACTTTAATTTAAATGACATTGAGTATTTTATTAATTTTCTTGAGTTTTAAGTGGAACTTTTTTTTAACAATTCGCTATGTTATGTGGAAAAACTTTTTTCTTAGATTTGTTGATTATGACAGAAGCGACAGAACGCAGTCAAAAAGCTAGAAAGAGGGCAATTCGAATTGTGTAAACTGCTTCAACAGTTTTAAAAATACTGGCCCAGATGTGCATTTTTATGACATTCCAACGCATTACAGAAGTCTGTAAATTTCATTTTTTTTAAACTGCAGATATATTATGGAGGTCCAAAAACGCATGGCAACATTTATTTTCATACTAGGGGCCCAAGACCCCCCCCCCCCCCCATATGATTCCAAATCGACTTTTCGAGCACTCTTTTCTCGTGTTTTATTCAAAATTATTTCTGTTGGTCTAGTGGAATATTTATTAACATTGGTTCATTAATTTTCAATTATTTAAACGAATGGAATTTCTTTAAATAATGTTTTTTTGAAATTTTTCAAAATAAAAAATCATTACCATTTCTTAGCTGGAATATTTATTAACATTGGTTAATCAATTTTTAATTATGTAAACAAATTCCATCTGTTTAATACCAATTCAGAAATATAACAAAATTATTGTTTCCAACAACCAGAAGTTTTAATATAAATATCAGAAAAAAACTAATAAATTTGGTGAAAAAATATTGTTGAAACAAATTAAAGGTTGTTGAAAATAAATAATAATTTATAACCTCAACGATTTATAATTATCTGAAAATAAATTCATGTCACTTAGCGATAATTCAGTAATATTTTTTATTGAAAAAAAAATTATTCAAGCAAATGGAATGTGTTTAAACAATTAAAAATTAAGTAATCAGTGTTGATTAATATTCCAATAAAGAAGTAGTCATAATTATTATTTTAAATAATAAAAAAATACAATTATTCGAACAAATTCCATTTGTTCAAATAATTGAAAATTACTAAACCAATGTTAATAAACATTCAACTAGACCAATAGTAATAATTTTTAGGAGAAAACGAAATGTCTAAAAAAATAAATTTGTTCAAATAATCGAAAATTTATTAACCAATGCTGATAAGTATTCCACTAGACTAATAGAAATAATTTTAAGTAGAAAAAAACGAGAATAAAGTGCTCAAAAGGTCGACTTCATACAAAATTGACATTTTTGGTTTCAAGTAATTATTCCAAAAACTCAAAAAACTGATTTTTTCCCATTCATTTTACATGGGAAACTTCAAAAGTCGAATAGAATTAATAAAATATATTGCTGAATATATATTAATTTAACCTCCTTTTTTGTTGCTATATTGTTCCTGAAACTTTTTTAATTGAGAGAACAGATCATATAAGGGGACATATTTATGTCCCCTTATTTAATCCGGCCCCTCAATTAATAATAAACAGTTTTAAATTATTATAATTATGCAAGGGCTTTTTCCCGACTCACGCGTGTTGACACGACGTGGGTCGCATATGTGGATGCATTGTAAGGGCAGTGTGTCGACACGCTGTGTCGACACGACGTGCGGCGCATATGCGACGCATATGAGGTTACATGTGTCGGCATTTTTGCCATCACAACGTGTCGACAATTCTGCACATCGTGCACGCACCATGTGGGCTCAGTGTCGATATTTTGTTATCCAGGATGGGTCAGAGAAAAACTGTTCATTTTCTCTGATACACCTCTCTCTCCGCTCTAGATTTCGTCTAGCGTCAGATAAGACCCGTATCCTGTCAACAATATGCTGCTTGATGGTCACCAACTTTGACTTGTTGAGTGTGTGATGAAGAATTTGCAGTTCGCGCGCGAACTGTCGGACCCTGGCAGTGAAATTCATGCCAGATGTTGATGCGAACGTAAACAGGCATGTCCAAATGAACGACTTCTGTTGGATTTAGACGCAACCATCGCGCTGAGACTGCAGTCCTCGAGCTGTTTGTCACGCTTGGCTGGGCACATCCTCTCTTTCACCCCCGCCAAAATACGGAGGCCATCAATTCTAGGAACGCACAAATCCAGTTTACGGAAATCCAGGTTCTAGTTTATATTGAACTAAGTCAAGTGCCTGATGAGATGAGGATGTTATGAAAGTAGGTACAAAATTAGAAGCATGGTGTGGTTTGGAGTTCGTCTTTTACCGCTGTTGTCCTCACACAGCGGCCACGCGCGTTAAAAGTGACATTACTTGCCTCTGGGTGCTTTCTTAGAGCAACCATCTGGCACATCACAGATTTTTGTCGTCTGCTTCCTAATGGTCTAAGAAGTTTCTTACAATGCGACAGGTGTTTAATAAAACCGCTTTCTGAGCTGATGCCAGTACCCTACCAACTCCAAGATGTTAAGTGCATTTTACGTGCACATTGCCTGCAGCAGAAATCACAATAGGGTGAAAGGATGCATGTTTCATATTCCTCCATATTTCATATTCCTCCATATTTCATATTCCTCCATATTTCATATTCCTCCATATTGTCTGCAATTTCCGATTAAGTGGACAAGCAATGTCAATGATATAGATTGTTCCGCCTTTTTTGTCACGCAGTACAATGTCGGGTATAATGATTTTTCTGGATAGTAACATACACATATAAGATGTAATCTTCGTTTTCTAAAACGGGCACTGCAGTGTTTCTATTGAAACTTATCCATTCTGTTACGAGTACAACGTTTAGGACAAGTCGTTGATGTACAATGCCGGCCACATCATTATGTCTGTACGTATATTCTCTCTGAGCCATTAAATGACAACATTTTGACTTAACACGTGCTTACTATAAATACTGGTGCTAACCACCCAGTTCTGAATCGCAATGACGAATCCTTTCATTTCTGGAATCAGGACGCCCTTTTTCAGCCAAATATTGGATGCCTCACTATCCAATTCATATTGATCTAACGTTTTGAGGTGCTCACCGTGGATGGCTTTTTTTTCTCTATTGCATTTCGAATTCCACTATGGTTTCTGCCTTCATATTCAAGGTATTTCTTTGAGGACAAATTCAAGGGCGTGTAATAAAGATCCGCTTTACAGATGGTGTTGCTCGCCCTGATCTTGTATGCCGAGTTGAGAGAACTCTCCAGAACCAATCCGAGTACTTACCATATCTGCAAGGCACTTATAAATTGTTGGAGGACAACAGGCTTTTGTTCGAAATTTAAATGGATTTTTTAGCCAAAAAATAAAGGCACGTAACATCTCTGTTCATATGCTTTGTCCATTTTAATCGCCTTCTTGGTTGCTGAACTTCTGCTTCTACCTCTGGTTGAATCAGTCCATCTGACTCTGGAGGATGTGGAGGTACTGGATCATCATCAGGTTGCGCAAGAAGATCAATTTTAAGATTATGTCGTATTGCTTTGTCGACCGCTGCTTGATCGTGTGATGCAACTTCCTTTAAGTGATGTTCATTATCAACATTTTTCCACGCCAAATCAACCTGTCATTTGATCTCTATTGCTCGGTATACTGAGATAAGTGGATTACTTCTGATGTCCTTCACATTAGCGATAAGATCGCTTACTGAAACTTTCTGTACATAAGGATACTTTGCAGTGAACTTCGTCCTTAATTTGTCTCCCTTTTCGCTTTTGGTATCAAACTTCGCACTTTAATAATAGAGGCGCACCAATTCCTCTTCCATTGTAGTATCCTAGTTGATTGTGTTGATGCTCTTGATGGTGTATTATAAAAAAATGAGGAAGCTCATTTTTCAACCCAGTGCATGATGGTGGGACCTACAGATTAAGGTGGGATTCTCATATGAGAAAAGTGAGAAAGGAAAGTGTACGAGGAGCTTATTTATATAACACGTTCGTTCCAAAACACGTTCGTTCAAAATATGATTATGATCAATAGATAGAGCATGAAACCTCCCATTCTGCATAGGAAAAGGGATTTTTATTGAAATTAACATATAGAGGACAAAAATCGAAAGTACAGAGATGTCTGGTTTGAGTCATATTTAAAAAATTATAATTTGAGGAAAAATATATTTGTAAATCCTCAAATCCCCCAATTAAAAATGTAAATCAAAATGGGACGACAGAAGATATTGAACGATTGCAAAAAATTTGGGTCGTCTACAAAGAAAATATATATAAATATAAAATTGTTTCAACTTCCGTAAGACTTTAAAGTTGTATGATATGCAAAACTGAAAAAGAAAGGAAACACTATGAAAAAGCCTTTTTCTTCACAATGAAGTGAAATACTGTTCATAAAATGGGCACAAAAAAAACATCTTTTTTCTCAATTCATTCTGAAGCTGAAACTTATAGTTTTCAAAATAAAAAAAAATTTAATTGTTTCAGCCTGTTCTAAAATACTTTTTTAGAGAAAAAAAGCATGAAGGTAATTTTTTCTATTTAAATAAGAATTTGAGGATGGAAGACCTGGAAATTTAAGACTTTCAGGAAATAAATTTTTTTGAAAGGGCAAGAACCTATTTGAACCTATTTAAGAATCTAAGGTTACTAACTATCAATAATTGTTTCTTAATAACTAATCGATAATGATAAGAGATTCATTATTTCACTAAGAAAAAATAACAAAATCGACAGGAACATGGTATATTCAATCAACTTTTCCTTAAAAAGTAACTTTTAGAAGAAAAGGAGATTTTCGTATAAGATGTTACGAAAATTTGACTACATTCATTATATTTACTATTTTCCTGTGTTTTATAACACTCAAATGTAGAAAATACATTGCGTATAGTAAAACTAACCAATTTCTTCCTCATTTCACATACTACTCTCATCAAGAAAAAATCACATCTTGTTTGGCCCATTAGTTAACATTTTGTTTTAAAAATGTAATTTCATGAATTTTTAATTTGGAATGTAACTGAGAACAAGGCTTCATATCCCTACGTAAAATAAAATTCATAAAATTACAGTAACTATACGAAATAAAAAGTCACATAGGGCGAGACAAACGGACCCTTGTATATTGTAAACAATTTCCAAAAATGTCAACACATTATTACACGTAACAGACTGTCACATGCCCATTAAAAGAAATAGATCCAATCGAGAGGCTGGATGACGTGATATATGGCCTTACGAATTAATAAGAGTTTCAAAAATCTTTTTGAAATATATTG
Source organism: Andricus quercusramuli (assembly GCA_932178445.1). Classification (NCBI taxonomy): domain Eukaryota; kingdom Metazoa; phylum Arthropoda; class Insecta; order Hymenoptera; family Cynipidae; genus Andricus; species Andricus quercusramuli. Next base: position 58,450 of record CAKNXH010060421.1, read on the forward strand.
TACAAAACAGGTAAAAACATTATAAAATATCGAAAAAATGACTATCTTAACGAGTTGTTTTATTATATCTTCAGCATTTAAAATCAACCTCTCATTTTATAGAAAAATATTATGCGAAAACAGTCACATGTATTTATTATTATTTGAAATCAACTTTGACAAATCGATTTTGAACTATACAAGACTCTTCTTAAATATAAAATTAACCATTTTAGCGCATGTTTTGAACAGTTTGATTAATTATTTTTTGTTATACGTGCGTAAGAAATGCTACTTTCGACGTCTATTTAACAACCGCAAAATGCTAAATTCCCCACGAAATCATTATTGCACTGTATTAAAAATTCGTTTCAGAGATGTCCTTGGTATTTTTTCACGCGAAAAATATATTTCTTCACACCAATCGACGTCTGCCGCCATCTCTTGGTATAAAAAAGAATCAGTATAAATTCGGGGAATCCCGATTTTCTTTTATTTTTGATAAGTACATAACCTCTAAATCAGTAGATGCTTTTCTTCTGTCGAGGGGCACCACCCCGAAAATCCTCATTCCCTGCCCCCACCAACTCTTATTACGCACGTATAAAAAAATAGTATGAGTAACTCGAGCGAGGCCACAGATTTCCCGCACTCGTTTCTCAATATACTATTTGAGTTTCCATCTGAAATAGCAACTTCGGATCAAGGGACGAAAAACATGTGGGACAGACTTTGAAGTGATTTTTGAATTCCTTAACTCCAAAATATTGAATCCTCCTTTTGGATATTACCTATTTAAATTCAATATAAGTTACACTATCTATTAATGTTAAACATTGAAAAAATGGCGTTAATATAATTTAGCAATTTTGCTTCCTCATAGAGAATGCTTTGTGATGGTAACATTTTCCAAAAATTTTAAATTCATTTAATTAAACTGTCCTTAACTTTGAAAAGCCTAATACACCACTAATATCTTGAAACTGGGCGAAGGATTTCTAAAAATATTAATTGCATTTTTTTAGCAATCAATAATGTTTTAAAAATCGGTTTTTTTATAGTAAAACTTTTTCCATCAACATTAACAATATAAAAGATTCCTTGGTTCGAGACGAGTCGATTGACCTATAATATTAATACATTTTAGTATAGAGAAGGGAAGTTATGTTACTTTAAACATTTTTTAAATCGATAATTATAGTAAAATTTTTCTCATTCTCATAATTTAAAGTTGATGCGAGAATAGAAAAGTTGTGTTGATTCAAGACGAATTGATTGTCCTATAATATTGACTCATTTTATTGAAGAGTAATGAAGCTATGGTAATGCATATTATTTGAAAACACGGTTTTTTATAGTAAAACTTTTTTCACTAACATAATTCAAAATTGATGTAAGAACGGAAAAGATTCCTTGATTCGAGGCAAATCGATTGATCTATAATGTTAATACACTCTATTAAAGATTAAGGAAGTTATGCTCATTTATAATAATTGAAACATTTGTTTCAAACGGAAAAACTTTTTTCATCGACATAATTCAAAGTTGACGCATGAATAGAAAAGACTTTTTGATCGTCAATTTTCAAATAGAATAATTCTGACAATTTTTGTAAAGAAATCTTAAAACTGGACAAGGTATAGGATACGACACAACTTTTCCTATCCCTTTTCCAGCTCGAAAAATTGTCATTTCGAACACAAAATTTGATTTTTCTAATTTGTCCTTGTGTTACAAATTTTTTTGTATTATTTTGTAATTTTGTATTTTCTGTAAATTTCTAGTATTAATGAGTTGTTGTTTCTTTGTATGGGCTTTAGGGTCCAGTAATCAAAAAGCTGTGTTTTTTAATCAGACGTTTTGACTCATGTGGGTGTCCTCTTCAGTGATATACTTCTAATCATAACCAAATTTACATTTTCAGTAATATGCTTTCGATACAAATAACAGGGACGGAAAATATATAATTGTAGAAAGTAAAATACAATTATGACTCTTTTTGTTGTTTAATTTTTTGTTCGAAATACAATAATTTTTCTAATATTCATAGAAATAAAGAATATAAAATGAAATGTAATTAGTTGTGAACTAATTCACGATAAAACATACATGAACTAATTGCTTTATTATAGGGGAGGCTGCGGCGAGATGAGCATCGTTGTAATTTTCAGTGAAATATTTGAAATCTATAGTAGTTTTTAAAAATGTAAGTAATTCTATACATTCTATGAACCTTCATGTATCAATTTCATAAAATACGAAATGTTTCAAAAGTAGTAATTGCGATGAAAATATTAAAATTATCATTTGTGCTCATGTCTCATCTCGATCCATGCTCTGGGGGCGAGACAAGACACGCATTGGGGCGAGATGAGACACCTCAACTATTTATTAGCTTTTGTTAATAGAAGATTATTTTTCGTGTTTTTCATACACATATAAGATTATCTGAAGTATTCTGAGAATGGTAATAAGTATCACGACAAAATATAATTGTTTTCACGATTGAGCAATATGATTATTCGTACCAATTCATTCTGTGTAAAATGTTCAACCAATAATGTTCTGAAGTATAATTAAGTCTTACTTCTTAGGGAAGGATTTTATAAATATTTGACATTATAAATGCATTTAATGGTTAATTAATTCACATTTTTTCTTTATATTATGAGTTTTAAATTTCAAGTTGAATTATTATTTATTTGAAGTTTTTCATTCATAACATATATCTATAAAATTTTTTTAAATAATGGATAAACTGTTTTTATAAAATTCACACCTGAAAACCATGATTTCGCCTTGCATAACAAGGGGGATTTTTCTCAAAAATTTAAAGAAATGATGTTAAGCATCAATTTTAGAAGCTCTCTGCAACTTCTCATTGTCGTGCGTTAGAGGTTACACGTTCCGAGATTAGATTAGATATTTGTTTTCGTTAGTTATTTTTCGGTAGTGCAGTTTATAATTGATAGTGAACATGAATAATAAAAGAAAAGCAGATATTGAGCTATTTAGTAAACAATTTAAGCGTCTAAAAGAACAGTTAGAAGAATTGCAAGCTCTTCAGGAAGAAGAAGGATTTCGAGGATTCGAGTACGTTGAACGAGATGCAGAAGGAAGTGGTGATGATGGGAGTAATTCAGAAGATGACTCTCCTTAAACACAATCAGCAATGAAAATTCGATGAGGAAAACTTCAAAAGGTATGGTTAAAACTAGATGGGCATTATACTGGCATTTTACGTTTTTCGCTCCGACACACATGGAGGCTATTTGTGGTTTAAGAGTTTAGAATAAAGATGAAACCTTAAAACAAAACTTGAAGTGGTGAAACATGCAAAATATTCCCACTTGATATTAAAGCGCTCGCATGACGTTTTATTTTTTGTCTGCTATATCCTACACTAATTTGGTATTGTGTGTCGATAAAGTTCTCTTATTAGAACGCCTACATGATACAGGAAAACTCATTGCAAACATGATACACAGTCAGACTAAGTCCAGGACTGCCTTTGTTCTATCCGGGGTCGATAAAGAAACAAGAACTGTGCTTGAGGACACAAAGACAGAGAAATTTTTATTTAGTAAAACCCTAGCAGAAAAATTCAAAGAAGCAACAAGTATGGATAAAAAAGCTATTTCTTTAACAAAAAACTCTGGTCAAAAAATCCAAATGCCACCATCTCAAAGTCAAGCTTCAAACTCAAGCAGCCTGCAGGGAAAAAGGTCGTTTCCCAATTCATCAGGCTACTTTCAAGGCAATCTGTCGACTCAGTCAAGACCGCGACTGTGCTTCAAATACAGGCCAGAAAATCAGACCTTCAACCAGAAAGCACAGTTCTGGGGGTACAAGCCGAGGCTGCAGACAGATTAAAACACTTCGGAAAATTGATCAAAGATTACATTCGATTTGAATTGAAGCCCGTTTATTTTCAAGAAACTGATTAAGCCTGTTGTAAATCATTTAAGAGCAAAAGGACTGATGTCAGTAATGTGCCTTGATTATATGTTATGCGTGGCTAAGGATTTTAAATCTTCAAAGAAAATACAAAAGATACAGTCGCCTTATTAAATTTTTTTGGGGCTTTTTTAGTAAACGAAAAGAAGAGTAATCTTACACCATCTACGAGATGCAAACTTCTCGGTTTTATTATCAATTCAATAAATATTGTATTGAACTACCAGATGAGAAAAGGAGAGATTTAGAAATAGACATAAGATCATTTCTCACCAAGACTTCTTGTTTAGTCAAAGATTTTGCACATATCATAAGGAAATTAATTGCAGCTTGTCCAGCAGTAGAGTATGGAATGTTATATACAAGATCCTTAGAAAGAAAGAAAAAAAATAGCGTTATCATCAAATAACTTTAAATATGACAGAAAGATGTTGATTCCAAAGTCTATTATTTCTAATTTAAATTGGTAGATTAATACATTACCGGTTACGATAAATTCTATTAAAACGGGTGATTTCAGAATGGAAATTTATACAGATGCTTCTGGCACAGGTTGGTGTGATACGAATCGTTTATATCAGGTTTATGGATTTTGGGTTAAAGCATAAAAGAAGTTGCATATAAATTAAAGAGAGCTGTTAGCAGTAAAATTGGCATTAGAAAGATTAGTAGATCAATTAAGTAACTGTCAAATACTGCTTAGGATTCACAATACAACAGCCATATCTTATATTAATAAGATGGGTGGTGTGCGCTATCCTCCCTATAATAAACTGGCTAAGGAGATCTGGAAATGGGTAGGAAACAGGAGGATTTTCTTATTTGCATCCTACATATCATCAATTGATAATAAACAAGCGGACAGATTATCTAGAATGAAAAATGTTGTCGCGGAATGGGAGTTGAGTCATGAAGCATTTCAGTTAATTGTTAAAAGATTTGGTTGTCCAAGTGTGGATTTATTTGCCCGTAGGTATAACTTCAAGTGTAAAAACTTTTTCTCGTGGAAGCCCGATCCAGAAGCCCTACAAATTGATGCATTTACAGTAGAATGGACAAATCTAAGATTTTATGCTTTTCCACCTTTTAACTTAATTTTAAAAACTCTTGTAAAAATCAAGCAGGATAATGCATCAGGTATTATTGTAGTGCCTCTTTGGCCAGGGCAACCATAGTACCCTTTATTTTTAGATATGCTTGTAGGAAATGCCCTTATTTTCAATCCAGATGGTAATTTATTATTATTCCCTTGCGGGAGGAAAGTTCATCCACGAGCGAGCCACTTGTATTTTATGGCAGGCATAGTATTAGCGAAGCCTTCTTAAGGAAAAATATCCCTACGGATGCGTTAGACATATTATTGGCATCTCATGCTCCGGCCACAGCTAAGCAATACGAATCGGCCTTACGACAATGGTGACTGTTTTGTGAGGAAAATAAATCCGATTTTTACTTGCCAAAGAGGGATACTTTCATTAAGTTTTGTCAGCAAGCTTTAATAAAGGTGCTTCTTAGGCTCTCTAAATACTTTTCGTTCGGCAATATCCCTCATTTCTCAAGATAAGATAGGTGAGGATGCAATGATCACTAGATTCTTAAAAGGGGCGTTTCGACTAAAACCAGCTATGCCAAATTATTCTCACGCATGGGATGTGTCAATGGTCTAAGGTTCCCTAAAGAAGTTGCACCCTTTACAAAATGTAGGGTTGAAAGATTCAACTTACAAAGTAGTAGTACTATTAGCGTTAAGTACAGGACACAGGGCACAGACTTTAGCTAATATTAAATCAAGTAATATCCGTCTAACTCTACAAGGAGTAGAGATAAAAATCTCAGATCTTATCCAAACGTCAGGACCTGGTAGGTATCAGCCTTTGTTAACTTTACCAAAATTCCATCAAAACTCTAATGTATGCGTAGCATCGGCACTAAGAGAATATATCAATGTTACATCTGTTTTTTTTTGTCTCATTCAACAAGACATGGATCTACATCGGCTGCCTTAACAAAGGGAGTCGATTTAAGCACAATAAGACGTACAACAGGATGGTCTGAAAGCTCTCAAACGTTAGCCAGATTTTATAATCGGCCCAAGCTTGTAAACAAAGGTGACTTTGCTTCTACCGTTTTAGAATCATAAGCGGTACTATTTGTAAAAGGACGTTCTTTTTAATTTCAATTTGTTTGGTATTATTGTGCACCACCTATTTTCGTAAAAAATAAAAATGTGAGTGTGTTCAATAAATAAAAGCTCTATTTAAAATTGCTTTCTCTAAACATCTACAATCTGTAATCTCGAGAAAGAGGCGATTGAAATATAATTGAACGATCAAACGAACTTACCTGTAAGTGAAGTTCGATCGCAATTATATGAAGAAGCCTCTTTCGAAGAGATTACAGTCCCACCCCACCAAAAAATTCTAAAAATTGTTTTGGGTTTTTCTCTAAATCCCTAAACCCTAATAAGAATTTAGTAATTTTAAATACTCTAAAGATATAAAGTTGGTTCGGAACGCACAAAGTAGCAGCGTGTGGGGGTAAAATTTTCTTTTCCCCCACTCTGAACGTCGTGACATCTAGCGAGATGAAAGGAATACTACAATCTGTAATCTCTTCGAAAGAGGCTTCTTCATATAATTGCGATCGAACTTCACTTACAGGTAAGTTCGTTTGATCGTTCAATTATTATTGATTTTGGATTACAAGAAAATATCTAAAAGTGATATATTGCTCTTTATTTCACAAAAAAATTAATTTTCGGTATCTAAAGAAGGTAAAAATGTTTTCAAGTGTACCTAGATTTACACCTGTACAGTAAGGATGTAACTTGAATAATTCTTATCAGGCCAGAATAACGTAGAGGATTTTAAAAAACCCAGAATTCCATTTTTTCGCTATTTTCTTAAAGTTATATGACTTATCAACCATATGACCATCATACAATCAAATTGAATTCTGGGTTTTTTTCAATCCTCTACATCATTCTGGCTGGGTAAGAATGATTTAAATTACCTCCTAACTGTACAACTGTAAATCTAGGTATACTTGAAAACATTTTTACCTTATTTAGATACCGAAAATTAATTTTGTTGTGAAATAAAGAGCAATATATCACTTTTAGATATTTTCTTGTAATCCAAAATCAATAAAAATTATTTTAATATCGACATTCTGCATATATTATTGGTGTAACATATTGAAAATACATTATTCTTAACATATATCAGACATTTAATGGTCAAATAGTCGAAAAAATTGCCGTAACTCTAAGAAAATAGCGAAAAAGTCGATTTTTTTCGATATTTTGAAATTTCAAGGTCACTTTAGTAGAGTAAAAAATATTTGAATCATTTTTTGCTATGCAAGTACAAACCTACTTGCTTCGAAATATTTTTTTTGATAATTTATATACCGAAAATTAATTTTATTGTCAAATAAAGAGCAATATAGCACTTTTAAATATTTTCTTGTAATTCAAAGTCAATAAAAATTATTTTAATGTCCACATTCCTAATATCACACATTATATGGTCAAATAGTTGAGAAATTTACCATGAGTCTAAGAAAATAGCGAAAAAGTAGACTTTTTTCGATATTTTGAAAATTCAAAGTCAATTAGGGAGGGTAAAAAATATTTTAATGGAATTATCCCTATACAGGTACAAATCGGAGTGTTTTTGACTCCCAAAAGAAAGTTTTCATTGCTATTAGAACTTCGCGCAAACAACTTTATTTTTGTCGATCCGCCCTAACAGACATGAGACTGAAAAATTAAAATTAATCCTGACTGCTAAATAAATATTTATAAGTAAGTAGAAACCATAGTAGTTTCTATATGTAAAAATAATATCGCAAACAAAAATTTTAAATCATATTTTAAAATGTTTAAAGTCAGTAAATGTGGCAGGAGTGATTTGTTTTCTCGGGAGACGTTACTTATACATATATCACGTAAGTGCATTTTATGGTAAAATACAATTAATTTCTCACTATGTATGCATAATGCAGCCATCAGGAAGCACATTGATCAAGTTTAGAGCCATTTAATGTTTGTAATTATTTAATAACTTAATTTGAAAATTGCGTAAATTCGTGCTGGTGCGTCACGCGAAAATATGTAGGGGAAACCTCCCTACAGTAGATAATGATTTACAGTAGATAATCTTAATTAACTGGAAAACTGACAACAAATATTCATTACATTTGTTAGTATAACGTTTCAGCAAGGATACTATATCCTCTGACGAACTTTTATTGAAATTTCATAATTAATTAATGCGTGAGAGCAAAAAATTTATTTTTAACCTGAAAAAAGAAATTTCACCTATTCTTTATTCATACTTTTTAACTTAATGAAACATTTTCATGACATGTTAATACATTAGAATCAAAGCTTGAAGTTTAATGAACAATATTTTTAATACAAAGTGTTTTTTCTTCAATATTTATAAATATCTAAGGACATTTCATTGAATATTACATTTTCCAACAGTAGATAACCAACAGTAGATAATCGGAAAATTACAAGAAATGTCTCTGTCAAAATTGGCAGCTCTGCGACTGTCTCGCAGTTGTTTTAAATTAAAGGTTGTGTTTGTTTGTTTATTTTGATTTGTGAAGTTTTTAAATTTAAATTATTTCAAATGATAAAGTAAGAAAATAATGTAAATTATTATTTATTAAAAAGCTCATAAATTTTAATTGTGTTTTAAGGAGCCTTTCGGAAAAGGTATAATTTTTTGGATTAAGCTACGTACAAAAACTGCACTTTTCTGTCATCGCAAGTCAGGTTAAATTGTATGAAGATTAAACATCTTGTACCAATCGCACCAACCTTACGAAATATCAGAGATAAAAAAATGTCAATAATTTAAACTTTTGCGTTTTTTGTAAAATTATCGTAGTTTCAAGTATTATTTACTCAATGAATTGATTTTAATTGTAAGTATACTAATAATAAATTATAATTATCCAGAATTGAGTATTCTAACTTGCCCAGGAGCAATACCAGAAACGATTATCTATTGATGGACAAAGGTGTCAAAATCGTACCATTGACCAGGTCTAATAAAAAAGTTTAATACAGCTAATTGATTAATTTCGTGATATTTTTTTCTATAAGAATACTTAATTAAATATGTAAGCTTTATTTAACAATGATCATCTTTCTTTAATTTTGGAAACTGATGCAGTTAAATGCTGTTGATTTTTTCCCTATCTACTGTAGGGTGGTCTCCCCTATTTACTTTGTCACAGCGCCAGCAGTTCATCATAGTAACTTGTAATCGCGTATACAAGGCTAACTTTTTGTACTGAATATTTTTGTTCATGATCATTTTCGCGCTCAGACTTATATTTTTTAGATTTAAAACATTTTAATTCGCAGAAATTTGACCAAAAATAGTACAGAGTACAAATAATGTTCTAAAAATGTGCGTACATCATGGCACTTACATTAATACACAAATACACGTATTAGTCATCGATCAATAAAAAAAAAAATTATGGAGGCTTCTATATCGTCTAAATAGTATAAGAATTTGTAATAAAGAATTTGATTCAAGGACGCAAAAGGACACTAGAAGATGAATTATAGCAGAAAGTGAATACAGAATTGTTAATTGTTTTTCAAATAATGCCTTATAAAAAGAAGAAAGTTTTTGCATGTCTGTTCTTTGATTGACAGACCGCATTAACTAAACATTCCTGGCATGAAGAAAACAGATTCAATTTTCAACAGACTAAAATCATTGACAAAACTGATAATTACAGTAAACGTATACTACTAGAAATGATTCACATTGCAAGTAAACCTAATACTGTCAACCAAAAAACAGACATTCAAAAACTTTCTTCTTTTTATAAGGCTTTATTTATTTATGTACCATTAAGCCAGTTCCCTTTCGGGGTAGGCGTGACACTACCCGATTCGGGTAGTGTTTCTAAGTGGATTATTTATTACTAGTACTACTAGCAGGGTGCCCACCAGTTCCCTTTTCCTCTTTTCCCTGTGTTTTCCCTGTCTCTTTTAAAGCCCATTTTTCGCAATTTTAATGGTAAATCGGCACATTTTGAATGATAAAAACAAAATTTCGGTTATTATTTTAGGAAGGAAAGGCATCTGGAGGAATAATAGTGCAGAACAGAAATTTTAAAAGTTTTAATCATACAATCTTTGGTTTCTGCATTTCTTCTTTAGTTTCTTGATCTTTGATTCCAATTCCCGCTGTTTTACCTCAAGTTCTTTTTTTTGCTTCTCAAATTCTTCCATTTTTTCCTTCTTCCTTTTAGTCTCATCGCGCTCATATCTGCTAAGCTGTTCTGAAGCACTCTCCTTTTTTCTCTTCATTTCCAATGCTTCTTTATATTTTGAGCTAGCGCAGCGAACCATTTCTTGGTCGACAGCAATAGCATGCTCACCCCCTGCATCTTGTATGCCATCCCATGCTCTTCTGAGGGCTATTAGGGTCTTTTCGTGCAGGTTCTCGACAAGCATTTCCTTGTTAATGGAAAAGCCAGCTTCCACAAAAGCATTTCCGTGTGAAAATAAAAGCAGTATTTTCACAGCTTCCCATAAATCTTCGAACTCTTCCTTACCCTTGAGAAGTCTTACAAAGAAGTGGTCAAGTCTAGATTTGCTACGACTGAACTCGGCGAGCTGAGTTTTACTAGCCTGAGACGAACGACTTGTATTGGACACTGGCGCGATCTGATTGTAGGGTGGATAGATGGTGATTCGCCATAAGTGTCCTCATGCAAGTGTCGAAATCAGTCTTACACTGCTCTGGTCTTGCGATAATTTTGTTCAGGTCCAAGGATGTAGCTGCTTTGACGATCTTATACTTCAGTGGGCTTCTCTCAATGATTTTCTGAACAATCTTCACCCAGCATTTCTTGGTCTCTAAACGGTATTTCTCTACATCAATGTCTTTGACGCGAACTTCACTCAACGCGTGTCGCGCTGCGACTCCAATGTTGACTTTTTGCAGTTTAAGACAGTTATCGGCATCATCTATATTAATGCACGTGAGCTTGTATGTAGATTTGGCACCTTTAAGTACAGAAGGTTTGATGAACCTCCCCATCAGTTCCCTGGTGAGGTTTTCTATAGCAACATGCAGAAAAGGAAACATTGGCTTTGATGTCTGGAATTCTCTCAGGAATGGCTCAAATGAGACGTCAATAGTCACAGAAAAATGTAATTTAGGAAGGAGGGGATCTTCGAGCATCTCAACTGATTCCTTAACAGAGTAAGTGTCTGGCAAAACTGCTTTCTTTTCCTTGAAATACTTCTTAAGATGAGGGAGTATCTTTAGCGCCTTTTCACATGTTGGAACATTTTCTAGCCAGCGACAGTTACAAAACTTTAAAGGAAAAGTGTCCCCGGGCAGGAGACTCCTTGAATACATTATATACTGCTTTCAAAAATTTCTCTATGTCCCAACCTGTTTTCCTGAAAGCCAGCTGGAATGCTCCATGAAGAACATGAAGACCGCATGATCCCGCGTCAGTTATATCCGGGTCTTCATCGAACTTTTTCATATCCTCCTTCAAAAGCCTGATGAAAGCCCAAATTACGTGGGGGCTATCCATAGATACTTGCACCAGTTTTTTTTACCTCAATTCCCTCTTGAAGGCACTCTTTGAACCCCTTCAACAGGTCCGCTGCTGTGGCATGTCCGAGAAACGACGAGTTCCAGTACCTTATGGAAACCTCATTTTTTTCATTATTCCAAAACCTTACTGCAACATCCATTTCTTGCAGTTTGGTAATTCTATTCATTGATTCATCAAAGCATACCACTAAATGCTTCGAGAACCGCAAGTCATCTGCAAGCTTGTGATGAAAATATGGAGCGACACCAAAGGACGCTAGATACGCTGTCTTTGTACGGCTGAGTTGCATATTTTGGGCGATCCGGCTATGCTTAAACATTTTGGCAAATACATTGCATATACCCTCTTGAGCTCTAAAGCTTTCTTTAGTACTGATCACATGTATGACCCATAGGAGTTCCGCCGCCTTGACATCATTGTCAGATAAAAAACCGTGACCTGAGGTGGATGCAGCTTGGGAGGTCAACGCGGAGGTCGAAGACGCCGCTGTGCTCGCAGGGAGCTAAAATTCAGTTACTGGAGGAGCTGACTCATTTGTACCCGTCGACGACTGGACGTCAGAGCATCGAACATCTGACGCAGCACTGGTGAGCGACGTGCCCTAAGAAAACTTATTTTCGTTAATAAAGTTCTTAAAGAGAAATAGAATAGAACATTGTAACACTGAGAACAGACCGTACCGCATAACTCAGCTACGCGAAAAATAAATCGATACAAGAAGTTGGGATTATTCATCATCAAATAATGCAGTAACTAATTCTGGTTTGCGATTTGTTCTTTCCTACCACCGTCCCCTCAGATGCACTGTACAGTATGACTTAACACTTACCGGTACCTCCAAAACCAGCGAGCGAATAATGGAGCTGGAGATGCTGGCAGAACTCTTCAGCACAGCGCTCCTTGCTTGATGAACCTGCCCTGACAGGTGACTGGTGACGGCCCTCTTGCCCATATTACTGAGTGACAACTTCTTCTATCACACCACACACATCGCACTTTTCGGATCATTTTCCACTTCACGTAACCAAGACTTGAACTCAAGAAACAGATTAGGGTCCAGCCAAGCAGGATTAAACTTTGATGCGCTCATCGTTCATCACGTACGTAGGAAAAACTACTCTGACTCTACCGCGACAGCCCATGCACAGTCAACAGTTGGTCCCTTTCGTCGTTTGCGTTGTTTGAGTCACTACCACTAAGTTCTTAAATACTTATGCAAAATGTCGTACTACCATAACCTCTACCCTACAAATACTGATATTGTGAGACTAAACGACTACTAATGTGTGACAGGACGAGAAAGTAAGGCTTGCCAATACGATCATGGATCTTGGATATTACTTAGCGTTGTTATACTTGAGAGTTAATAATTCTCAGTCAGGAAAGGTTAGTCGACTGGACGTCATTTCGACAATTTCGACTACTATACCATGATCCAATAATACACGGTCTGGCCACGCGCAACTAAAAAAAGTGAACCAATAGGAAGCCCAGGAATCCTGACCGGCTGTTTCTCAATTTTGGTTAAGTAAAGGTGCTAGATTCAATTTCAAAATAATGAAGTTAGTAAACGTCATGAAGATTTGAAGTAAAATATAAAGGAATTGTGAAAATTAAAAAATCAGTAGAATTCTTTTGAGAATAAGGTAATTTTCAATGTACATAATTACAAATATATTAAAAAATAATTCTTGTAATTATACTGAAGAAGAAAAGAAATAGATTTTGACGCGCATGAAACGCAAGTATACATATTTAGTAAGGAGAAGGAATTTTGTGTTGCGTTTTTAAGTACAGATAAATAAATGCAAAATTTCGTTTTCGAGCCTATATTATGGTGATTAGGGTGGTTCTAATTTATACTTGATGGATTTTTTTTCTCTTATTTCTCTGCTCTCACCCCCCAGTTTTGTTTGAATGCCGAAAAAAAAAATCTCCGAATTTGAGCAAAATCGGTTAATATTTAGGGGTCGCGCAAAGACTATGAATTCTCCATTGATTTAACATGGGAAAAGGTCAGCTTTTTGTAAATCTAATATTTAAACGCGATAATATGTTACAAATAATTCCGTGTTTTAATATATTGTTCAGAACTCATCAGAGAATAAGAATCAATCATGAATTTGGATGTTGAATAATTTTAGGCCACTCTTATGGGTCCCCAAAGAAAACCCCAGAAGTGACAAATGTGAATTTTACGTAATATTGCGGTTTATTGACGATTTTAAAAGTTTTTTTAAAAATAAATAGTCATTGATTAGTAATTTAAGAATATTCAGTCATTTGTAAACTAATATTCAATTGTTTAAACAATTTTTAATTTGTTTAAATATTTGTTTTTTTTCAGTTAACTCGCGAAATGAACGTATTTTCTAGACTTTATGAGTTATTTAATCAATAATAACAATAAAATAATTTGTTTCAATAATTATACAATTATTTAAATGATACGTATTTGTTCAATAATATATTTTACCTAAAAAAACAGGCAAAACCTTTTATATCACTGAATTTTCCACAAATTTTAATATTTTTAAGTACTAATTTGTTTATTATGAATAAACGTGGATGTTTGAAAAAATTAAAAATTGTTTAAACAATTGAATATTAGTTAACAAATGACTGGGTATTCGTAAATTACTGATCAATGATTATTTATTTTTAAAAAACGTTTAAAAAGCGTCAATAAACCGCAATATTACGTAAAATTAACATTTGCCACTTATGGGGTTTTCTTTGGGGACTCATAAGAGTGGCTTAAAATTATTCAACATCAAAATTTATGATTGATTCTTATTCTCTGATGAGTTCTGAACAATATATTAAAACACGGAATTATTTGTAACATATTATTGCGTTTAAATATTAGATTTACAAAAAGCTGACTTTTTCCCATGTTAAATCAATGGGAAACTTCATGGTCTTTGCGCGACCCCTAAATATTAACCGATTTTGCTCAAATTTGCAGAAGATTTTTTTTGGGCATACAAACAAAACTGGGGGGTGAGAGCAGAGAAATTTGAAAAGTGAAAAATAAGAGCCACCCTAATGGTGATATAACTTTTTGTTATCCGTGCACATATGCGTATTTTGTTTGGTATTATCGGTAAAATAACCTCTCCGTGTACATTTGCAGATATTATAAAATTGTCGAATGCTTGCTTTTAAAAACATTGTTAAATTTTTCTCTGCATAAATTAAAAATAATTGATCAAAGCTTGAAATTGAAAACTAATGGAAGGGGCCCCAAGATTATGTCTGCACCGCACTGATCTCTATGTGCAATGGGACCCAAAGTTATATCGCCGAACCTGGATACAAAATGAACGATTTGCGGGTCAACTCGACTTGGTTTGAGAATGGTAGGGCTTAAGGCCAGAACGTGTATTCTTAGATCATGTATACGGTTCATTCAAAGTCATGTAGGCCAACGAATTTTGACTGGGACTCACGCAGTTCGCAACAAACAGTGTCGTCTGTGCCGAAAAACAATGTTGATAGCAGTGCGCGCAGTCCGCCGCTACATGGGCTCGGAGCTTACTGAAGTACTCAAAATTATTGCTGCGGACTAAAGATGGAGCTAAGATACAACTCTAAGCGCAACGGTTGTGGATTTTCCCTGTGACTTCATAAAAAAAATCCCTGTGTTTTCCCTGTTTTTCCAGAAAGTGGGCACTCTGACTAGTGTGGGCTCACCACATCTACGACGGGCCAACAGCACACAGTATGCCCGTACGGTCACCCATCCAAGTACTAACCGCGCCCAACACTGCTTAACTTCAGTGATCTTACGAGAACTGGTGTTTTCAGCGTGGTATCGCTGAACAATAATCAATTCTGTATTCACTTTCTGCTATAATTCATCTTCTAGTGTCCTTATACGAGCTTGAATCAATTTCTTTATTACAAATTCTTATACTATTTAGACGATCTAGAAGCCTCCATAATTTTTATTTTTTTATTACTAATACGTGTTTTTTTTTGGTATTAATGTAAGTACCGTGCCGCACGTACGTTTTTAGAACATCATACCCTTGTATACCTGATTACGAGTTTATATGATGAACTACTCCAAACTGGATCAATGTGCTTCCTGATGGCTACATTTTGCATACATAATGAGAAGTTAATTGTGTTTTAACATAAAATGCACTTTCGTGATATACAGGGTGTTTTTTTTTTAACTTGAGACAACGAAATATCTCAAAAAATACGCATCCTACGGAAAAAATGTCTGGAATAAAAACTTTTTATTTTCGAGGGGAAAAAAAGATTTGTTAAAATTTACCCCACCCCCACAGGAGGCAGGGGTGGGGGTAACTGTGCAATTTCAAATGTCAACCCCAATTTTTTATCACAGATTCAGATTCTCCTTTACGAAATACGTAAGTTTTATTCGGAAAATTTGTTTCGATTCGCGATAGATGGCGCTGCAATTGCGAAAAACGAAATTGTTGACACTACTTTTATCTCTACCCAGGAATAACGACGCGGACGTAGTAGTTGTCTATTCCCTTCGGGGTGCTTAATTTCGGTGAGTCCCCTTGCCTCTCACCATCCATCGGGGTGCTTGATTTCGGTGAGTCCCCTTGCCTCTCACCACAGGGATGCTTGATTTAGATTAATTATTTTACAATAAGTGCTCAAAATGGTGTCCTCGCACTTCGATGCACTTGTTAATCCGAGCTTTGAAAGATTCCACACAACTGCGAATTGTGTCTGGTGATATATGTGCACAAGCAGACCTGATTCGCTCGATCATGTTATCACGAGTTGTGGGCACTTCTTGATACACGCGATTCTTTAGATAACCCCACAAATAGAAATCCGGCGCCGTAAGATCTGGCGATCTGGCAGGCCAATTTACTGGATCTCCTCTACCGATCCATCGTCCATTGAATTCGCGATTGAGTACTTCCCTCGCGATTGCCGCATAACGTGCTGGACAACCGTCATGTTGAAACCACATGTTGTGTCGCACTTCCAAGCTTAGGTCTTCCAGCAATATTGGAAGTTGATTTTCTAAAAAGTCACGATATTTTTCACCGTCCAAATTTCCATCAATAAAATACGGACCGATAAGTTGATCTCCAATTATTCCACACCAAACGTTCACGGACCATG
Source organism: Andricus quercusramuli (assembly GCA_932178445.1). NCBI lineage: Eukaryota > Metazoa > Arthropoda > Insecta > Hymenoptera > Cynipidae > Andricus > Andricus quercusramuli. Next base: position 75,127 of record CAKNXH010060421.1, read on the forward strand.
GACGCTGATGCTCAACTTCACGCAACCAATGTGGATTTTCTATACTCCAATAATGCATGTTGTGCCGATTAACGTTACCATGGTATGTAAAAGACGACTCGTCTGTGAAGAGTACTAGAAAAAAGAAATTCGGGTTTCCTTGTATCTGCTGAACCGCCCATTGACAAAATGTCACTCGGTTCTGAAAATCATTTCCATGAAGTTCTTGATGCAGTGAAATATGATACGGATGATAATTATTACGTTTTAATACCTTCCAAACACTGGATAGAGACATTCCGGAATCGCGGCTTAGTTGTCGAGTACTAACATGAAGGTCATGAGTGACTGCAGCTGAAATTGCAATTTCATTATCAACTCCAGTAACTGTTACTTGACGCTTCCTTTTTTTCGGTGGTACACTTCCGTCAGTGATGAAGTTTCGGACAACCCGGTAATAAGAAGCGCATGAAGGAACACTTTCTGGAAAGCGTTGAGCATAAAGCGTGAGAGCATCATTGATACTCCTGCCACTTTCTCCATAAATGAGAATCATTTCAATCTTCTGTTGCTGAGATAGAATTTCCATTGTAAAAGTAATGAAGTAAGGTAATGAGGAAATACAACGACACCCAAACCAACTCAAACGAACGTGACCAACAACAATAACCCAAACGAAAGCCTTCCTAATGAATAAACGTTAAGCACGGACAGACGCGGTTATCGCTCGCCCGAATGACGTCGAGGATTGTAGACAGTGGAGACTCGATGATATGTAATGTCTACATCCAAAATCGACTGTTGTCAACCAACTGCATTCGGGAATGGTTTTCGACAGTTTTATCACTTTTACCGTCCCGTTGCCAAAAGTTCAAGCACCCCGATGGATGGTGAGAGGCAAGGGGACTCACCGAAATTAGGCACCCCGAAGGGAATAGACAACTACTACGTCCGCGTCGTTATTCCTGGTGTCAACAATTTCATTTTTCGCAATTGCAGCGCCATCTATCGCGAATCGAAACAAATTTTCCGAATAAAACTTACGTATTTCGTAAAGGAGAATCTGAATCTGTGATAAAAAATTGGGGTTGCCATTTGAAATTACAAAGTTAACCCCACCCCTGCCTCCTGTGGGGGTGGGGGTGGGGTAAATTTTAACAAATCTTTTTTCCCCCTCGAAAATAAAAAGTTTTTATTCCAGACATTTTTTCCGTAGGATGCGTATTTTTTGAGATATTTCGTTGTCTCAAGTTTAAAAAAACACCCTGTACAAGTTAAGTCTCCCGAGAAGACAAATCACTCCTGCCACATTTACTGACTTTAAACATTTTAAAATACGATTTAAAATTTTTGTTTGCGATATTGTTTTTACATTTAGAAACTACTATGTTTTCTAGTTATAAATATTTATTTAGCATTCAGGATTAACTTAAATTTTTCAGTCTCATGTCCGAGTTTTCATGGAAGTGCCCAAGAACATTAAAAATCAACCAAAGCAATAAACCAGTACCCCTCATTAACAATAATTTAAAATGAAAATACAGGACAGTCTCCGATTTCAAATTTACGACCTTCCCGTTAAATCTCACTGTTCTCTGAGCTGTGATATGCACTTCACCCACTAAAACTTTAAACCGCATGGCCCGTTTCACATAATGCCCTTAGACTTCAGAAGTCAGTCGTTTTCCAATAGGGACAACAGCAACTAGTCAATTTCGTTACAAAAGATGTGTTTTTCAGAAAAACGACGAAAAATTAAATAAAACTTATGTGCAGTGTCCGGCAACGAATGTTATTAGTGCAATAGTGATGTGATGATTTTCTTACACAATTGCGAAGGTTAGTAATGACATATAAACCAGGCATGCCCAACTCGGGGAAATTTCCTCCGGGAACACATGTTCCGAGTTCCCTACTCTTTCTCCTAGAGAGCGGGAGTGGTGGTAAACGCTTGCGAGAATCTCTCCTCTGTGACGTACGCGGCTACCACGCGCATGCGTCTACCACCACTCCCGCTCTTTAGTAGAAAGAGTAGGGAACTCTGAACATGTGTTCCCGGAGGAAATTTCCCCGAGTTGGGCATGTCTGATATAAACATTTCAAATGAAAAAAAAAAATTGTGCATTTTCATTCTTATAATAAAGCAGTTTTCTATTTATTCGTCATCGTTTCCCATTATATAATTCTTCAATTAGTTCATTTATGTTTTATCGTGAATTAGTTGCAATTATTCACAACTAATTACATTATATTTTATATTCTTTAATTCTATGAATATTAGAAAAATTATTGTATTTCGAAACAAAAATGATACAATAAAAAGAGTCATAATTGTATTTTACTTTCTACAATTATATATTTTCCGTCACTGTTATTTGTATCGAAAGTATATTACTGAAAATGTAAATTTGGTTTTGTTTGCTTCCGCTATGAGAAAGCAAATACATTTGCTAACGGAAAGCAAAATGCTCTTGAAATAAGCACCATATAATTATAAATACAAACAATATGGAAACACTGGAGATCGAATTCACAGCTAGTTTCATTTTGAATTTGTAGTTTGAGACAGGTACATTGTTTTATGCGGTCTTGGTCTCGTTTTATACCCTATGATATAACTAATGAAAAAAAAATAAATACAACTTTTTTTGCAGGGAATTTTATGTCAAAAATGAAAAATTTCAGCCCGCATTATAAATAGTTTCAATAATTATATTCGAGTTCCATCTTAAATTACAATGCCGCGTGGCCAGACATAAACCTTGCGGGAAAGACTTTAAAGTGATTTGTAAAATCCATAACGCTGAAATATTAAACCTTCTCTTTATTATTATCTTGTTTGACACAATATGAATTATATCTGTAAATCTCAATCTCAGGTATATTAACAATAGTGTTAATATTATTTAGTAATTTTTCATAATAAATTTTACTACGTTACTAATTTTTCAAGGAATCTGTATTATCATTAGAGAATAACAGAAAATATTCAACATCTTTCCAGACTAGATGAAGCTGTGAAAGAAAAATTATTTTAAATAATTTTTTTCTGAAAAAAAGATCTTTTGCTCCGCTGGGAATCGAACCACATAACTCCAGCGGAGCGAAAGGAGAGGATCTTTTTTCAGAAAAAAATTATTAAAATAATTTCTCTTCCATACCTCCATCTAGTCTGAAAAGATGTTGAATATTTTCTGTTATTCTCTAATGATAATACAGATTCCTTGAAAAATTTCATTTGTACCATCTAGCAAAATAATGCGTGTATTTATGAAAAAAGTTTCTTCTCTCGATCTCTCTAGTAGCTTAATGGGAACGCACATGTCCGGAAATCAGTAGTTCTGTGTTTCGATTCCCAGCGGAGCGAAAGGAGATACATTAGTAAATTGTGTTTTGTTATAATAAATGTTTTGAAAGATGTTTTTGGAAAAAATGTGTTGAGAAAAAAACATGGAAAATGGCTGGGGCTTGAAATGGTATATTTGTTGGCAATCACCCGTATAAAAAAAACCTTGAACAAATTTAATTTTCATGAAAAGTATGCGCTTTCTTCACTATAAATAGTGTTAGTCGTCTTTGTTAGTGGCAAAAGGAATGGAACGAGAAATAGGTGACTGACTGCACTGTAAAAAAATCTTTGGTGATATTTACAATCAGATTGTAATTTCAGGCGTAGTGTACTTTCAAATTACAATTTATAACCTGGTAAATTTACCAATGTCGCACAGAAATTCATGATTTAGTCCAATTAACCCCATGGAACTGTGTGAAGTAACAGTCTGATGTAAAATTACTGTGTCCAACGATAGAAATTATTCAACCAGCGTGGATCTTGGTAAATTTATATAAGCGAATAAATTTAAATGAACTTATGAATGAACACTTTTTTTAGTAAAGTTGCAGTTTGTAACGTAACTTTACAGACGGGTAGTATTGTTACTTCTTGGCATGCGCCGAAATAACGAGCAGGACGTAAATCAACAATTTATCGAAAAATTTACAGAAAGAGATGGTACCTTGGACTTTGTAATAAAATTAAGTCCCAGAGCCTCTAATCTTGCTCTAATAGTCATAGGTTCTATGTGAATGAAAAATTTGTCTTTTTCATTCAGAACGATATCTTAGAAAAATAATCTGCGTTTTGCTTATCCTGCTACAGTTTTTAGAAATTTCGAACCTTACGAACATAACCTTAAAATTGAAATGTGGCCCTGCCAATTTACGTCCGGCAATTTTCTACAGAAGTGTTTAAACTTACAGTACAAGTCAGATAAGTTGCCGCCCGATAAGTGTATAGTAAGTACACTCCTCTTAAAACGTCATCACACGCACGGCACGCACACTAATTGGGGGTCTCCCACTACGTGTGCTATTTTGCTTATGATTTGTGCATCATTCTTACGCATGCGCGCACCTAATATCGTGCTACTAGAGGGGGCATCCGTTAAGTCCGCAATTCTTGGAATTTTCCGCCCCTACAGCCCCGAAATAAGAAACTTATCGGACTTCTACTGTACATGGTCGCACGCTGATTGAATAACTTACATTGTGACACGATGAAAAATTATACGAACTTTTTTTACAATGTGTGATTTATTTCTATTATCATCTTTTTCCGAGGGAAAATGCCAAAATTTAAAATCTGTTCATATCATCTGATGTTAAAAATAACAAATATTTAATGTTTATCTATAACTTTTTGTGATTTTCAATCACTGAATAAAGTTTAATACAATATTTCTTAATTTAAAAAGAAGTATTTTACTTCCCCTTTTTTTGAGAGAAGTTTGCGCTGTGAAGCCTGAGTACGTTTAAAGGAGAAGATTGACGATACTCACTCTCTAAGCTGCTTCTCCAACTCTCCACCTTCGTCATTTTTCAAAACTGGCCTGTGTAAAAAAAGTCATTTGTTTACATTTGAAACAGGAAAACGCAATAGAAATTTATTACGGCTTTTGGAGTTGGTGAAAACTTGGTAGTTTACTGTTTGTGTGTATTTGAAGTTTAAAAAATATTTACTGCAGGCTTTACTGACTCTGACTGTCAATTTATTCTCCTAAAAATTAAATTTATAATACGATATCTGAAAGAATATTTAATTATTGTATCCTATCAAAAATTTATTAAAAATAAACAGCAACTTACATAAATTTAAGCACAATTAAACAAAAAAAAGTAGCCGCTGAATTTGATGCTCATTATTCGAGATATTAATTTTCATTAGGTAATTTTTTTCAATTTATTATAAACATTCGTCTTAATATCTTCTAGAGCCTGTTTCATATTTTGCATAAATTCCTTCATTTTCATGCATTCATCCTCCAATAATATGTTTACAGTGGCATATTGATGACGAGAATCCATTGCTTCTTTTTGCATTATCTCAATGTTTCCTTCTAAATAAATCCAACGTTTTCCCCAGAGGATTGGTAAATGTAATTAATGTTTGTATCAAGTTTCTTAAGTTACCAAATGTTTTTATGACAGACTCACGATCACGTATTATTTGTACTTACTAATTCTTGTTCTGCTTTCAAAATCTATGCAACGAGATATCCATGTTCCTCTGTTATATTAATCTCTTTCCGCATAGTCGATTCAAATAATGGTCACTTGTTATTTTCTATAATCACCACATCGTCTTCAGTTTCATCTTTTTGCTCAAATTTTTCAACTATGATATTAGCCACGCTCGCACTACTATTGCCCACATCTATCCAATTACTGCCACGCAATTTTGCTGAAAATATGTTTTCACGTGGCATTGAGTTTTGTACATTGGTAATAGATTCCTCAGTATGCTTTAAGAATTTTGTATATTTCCCAGAATCTGAACCATTTATAATCTGAGTTTGCTTCATAGAGTATTCATTATTTTCATTTAATTTTGTATAGTGGCTTCATTATTTTCATTCAACTTTGTTATATTTAAAAGTTCATCCCCTTTTGGTATTATATTTTTTGGTTGAGGTGCTTGTGGTTTGTTGACTTTACTCACTCGATCATTAAACGAATCAGAAGTTTTCTTGATCTTTGAACCTGCTGAAACGTTATTTATGTCATTTTTAGTAAAAACTTTAAGTACAAGCAGTGCCAATTTTTCCTTACTTGTCTCTGTTAAACTTTTTCCTTAACTTGGTTGTTTCGAGATTTTTTCTTCTTTTAACTTTTCCTTTGGTTCTGATTCCTGCGATTTTACTTTTCTAGCTTTCCTTTCCTCGAGCTCGGCCTTTCGCTGTTCTTTATTTTCATGTTTCGTTGATCATGCCGAAGTCTCCGTTAATAATTTTTTAGAAGAAGACTCTAATCATGGGCTTCTTCGAATCATTTTTTTTCTTTCCGATTTTTGTAATGAATTATAGCTTCGTTGTTGTTGGTATTTTTGTCAAGCATGACTCTTCCAATGGCTTGCAGTAGTTAATTAGTTTTAATGGGTTCTTGACCGGCGATAATTTTGGCGATAATTTTTATGCGGCTCACATTATCGGATTAAATTATCTAGATGTCTTCGAAAAAGCACAAGTCCGTTTTTTCAAAAATCTTCTGCGCCTACCCAGAAATACGCCTGACTTTGTTTTCAGATTGGAATTAGGTCTACCATGTGTGTCATACCAAATATTAAAAATGGCGCTGAATTTGGCGACAAAGGTTTTCGATATGGAAGACTCGCTCTATCCGAAAATTTGTATGCGAAAACTAATTGAAACCGCAAATAGCAAAAATTTTTAATATAACTGGCTAGGTCAACTTATTAGATGTTTGGAGGGTGCGGGAATACGTCACAATTTCATGAATCTCAATGGTCCCAATCTTATAACTCAAATCGATACTATAGCTGATAGATACCGTGATTTTTTCATTCGCGGGATCTGTTACGATTGGAAAACAGCAATTTTAGTTATATATACAGTAAAATTCTACACAATGATGCGCTACCCCAGCAATATCTGCTATTCAAAGCTCCTTTCCTATTCAAGCGCATTTTTGCTCAAATAAGAACCTCCTCAAGGTTCATCATTAAGTTTACCTCTGAAGCAGAAATAACTGTAATCGATCCACAACAGATTTGCCAGTTATGTAATCTAAGAGAAAATGAAGATCTTTTACACATCCTCGCCAAATGTCCAATCTACTCGCCCGTTAGAAATCATTACTTGCGCAACATTGGTATGATAAGTACATAAATTATAAGTACATGTTTAAAAATCAGAGCTTTCTCTCTATTTGAATAATACACTGCCTGAACTCGACCAGTATGACGTAACAACCTATTGTACATACGATATTATAACTTTTCTTTCACTTTGATATTTATCTAAATTTTATCAATTTTTGTAATAGTGGCCTTCCCTTGCCACAGAATCTTGTATTCTCAGAGGCAATAAATATACATACATACATGCATACAAACATACATACAATTTAAAGACTCTATTAACTTTCTTAACCCTCAAAGCGCCTACGGAGTCTGAGAAGACCCCACTTTTTTTTGCGCGATTATACTGAAGCCATTTTTTTAAAATTCGGGTTCTGATGTGCCCTTTAGCGTTAGTTCAATGTCTCTTCTTTCGGTCGACATAGTTGGCAAGTGGGTGCGTTGATTAGTTCAGCTTCGGCATTCGTGTGAAACCGAAAAAATACCCGCGAAGAAGCCCACGAAATTCTTTTTTTTCAAAGCTGCACTATAACAATTATTTTTTTGTTGAAGAGCTATATTTCGAGACTTACAGGTTAAATTTTTAGGTTAAAATATCAAAAATTGACTGAGTTATGATTTTTTTCGTGAAAAAGTAATTTTTGTCATTTTTCACGTTTTCGTAAGACTTTTATTTTTTTTAACACGCAGCATAAATTTTTTCGTGAATAAAACCTTATCTAAACAATAGAAAATATAGTTGAAGAGTATTCAGTAATTTTTTTGAATTCAAATAACGGCTACTCTCTTTGCAATATGACATTTTCCGACGGGGGTCGCCCACGACCCCACATGGCGCTTTGTGTTATTATCACATAGCATGGCGCTTTAAGGGTTAGGTAAGCGAGCTTCGCTTCCTTGCCCTTGGTAATATCCATATTCAACTCTTCCTCAGTAATCAATCTATCCGAAAATTTCGCTTCATTGATTATTGCTAAAATAATGTCCTGAATGAACCTAAAGGTAGGCTTTTTAGCAACTTTCCGTATGTGGAGCCTTTTCAAAGTACTTTACAAGTAAATCTTGAGTTTTTTTAATTACTTCAGGTTTGACAACTTCCGACATTGTTTGACAGATGACTTGTTTATTTTGTTTTATCAAACTCGTATACTTGGTAACGGCAGCAACAATTTAATTCAGGTTTCTAACTTTAGCGACATACCCGGTAAGAAGAAAAGAATTCAAAAAAATTCATAATCTGAATTCTCATTAATACGTGAATTTTCCTCCATCGAAAGTTCCACCATCGAGTAGACAAAAAAAGCAAAACCTATTCCTTTTAATCGACTTAGAAAAATTTAATGGAAGCGTATTAGGAGGAATTAAAGAGTGGAGGAATGCAAAAGAAAGTATAGAAAGAAAGAGAATAATGTCACTTTGAAGACGCAAAAGCTAGTCCTTTTAATCGACTCAGAAAAATGTAATGGAAGCGTATTGGGAGGAATCAAAAAGTGGAGAAATGTAAAAGAAATGATAGAAAGGAATAAAATAATGTCACTTTTATGGCGCAACTGGAAATTGAAATAAATTCATTTTTTAAATGAATAAATATTGTATTACATTTATAAATTACAGGTGAAAAAAAAGAATTTGGGTAAATTATGTGAACATTTTTTTTATTAATCTGTTTAACAGAAACATATTTTGACCGATTTCATATGAAATCTGTCTTGGAACACATTTAAATTATATTAAAATTATTTTTTAATGTACGTGCATGGATTACACAATCACAAAAAAAAGTATACGGAGCCAAAAACGATCTATCCAGCATAGTCGAAATGAAATTTTTGTAATTTCCTGCCGACCTTTTTTTTTGGTTTGAATTTTGATTTTTGGTTTAGGTTAAATTTTTGCAACTTGACTGCTAAACATCTGAAACCGTTGTTAGGGTTTAGGGAAGGAGAGGAGATGTTTAGTAGCCAACTTGCAATTAGAAGGAATTAAAATAATCAAAAATAAAGCATGTGAGTATGAAATAAAAAATAACCATGACAAAAAACATGGAAATTTTCAAACTTATGTTGCACACGGAGGAATAGAAATCATGTAAGTGCACGCATTTTGTGGACGGATTAGAAAGAATCAAATTAATCCAAAATACAGCATGTAAGTATGGAATCAAAAATAACCTTGAGAGGTGTGTCTACTGCTCGCATTAAGAGGAATTAAAAAAATGGAAAATATGTTCGCCTGTATGGCACACAACACAAGTGGCGTTCGTTAAGGAAATAGAAAAGAATTGGTTTCGGAGGTAAACCTATTCTTTCGTTGGGCACTTCTCCCGATGGAAAATTTGCACATTCAAAAAAATTAAATAATGCTCACTCTTTCGTTTAAATATGAAAATATTAATTTTTTTGAATTCTCCTCTTCTTACCGGGTAACGAGCAATTTCTGTTCTTATGCAAATAGTTATACAAAAAGAGATATCGGTGTATGTCGGGTTTGTACAAATATTTCCCGGTCATTTAAGTTTTCACGTTCAAGCCTTCAAAACGGAACAGTTTATGATTTGAAATATTTGAAAAAAAAATCCAAGTTAACGAGCCTACTAATATGGAACAATTCTAGATTTGAAGTATTTACATTTTTTTAAATTAAACATTCGTAATTGAACAATTTCAAAATAAAAAGTTTAATATTTTGTACAATTTCCAATTGAAAGTTTTTGAAGTTTGAATAGTATTTCAAGATAAATCATTCTGATTTGTAAAATTTCAATCAAGAAGACTTACACATTTAAATAAATTCAAACTCGGAGATTCTAATATTACACGTAGTAACAGTGGTATACCTAAATGTAAGATATTCATATTGTATTGATGTATTTAATGTGACGTGCGAGCTAAAGAGAGGGAAAGAGCCTGCTACAGTGGGAGATGGGGCCCCAGAGTGATGGTGGGGCGCGAAGGAGCGGCAGTTCGTTGCCGACACGAAGCGAGAGAGCAGCTTTTAAAATGTAATCGGAGTCCAGCATAATAAATATTCTTATTAAAGTTACGTTACTTTACTTCTTGATCTTAATTTACCTGGTATCCATCATTCTAAGGATCCGTTCAAATTTGTGTTATTTTTGTACTTTTCCTGACATTTTAGCTTACACTTTATCAGAAGTGGGATCAGAATCGGACGCGCCGCGTCGGGTACACAAAATGGCTTCAGTTTCGGTTTTCGGTTGATACACGAGCTCGTGTAAAAAGCCAGCCATAGTGAGTGAGTGTTAATCTGTGAAGGTGATTTTCTTTTGGAGTATCGCTGTGTCGAGTTTTATTGCAGGTGGAAATCAAGCTAGTGAATTGTTGAAAAGTCTACGTAGTCGTCGATAGACTTCTGACAACATGGACGCTCAGCGAGAAGAAAACACTATCCGTGCGAATCCGCAGGAGTTTACGGTGATCGAACTAAAGGAGATATTGGGATCTCGAGAATGCAACACTACAGGAAATAAGGCTGAGCTCATTCAACGTCTTTACGAGCATGATCCGGAGGGATCGTAGATGCAATAATTTCAGCAGCGGACGGGTGTGGGCGCTACGGTGCAAAATGGTAGACAAAGCGAGCTCGAGCTGGTGGTGAGGGAAAACGAGACCCTGTTGCCAGAACTGGCAGCCGCCAAACAACAAATAGAGGAGTTAAAGTGTACGAAAGTTCGACAAGCTCAAGAAGCTCAGAGCCAAAGGAATTTAAGGGAAGCTGCAGCTCAGAGGAAAGCAATAAAAAGGCAGCTAGAACAGGCGAGACAAGAGCTTTACGCCATACAAGCTGGTGAATCGTGTTAACAAGTTCCAGAAGAAGAAGAACCGCCATTGGAGGAAAATGCTCACCATATGCTGACGTCACGAGCAAGCATCGATGAACTCTTGCGGAGAAGTATTCCCAGTAGTGGATCTGAAGAGACAAGAGCAGCGCCATTGGTTACTGGAGGAAGCCAGAGAGTGAACATCGGAGCAATAGGAGAACTTCTAAGTACGTTCGATGGTATTGGAAAGAATGTGGATGGATGGGAGCGCCAAGTTCGACTTCTCAAAGATGCCTATAAATCGGAAGATGACGTCACGAGAGTTCTCATATGCTCACGGCTCAAAGAAAACGCTCTGTTCCGGTTTTATTCGAGACCAGAGCATATAGAAATGTCGACGGATGAACTTTTAGCATAATTAAAGAAAATGTTTTTTGGACGCCCAAATAAAGTTCTCTTACGGAAGCAGTTCGAAGAAAGAGTGTGGAGGCGTGGAGAATCATTTTGCAAATATATCCATGACAAAACTATACTTGCTAATAAAGTGCTAATTCAAAGCAACAGAAGATAGGGGAAAGGGGAGAGAATCCTATTGACAAGGAGAAGGACGGCAAAACGACCAGCAGTTTCAATCCAAGGTGTTATAATTGTGGTAAAATGGGTCATGTAGCCGCACAATGTGACCAGGAAATCCGGTAGAGGGGATCTTGTTACTCGTGTGGTTCAACTGAACATATGATCCGAAACTGTCCCAAGAGGAAGAAGATGTCAGACCAAGAGATTGCCAATGTCGAAGAAGAGGAGGACGATTTTTATCGGATTTCCGAGCTACAACTGGATGAAGATGGTGAGCTGTACAACCTGGTGTTTAGAGTGCTTCTTGATAGTGGTAGTGCAGTGGGTCTTATAAAAAGAAGAACCCGCTTGATGAAATTTTTAGCAATATGCTGGCATCAATATTTCGAGGCTGAAATCCTTCGGTGCAGTAGTCGTGACGGCAAAGATGATAGGTATGGTACGTAAAATAAAATTGTTAGTTGAAGAGGATTGTACAATGCAGGCACCTGTTTTGCTTGAGCGAGATGCCCTCAAATGTTTCGGTTTACAATTTATCGAAAGGGAAAATTTGTTCGAAGAGATAGCGAAGGAAATTGTAAACATAGACGTGGAAGGGATAAGCGAGGGGGAAAGTGTGGGTATAGAAATTAATCCAGAGATAGACAATGTCTATAAAATGAAATTCGCGAATTATTTCAAGCAGAGTAGGTAACGGCAGAAAGGCCGCAGGACCCAAAAACAAAAGTAGAGCTTAAAATTTCACTGAGAGAACATCAGCCTTTTCACTTCTCACCGCGTCGCTTATCCTTTTCCGAGAAAAACGTCGTAAAGAAATTATTAGATAATCTAGCAGAACAAAAGCGTATAAGACCTAGTAATTCAGAGTATGCCTCACCCATTGTTCTTGCTAAAAAGAAGAATGGAGAACCTCGAATGTGTGTTGATTTCCGAACTCTCAATAAACACATCGTAAGAGATAATTACCCTTTACCTGTTATCGAAGGCCAGATTAACATCATGAGAAATAAAAAATATTTCAGTTTACTTCATCTTAAGGATGGGTTTTATCATGTAAAAATTGCAGAGGAATCAATCAAATACACGTCATTTGTAACGCCCTTCGGCCAGTTCGAATTTGAATGCATGCCCTTTGGCTTAGAGACTGCACCGAGTACGTTCCCGAGATTTGTAAACACGGCATTAAAAGAATTGATAGACTCGGGAGACATTACAGTGTATATAGACGATATTATGGTAGCAACTGCAACTCTTGATCATCACTTGGTAGTTTTGAAGAAGCTGTTTAAATTGTTGTTTGCGAACAAACTTGAGTTAAGACTAGATAAATGGAGGTTTTTTTCACAACAATTGAGTTTCTAGGCTATGAGATTAGCAACCAAGGCATTAGGCCAACAAAATATGAAATAGAAGCAGTAGAAAACTTTCCAGTGCCCAGAAATGTTCGAGAAGTACAAAGTTTTTTAGAATTGACCTCGTGGTTTCGTAAATACATTGAGAGGTTTGCTTTGCTAGATAAACCTCTATATGATTTGTTGCGAAGTGGAGTGGAATTTAAGTTTGGTGAAAAAGAAATGAAATCTTTTGAAACACTAAAATCGAAGATAATTGAGCAACCTATTTTAGCAATTTTCGAGCCTCGCGACGAGACTGAATTGCATTGTGATGCAAGTGCAATCGGTTTCGGAGCTGTGGTTTTGCAAAAGAAAAAAGATTTAAAGTTTTACCCCATCTTCTATTTCTCTAAACGCACGACAGAAACAGAAAGTAAACAACACAGTTTTGAGTTGGAGATGCAGGCCATAATTTATGGCCTCCGAAGGTTTCGAATTTATTTGTTGGGAAGACCTTTTAAAATTGTCACGGACTGTAAGTCACTCGCGCTAGTACTTAAAAAGCGTGACATAAATCGTAAAATTGAAAGGTGGATCATGGAACTTCAAAGTTACGATCATGTTACAGAACATCGTGAAGGTGAGCGCATGACTCACGTGGATGCTCTTAGCAAAGAGAATTTCATCTGTATCGTGGAAGACAATTATTTTGAGAGAAATTTAGCATTAGCACAAAATAGGGACGAATTAATTGTAAAATTACAAAAGCAATTAGACGATTCCGAAGATAAGTATTATGAGTCGAGGAACGGAGTTGTCTACCGCAAGAGAGGCGATTCATTGTTGTTTTATGTACCGAGAGAAATGGAGAAAAATATTCTCTTCAGGTATCATGACGAATTAGGTCACATAGGGCAGAAAAGGTATATGAAACCATTTGTAAAAGCTACTGGTTTCCGGAAATGCACAAGAAAATTTCCGATCACATAAAAAATTGTTGTAAGTGTATCGCTTATGCTCCGTCAATGGGTAAGGTCGAGGGCTATACGCCGATGATTCCGAAGGGTGGTATTTTTTTTCTCGAATTTCTCTGCTCTCAACCCCCCCCCCCCCCAGTTTTGTTCGAATGCCAAAAAAAAATTTCATCCAAATTTGAGCAAAATCGGTTAATATTTAGGGGTCGCGCAAAGACCATGAAATTTCCCATTGATTTAACATGGGAAAAAGTCAGCTTTTTGTAAATCTAATATTTAAACCTGGTAATATGTTACAAATGATTCTGTGTTTAAGTATATTGTTCAGAATTTGTCAGAGAATAAGAAGCAATCATAAATTTTGGGTTTGAATAATTTTAAGCCACTCTTATGGGTCCCCAAAGAAAACCCCATAAGTGACAAATGGGAATTTTACTTAATATTGCGGTTTTCTTGACGCTTTTTAAAAGTTTTTTTTTACATAAATAATCATTGATCAGTAATTGTTTAAACAATTAACATTTCTTTAAATATTTGTTTTTTTCAGCTAACTCGCGAAATGAACGTATTTTCAAGACATTATGAGTTATTTAATCAATAATAACAATAAAATAATTTGTTTATAATATTACAATTATTCAAATAATACGTATTTGTACAAGCATATATTGTACATAAAAAAAGCAGGAGAAACATTTTCTCACTAAATTTTCAACAAATTTTAATATTTTTAAGTACTAATTTGTTTATTCTGAATACTCGTAGATGTTGAAACAAATAAAAATTCCTTGAACAATTTTTTTGTTTACATTTTTTTTTTCGTAAGATTGCCATATTTTTATGTTTTACTTTGCTCTTTAAGAATAATCTTGAATGTTTAAAGAAATTAAAATTGTTTAAACAATTGAATATCAGTTAAAAAATGACTGGGTATTCTTAAACTACTGATTAATGATTATTTATGTTAAAAAAACTTTTAAAAAGCGTCAATAAACCACAATATTACGTCAAATTCACATTTATCACTTATGGTGTTTTCTTTGGTGACCCATAAGAGTGGCTTAAAATTATTCAACCTCGAAATTTATGATTGATTCTTATTCTCTGACAAATTCTGAACAATATACTAAAACGCGGAATTATTTGTAACGTATTATCGCTTTTAAATATTAGATTTACAAAAAGCTGACTTTTTCCCATGTTAAATCAATGGGAAACTTCATGGTCTTTGCACGAGCCCTAAATATTAACCGATTTTGCTCAAATTTGGATGAGATTTTTTTTTCGGCATTCGAACAAAACTGAGGGGTGAGAGCAGAGAAATTCGAAAAGTGAAAAATAAGGGCCACCCTCATACATATTGGTCATGAAGATATTGTTGATTCGCGGGTTCCAGGTAAAAAGCATATTCTGATAGTGATAGATGGATTCACTAAATTTGTTAAACTATACCCGACCAAACCCATAACTTCCGCAGATGCGATCACATATTTGAAGCAATATTTTTCAGCATATAGCAAACCCAAAACTCTAGTTTCCAACAGAGGTTCATGTTTCACTTCTGAAGAGTTTGATAACTTTATGGCTGAATATGATATTAAGCACATCAACGTAGCTACAGGATCACCGCAGGCGAATGGTCAAGTAGAGCGGTCAAAACGTTTTCATAAGGTGACTGGCGAAACTCCTAGTACAATGTTATTTGGCGTAGGTCAACATGGTAAGGTAGACGACAAAATAAACGAGTTTTTAGATTCAGAAATTAACGTCAGAGATAGAAATTTAGAAATATTGCGTGCCAAAGCCAGCGAAAAGATTCAAAAGAATCAAGCGTAAAATAAGAATTATACTGACAAAAAACGTAAAAATGCGTATAATTATGAACTAGGCGATTATGTCATGATCAGGAATTTTGACACAACGAAAGGGGTGTTACCGAAGTTGCGTCCGAAATTTAAAGGACCCTATTTGATTGCGAGGGTATTAAGGAATAATCGATATGTTGTTGCGGATATTCCAGGCTATTAGTTAACGCAGAGAAAATACGAAGGTGTTGGGGAGCCGGAAAAAAGAGCAAGAGTAAAAGAGCTGTAATTGATTTGAGATTGACTGAAATGTAATAGAGGCGCAACGTATTAGTAGTTGTATTGTTAAGTATCCACATTGTAAAATCGTATATATCTTATAACGTCCAAGGACGGACGATGGGTCAGGATTGGCCGAGATTGTAAGATATTCATATTGTATTGATGTATTTAATGTGACGTGCGAGCTAGAGAGAGGGAGAGAGCCCGCTAGAGTGGGGGATGAGGCCCCAGAGTGATGGTGGGGCGCGAAGGAGCGGCAGTTCGTTGCCGACACGAAGCGAGAGAGCAACTTTTAAAATGTAATCGGAGTCTAGCATAATAAATATTCTTATTAAAGTTACGTTACTTTACTTCTTGATCTTAATTTACCTAATGTCCAATCATTCTAAGGATCCGTTCAAATTTGTGTTATTTTTGTACTTTTCCTAACATTTTAGCTTATATAAATTTGGCTGAAATTGCTATCTTGTTCCCTAAATCTATACGAGATACGAAAAAAGTCCAAATGCACAATTGAAGCTTTCTCTAGAGCAGTGCATCATGTCTTTTTTAAAAGTCATTTGTTTTCTTTTTTTTTAAAGAAGATTTAAGTGGAAATTCAAAAATGGCACAATACACTGTTATAGAAGAGACTTCAATGGTTTCTTTTGAAAGGCTCTACAAAAAGTTGTTTTTACATTTTTCAAACCTTTTTACAGCTTCTTGAGTATCTCAAAAAAATTAATTAAAAAAAAATGTGTTTGTGTAAAGTATAGCAAAATGGAAGAAGACATTTTGATAGAACTCTTTGAAAGGAAAATTTTTCGTTTAAGGCTTATTTCTCTATGTTTTTTATTATACCATTAAGCCATTTCCCGTTCGGGGTAGGCGTGACTTGCTCGGTTGGAAAATAGTAGTGTGTATATAGGTGTTAGGTATAGATATTTTAGATTGATCTGGAATTCTAGTGTTATTTATTTAAATGACACGTTCATTCCGCAACACTGCTCCGTCCCAGGTTGCTGATCAATCTCTCTAGCGATCACCCCAAGTGAAGAGCCTAACAAAATTTGCATGTGTGTTTCCCCACTTGGACCCATTAGTATCCAAGGTCTTTATTTCAGGCGTCATTCACTCTATTGTCACTCTGTTTACAAACTATTTACCGCCACACTTTTCTGTCCTGGCATACTACTCTAGCTTCCTTCACGTCCATGCATTTTTTCACGCAAGCTCTCGTGTTTCTATGGCTTCTTATATCTCTTCAGATTAGTGTCTCATTCACAGATTCTAACCATTCTTTCGGCGGTCTACCTCTGGGCATTCTGCCATTTACTTTACCTTTATACATTTGTTTGGTCAGTCGTTCATCTTTCATTCTTTCAAGATGCCCGAACCATCTCCACTGATTTCTTTCCCATGTGTCAACTATTGCCTCTTTTGCACCACATTCTTTGAGGATTATCTCGTTTCGGACTTTGTCCATCAGTGTTTTCCGCAATATTGTGAGCAGAGGTTTCATACCAATCGCGTTAATTTTACTCCTGTCCTTCTCTTTGACAGGTCCATGTCTCGCTACCGTATAGTACAGTCGGCACGAATACAGAAATATGTATAACCATTTCAGCTTTTTTTGATATATTTTTATTTCTGAGCATGGACCCTGCTCTACCGATAACCTGCTTACCCTTATTTATGCGCCTATCTAACTCTCCATCTATTTTTCCGTCGCTAGTGAATAGTCTACCCAGAAATACGTACTTGTCAACTTGTTCTAATCTCTCATCGTTTAGGATAATGCTGCACATTGTTTTCTCACGTTCTCCTTCAAACACTATGATTTTTGTTTTATTTGCGGTAATTTTGAGGCTCATGTTCTTCATGCTTGTATTCAGTTTGCTCGACATTCTTGGCAAGTCTTCGATTGATTCTACTATGACAACCATGCTATTTGCAAAACCTAACCCTCGTACCTTCACTGTTTCTAGATCTACACCTTCTTCGTCTTATTGATAGAATCATCCAATCAAGTTTTTCTAGGTGTGAAAATTCATTATTTGGCTTATATTTTGGAAACACAAGGGCGTTTTCACTATTCAAAAAAGCCTTTTTTGGATCAACCTAATATATATATATATATATATATATATTTCAATGTGGTTAAGAAGTTAATTGATAATTTCATATTCAGAAATAATTTACTTTTTCAAAACGGTCTTCTTGAATCCAGAGTATTGTAGTTTATTGTTTCCATAAAGTAAAAAAAGCCAATTTTTTAACATTTTCTTGTCCTACCTAAAAACAAAAATTCATTAACTTGCTTTGAATGGGTTTTGAAGTCGTTTGAATAGCGTATCTGTCACTGGAATTGCAAATTGCCGCCGATTGGTTTTTAACAGAATTTTACTCGCTATTATTTTTTTCACTGACTTATAAGCCACAAAAGTCTTCACATTATCTAGAACTAAAATAGCAAAAGGAATCTAGTAGCCTTGCTTAGGATTTTTCTTAATCTATCAATAATTTATAAATTTTAAAAATCATGTGAAATATGGCAGCCTAACCTGAAAAAATTGCTCTCATTCAAAAAGAGGTAAAATTTAAAAATCAATTCAAAAATCGATTCAATATGACTTTGCTTGAAATGGACAATGTAGTACATTGCATATTCAAAACCATTCGAGAAACTGACCGATTTACATGTTCGCAAGCCAATTCAGTTTTAAAAATCTCAATCTGCAAATGACAGATACGCAATTCACGGAGTCACCTTTTCAATGGGTTCTTTTCTCCTGGGTACATAATATTTTTTTCTTTTATTTATAAACAAGTACTGTTCAAGATAAATAAAAATATTTTAACACATTCTTTAATAATAGATTTAATACTTTCACGATGAATTATTATAATAAATTGAAAATTTTAAATTTAAAGATCTTTGGGGTTTCAATCGTGTGCGAAACTATGAATGTTGCCAATGTTTCGTGAACATTGCAGTTCACTTCTTCAGGGTTGACCTGAAACTGAAGTTTCAGGTTATGTTGTTCTTATATATTTATTCTCTACGATGCCTGTGATTTGACAGAGCGCCCCATGGTGGGGACTGGTTGAACTTGATTGGCCAATCAAGACTTTTTTTAAAAACCCGGGAGGACGGAAAGCCAAATCGGATTGGTATTATATCCATTGTCCCTATTGATGTTATTAGGGTGTTTCAAGATTTCGATTGCTTCTCTATGTTTTCTTGGAAAAATATTGTACGTTTTTGCGATGACGGTTGTTTTGTCAAATAAAATGCTATGTCCTGTTTCGATATGATGCTCAGCTACTGCTGATTGCAGGAAATGTTTTGGCCTAACTTTACTCTCATGTTCCTTTACACGTTGACTTACCGCCCTCTCGGATTCTCCAATATAGACTTTGCCACAAGAACAAGGGATTTTATATACTCCCCGATCACTGAAAGGTTTCTTTTTATCTCTAGGGTTGTTTAGAAGTTGTCCTATTTTCGCAGATGGCTTAAATATAGTTTGGATATTGTGTTTGTTGAGAATTCTTCCTATTTGTTCTGTGATACCTTGAACGTAGGGTAGGATGGTGGTCGTTTTTCTCTCTCTTTCTGTAGTAGGTTCTGTTGACTAGCTTTCTTGAGTGCATTTTCTTATTGCTTTGCAAAACAAAAAAATTAATAAAGGTTTAGGTTGAATTACTTTCCTACAAAATAATTCCGGGGTGGTGAGAAAATCTTGATTTTCCTAATCACCACCATTTTCGGTACAGGTCATCATCCCACGTATAAATAATATTTTGAAGGTTGGAAATTATAAAATACGGAATTGTGACATTATATGTAACGAAATTTTATCATAAGAGCAAATAATTCATTCAACTAGCATGGGAAAAGATTGTTCATTTCAACCCAGTCATCGAGGACAATAACCAAAATTTTCAGGGTGGGTGTGTTACAAACCGTCCTGGTACGTAATTAAATTTTGTATTTAATCTACTCGAAATTAAAATTAACTTACTTAACTTGGATCTTTTCTGATCGCTGATCTTACCCATAGTTAAATCACTATTGCCTCATTAACTTCTCATTATTACAAAATACTTTCAGAACTATTACTTTAAGGTAATGGATTTTTTACAAACTATTAAAATCTAGCAACTAAATGGGGAACAATTAATAACCAGCAGTTGATTAAATTAAAACTAGAATTTAAAAATATTTAATTAAGAGAATTAAATGTGCCTCTAAGTCACATAATGGCAGTCAGCATTATTGAGAAGTCAGCAATTCCCAACATAGCTCGTTCCCATAGACCTCTTCCAAATTGTCGCCTGACAACGTCCATCTAATTAAAATTAGCAATGCTTCCAAAAATGTCCTACCTTACCCATGCATTCGTACCTTCGAGTCGGTCGCACTCAAAAATCTCATGGCAGTTCTTTACTACTTCGTGTATCGACTAGATAAGTACTGAGGAATGCGAAAAAACACGGTTTCCCTTGTCCGTCTGCACTCCACGCGTAACTGAGTTAGGCAGCGACGTTAGTAAAAATTAAATTCAGTCATTGGCGAGGAACGATGTTTTCAAATGGCACCACCGACCTTACCTCTTATGTTGATTGGAATTTATCAATTTATCAAATAGAATTCGTTTGATTAATGATGGTGTTTTAAGCGATGTTGTTTGCCTGAGTGATATAAATTTATAATAATATAATATAGGTACTTTTTGACATACTTTAGACCAAATGAAAGGAGATTAGTTGTTGAATCCTTTATTGCACACTTTCAGTAGCTAACGTTTCGAAAGAAAATGTTTTCCTCGTCAGGACAAAAATGTTTTGAAGTTCATCAACATCTTGAATGTCTATAGATTTCTATTCCTCTTCTTCTTTGATATATAAATATATGAAATAATTTTAAAATTAATTAATATCATGCAAGTAAATTTTTTTGAGGTTAAAAATTGTAATTGAAATATTTACCTAAAAAGTCTTCATTTTACATTTAAATTTTGTTTAAATTAATTGATGTCTTTAAATTGTTTTATATATTCTAAAATTCATGCTTTTAACAGTAATAATTTCTTTAATTTAGTTAAAATTAAATCAGAGACATAACAATCGTTATGCTCCATTTTTGCGAAGAGAAATTGAGAAAGAGAGGAAGAGAAATCTTAACAAAGACAGAATTAGCAATGACGTATCATCAACTTAAATTATAAGGTGCTATAGTTTCTAAATAAATCTAATTACTCTATTAAATTGAAAGAGTTAGAAAATTAAAAATTATTAACAACTTTACAAATTGTTTTGAAATTGTTATTGATGATTAGTTAAATGTACATATATACCAATAATGAAAAAAAAAATTTATTGAAAAATTCATCAATTTGGGATTTTGAAAATTCAAATAATTTTTTTGAGAAATAATATCAAGATAGTAGAGATGACATACTTCAGACCAATCAGTAGAAATTGGATGTTAAAATTTCTTTATTTCTGTCGACATTTTTTATTCAGAGAATTCCATTCCTTATCTGTATAAATATATGTAACATTAATTAATTACACTCAATATCATTTAAATAGTTAAAAAAAATATATATATACATATATATATATATATTTCTTAAATACTTTTTAAATTAATTTTAAGGTTAGAAATTAAAATTGATAAAAAATTTTTACCTTATAGGCTTATTTTTTGGAAAAAAAAATAATTTTGTTACATCTTATAAAAATGTACTTACATGAATATTCTTCTAAATTCAATACATTTTTTCATTAATAGCTTAGTTAATTTAGTGAAGCAGTCGGAGCTTCTGTTTCGCTCCATTTTTGCTACGATACATTCAATACAGAGAGGAAGAGAGTTCTTAACAAAAGATGGAATACGCAATGACGTATCAACGATTTATAATATAAGGTACTATAGTTTCTATGTAGATCTAATTACAATATTGAATTTGAGTGTTAAAAAATTTTCTTAATCAATGTATATAAACCTATAAAGTGTTATTTTAAGTAATAAAAATTTTAACTAATAAAAATTAACTAAGCTATTAATGAAAAAATGTATTGAATTTAGAAGAATATTCATGTAAGTAAATTTTTATAAGATGTAACAAAATTACTATTTTTTTTCCAAAAAATAAGCCTATAAGGTAAAATTTTTTTATCAATTTTAATTTCTAACCTAAAAATTAATTTAAAAAGTATTTAATATATATATATATATATATATATTAAACTATTTAAATGATATTGAGTGTAATTAATTAATGTTACATATATTTATACAGATGAGGAATGGAATTCTCTGAATAACAAATGACGGGCTGAGAGTAAGAGCGGTGCAAAATAAGTTGCAGAAGAGAAGCGGTTTAAGTTTTCGTATCAACGCAAAGAAGACTTGAAAAAAGAATGGGAGTGAAAACGGAATGAATGTGCGTCAGAGTAGAAGCGAACTGAAATTATTCCACGGGGAAAAACGGTTTTGGACTTCAACCCGCTTTGGCTCCCAGTCCGAACTCAACCCGCTTTTACTCACAGTCCCAACCCATGCAGAACATGGGAATTTTCGGCCCCCACCACTTTCCCATCTGGGAGCGACACACGCAAACGTAGCGTGTCGGTGAGTCGGCTCTGTTACATGCTGTGTAGACCAGCTTCGTGTAAAGCCGAAAATGCACGAGCAAGTATTCGCGACGAAAACAATTGAACAGTGAAAACAAAATACGGTAGCACGTGTTAGAAAATCCGAACAAGTTATGAGGGAGGCCCCCCCCCCCCCGACTGGAGCCAGATATATTGGTTCGAGTGGAGGAAGTTCCGATCACGTGATAAAACAGAGACTCGATTTTTTCCTCGCCTTTCCCACAGGCTTTCGTTCCAGCGTGCGAATTATATAATTGTCAATATTTGGGTGTTCGTAATGTACAATGACACCCAGCCATTTGAATTTGCAATCTATTCTTTTTACTTTCTCATTTTAATGAAAAGGTTGGTTTTATGTAAAATTTTACATAGTCGGTTTTTACCAAATCACTACGTTTTGAGACACCCTGAGTCAGAAAAAACGATTTTTACGAAGGTATCTGTGCATCTGTCGGACGGATCAGATTGGATTGAGCTTTGTCACACTATTTTACGGCTGAGAAGGACCAGTTTGTTGTCCAGCTATTTTGGATCAAAATTCAAAAAGTTAGAGCATTTTCAAAATTTTTGCGACCATTTTTTTTTTAATTTAAAAATTCCATGTACGGCTATTCGTAGTACTAAAAAATTCGAACAATTTATCTGCACGACTTTTTTCGATAAAAACCAAATTATTAGAGTTATAGTATTTTCACAATCCAAAAATTAGAACTCAAATGAACATTTTAATCCAAACAACGCACGATATGGAAAAAAAAGTCAAGGGAGGAAAAATATGTTTTTTTACAGTTCTGCAAGATTATCATAACAACTCCTTGAATTTTCTTGAAAAATCGAAAATTCAAATTTTGATCGTGCAAAAAATGAAAAATTCAAATTTTGATCGTACAAAAAATGAAAAATTCCATTTTGTGTCAAACTATGCAAGATACGAAAAAAGATAAAAACACAAAAATTGTGCACCCAAAAATTGTCTACAAATTCGTTATTACTCACTTTTTGATTTAGCATGTAGTTTTTGTTTTATTCGTAAAAAACGACGTTAACAAAACATCAAATTTTTGGACAAACGACACAAGCTACAAAAAAAAAAGACAAAAGTTGTTCACCCAAATAAGAGCCACACATTTCGCATTAATCATATTTTGACGAGACGCGTAGTTTTTGATTTGATCTTAAAAAATGATATTAAAAATAAACAAATTAATTTTTTGCACAATAAAACACAAGATACAATAAAATGTTTAACAACAAAATTTTCTTCAAATTAGGTCTAAAAATTTGCTTTTAACCTTTTTTTTCTCACGAGAAACGTGATGAGATTGTATTCGTTGAAGCCGAAAAAGCTTTAACAAAAGAGAACTCACAATCACTAAATTTCAGTTGTTGATGGTTTGCATTATGAGAATTAATCCGGTTTTGAGAACTTGTGGAGCGGGGCGAAAAACGAAGCGTTACGACCCTACAATATTGTTTGAACTCTCTGTGCTTCGCCACGCTCTACAAGTACTGAAAACCTATACTAGTTTTTTTAATCATTACAATCTTTAATTATATAAGTTATACTTGATATAAATATTATTATAATAAATATTATTATAATTATTATACTATTATTAATGTATACAGAGTACTCTCTCTATTTAAAATTTCTCCACGGTTTTTTGTCCCACGATTGACCCTGGGGCAGAATCAAGGAAAAATATTCTAAAAATATGTTCATTCGTTATTAAAATGCTACAAAGACTTACCTTTAAAATTGCTTTGTCCTTTTAAAATCATGATATATTTCTTTACAAAATAAATTTTGTTAAATTTATTTTACAATTGAAATAAAATTGTAAAAAATAAATTTTGTAATGTTGAGATAAGTATTTTAAAACATTAAAGGTTTTGTAAAGTTTTAATATATTAAGAAAGTATATGAGGTCAAGTTAGTAACTTTTCGGCTTTTTCTCCTAAAATCCGCAAAATTGTAATTAGAGTCTAAAATCGATTGAAAAGAAAGGTAATTATCAGAGAAAGATTTCAAAATTATTTTTTTTTCAGCTGAAAATTAAAATATACCCTTTCTGGTTGAAAAATTATATTTTTCAGTTGACAAATGCAACTATCTGGTTGTAAATTCATGTATTTTTTGTAAATTAGTCTTTTTTGGTAAAATATTATTCTTCTTGCTTGAAGATGGTTCCATCTTTACCAATTTTGTTAGAAATCCTTTTATTTTTTTGTTAAAAATTAATTTTTAATGAATATTTAATTATTCCGTTTTTTAAACTTTTCTTTTTTGCTTAAAATTCATTTCTTTCATGCAAACTGAATTCATTCGTTGAAAAATGACTTTACTTTTGTTCACAATTAATTTTTTGAAATGATAATGTAACTATGCCATTTTGGTTGAAACTTAGTTTTTTTCAATCACAAATTCGTCTTTTTGATTGAAAATTCATCTTTTCGGTGGAAAAATCAATTTTTTGGTTAAAATTTTTAATATTTTTTTAAACTTCGTTCTTTTTTTAATCATTTTTGTTTTCACTAAAAATGATACTATGGCATTCTTGGTTGAAAATTCACCTATTTGATGGAAAATTCCTTTTTGCAACACCCACCTCGAAAGTACTCCGTTCCGTGTAGCTAAGTTATACGTGAAGTGACTCATTCCGGATAACAATGCGGGAATAATATTGGCGCATGCGCAGTTCGATTCTTCTTTACTTTCCACATCAGCGGAATGTACGCGCATGCGCACTTTGCAGATAAGCAACTTTCCGCATCGCGACAATTCGGGGGCAACGTAGCAACAGCAGCGCTCAGTGTTTTAATGATTGAAGTTTTGTATT
>CAKNXH010060421.1:100901-129591 GCA_932178445.1 Andricus quercusramuli
TTTTTTTCACAAAATTTTTTTTTTCAAAATTTTTTTTTCCAAAACTTTTTTTTAATAATTTTTTTTTCACAAAATTTTTTTTTTCAAAATTTTTGTTCACAACATTTTTTTTCAAAAATTTTTTTCACAAAATTTTTTTTTAACAATTTTTTTGCACAAAATTTTTTTCCAGAGCACTTTTTTTTCAAAATTTTTTTTTTCAAATTTTTTTCAAAAATTAAAAAAAAAAATTTTTCAACAAAATTCCTTTACTCCACTCTATGCAATATACAATTAGTATTTTTCGTTACCACCTCCTAACAACTTTCTCGGAAGGTTGTTGCAAAAAATAGCGTGTGATACACGTGCGCACAGGCAATTGCTGACTCGTGTAATTTCAGCATTCGCCTTCAGCTCTTCGCACTCGTCCTCGTTTTCGCACTCGCTTCGCTCGTGCGCTAACCTCCGACTCGTGCTTCGAGCCTCCGGCTCATGCTGACAAATTTACACTCGTTGGCAATCGCCTATTTTGCGCACTTGTATCACAAATAGCTATTTTTTTTGTTGGCTGCAAATTAATTTCGTTGGAATTTCGTCTTTTTTTAGAAAACTATTCGTTTGAAAATTCCTTTTCTTGGTTGCAAATTCATTGTTTTCCATTCAATTTGTTTGGTTAAAATGTAAATATTTTGCTAAAACTTCGTTCTTTTATCACCTTTTTTACCGAAAATGTAACGATTCAATTTTTGGTTAAAAACTTATCTTTTTTAATTGCAAATTCAACTATGGGGTTAAAAATTCATTTTTTGGTAGAATATTACTCTTGTTGTTTGTGCATTCATTTCTTTGTTCAAAAATTTAACTATTCAGCTGTCAATTCGATCGTTTTTTTGTTTTGTTCAAGTTTAATTTTTTGAATTGAAAATTTAACTGTTCCATTTTTGGTTGAAAATTTATATTTTGTAGTTGAAAATTCATGTATTTCTTTGAAAATTAAACTATTTGGTCGAAACTTGAATTTTTTGTCTGAGAATGTGACTATACTCCATTTTTGGTTGAACACTTATTTTTTTAAGTTTAAATATTCATTTTTAAAGTCGAAAATTTTACAATTTTGTTCAAAATTTGTTCTTGATTTGAAAATTTGTCTTTTTTAGTTGAAAATTCATCTTTTTAGTAGTAGAATATTATTCTTGTTTGAAAATCCATCTATTTTGGTTAAAAATTCATTTTTTTTGGTTGATAATTTAACTATTTTGTTGAAAATTTGTTGCTTTTTTTTGCTCGAAAGTTGAATTTTTTCAGTTTAAAATTCATGTTCTTTGTTATTAAATTATTCTTCCTGTTTAAAAAGTCATCTATTTTAATTAAGAATTTATTAATTTGTTTGAAAATGCATCTATTATGTAAACCTTCTGTTTTTTTGTGTTTAAAATTATTTTTTTAGATAAAGATTAAACATTCCATTTTCCGTTAAAAATGTATCTTTTTAGTAGAAGATTCAACTATATGGTTGAAAGTTCATGTATTTTGTTTTAAATTAAGCTGTTTTGCTGAAATAATGTTTTTTTGTTGTTGTAAATTTATTTTCTAAACTGATGATGTAACCGTTTTTCGTCGATAATTTATCTATTTTGTTGAAAATTTATTTTTTTTTGTTGTTTAAAAATTGATTTTTTGAATGTTGTATTCCTGTTTTTGGCAGAAAATTATTGGTTTGAAAATTAAATTATTTGTTTGCAAATTCAATATTTTGCTTCAAAATTTAAATATTTTGTTAAAACTTTGTTTTTTTGGGGGTAATAATTATTTATTTTAATGGAAATACAAGTATTCCATTTTTGGTTGAAAATTTATCTTTTTTGTTGAAAATTCAACTACGTGGTTGAAAATTCATCTTTTTTGGAAGAATATTGGTATTTTTGTTGATAAATTCATTTCTTTGATTGAAAATTCCACTATTTCACTGTAAATTCGATTGCTTTTTTTTATTCAAAATTAATTTTTCGCACCGAAAAGTAACTGTCCCATTTTTGGTTAAAAATTTATATCTTCCAGTTAAAAGTTCATTTCTTCCTTTGAAAATTAAACTATTTTGTCGGAAATTATATTTTTTATTTCATTGCAATTATTTCATTTTTGGTTGAATACTTATTGCTTTAGCTTAAAATTCGTTTCAAAAGTTGAAAAATCAACCCAAACCTCCTAATAACCCACGAAACTGAATCGTGAAGTCGGGCGAGCTCGGCTCGGCCCGAGCCACAAGTTCGTGCTCGTGCATTTTCGGCTTTACACGAAGATGGTCTACGCAGTATGTAACAGAGCTGACTCACCGACACGCTAAGTTTGCATGTGTTGCTCCCTGATGGGAAAGTGGTGGGGGCCGAAAAACCGCACGTTCTGAAGATACTGTTTCCACGAGACTACAGGGAAAAACGGCTTGAGTTTTGGCCGCGAGGAGAAACGGTTTAGGCGTCTAAGCCGTTTTTGCCCTTAACGTATTTCAATCCGCTTTCCCTCTGGCGCTCATTCAAACCGTTGTTACGCTGAAGCTTTTCAAATTCGCTTTCGCTCCTCTACTAATTCCACACCGCTTTTACTCTCGGCCCGTCAAATGTGATGAATTTTTAAAATGGAAACATGAACTTCAAAGTCCTGATGAGGAAAACGTTACAGTTTTCGAAACGTCGACAGAAATAAAGAAATTGTAACATCCAATTTCTACTGATTGGTCTGAAGTATGTCATCTCTACCATCTTAATATTATTTCTCATTAACTTATATCACTCAGACAAACAACAGCGCTTTAACAACATCATTATTCTAACTTATAATCCTTGTTTTGACATAATTTATCATATCTTGACAAAATATTTTGAAGTTCTAGTTCTTTCAATTATTTAAAGAGAAGAAAATTTATATGCTTAATCTAAAGTAAATTTAACTTATTAATGTATCAATTTTAACATTTGTTAATTTCAATTATTTACAAAATCTGTTATTTATTTAAAATTAGATGTTACTTGAACTTAGGTATTAATTTTAAGTAATTAAACTAAGTAATTTAAGTATTATAATAATCTGTTTTTTCATAGCAATATGTATCTCAACGAAATCAAAAACAATTTTCCAAATTCTTTCACAGATGTTAAAAAGTTCATCAATTTGAACAAGAGAATCAATAATTTAAAAACTAGAGAATCATTTCTTGTCAAATGTAGGTTTCAAAATTTATTACCAAAGAATATCACTAATGCTACTAGGAATGTTAGAAATTTACAATTTTTTAGTCATAGTACAAAAAACCATGTTAATTTCATAGTCGATTCTTTAGAACATCGTTTACTTAATGATGAAATAAAAGACTTAAATATCCATTTAAAATATTTAATACAAAATTTCAATAATATCAAAATAAATTTAAGAAATTCATTACCTATGAATATATATACCAACATTTTAGAAATTCAATTAAATAATTCAAAAAATAATTTAAAAGATAAACAAAGAATGGATGAAAAACTACAAAATTTAAAAATTAAAAGTAAAGTTCAAGTACCTTTTAATATTAATAAACATAAAGGTACAGAATACAGTAAAGCTAATGATCCTTGGCTAATAAATTTTAGTAATGTTGAAATTCCAGACAATGTTAATGACATATTAAGGTTAGGGAATAAATTTAGTTCTTCATTTTTAACAAACAAAAGTAAAATAACTATGAATATGGTTAAAGATATAGAGTCAAATATTAGGCTAATTGAAAATAATGAAGAACGTGATTTATTAAGACATAGAATAATTAATACTTCACAAAATTTTTTATAGAATATTAAAATTACAAAAATCGATAGAATTTTAGCACAAAACATTAAGAAAACACAAGCATTTATTAAAGCTAATAAACAATTACTAATAACGCATGCAGATAAAAGTAACATTACAGTTATACTAAGAAAGGAATCTTATAATAATAAAATGCATGAATTATTAAATGATAAAAAAACTTATGAGAAATTAAATGAAAACCCTGAAAAAGAATTGAAAAATAAAACATTTAAATTGTTAAATTCTTGGCGAATTAATGGATATTTAGGTGAAGAATTATTACGCAAAGATATTTTAGTTCACGATACTAACATTCCTAGAATCTATGGGTTACCTAACGTTCATAAAGATAATAGTCCACTTCGACCTGTAGTATCATTAATAAACTCACCCACTTACAAAATGGCTAATATTTTTAATAATATTCTTAAAAAAGCGTTGATAGTACTAAAATTTCAAGTAAAAAATTCTTTTGAATTTAAAAATAAAATAATAAATAAAACAATTCCAGATGATCATATCATAGTTTCATTAGATGTTTCTTCACTATTCACAAATGTACCACTCGATTTAGTTATCAATAGTATATTAAGTAGATGGATTCATATAAAAAACTATACAGAATTACCTATTGAAAAATTTGAAGAAGGAATAAAATTTTTAATGGAACAAACAGTTTTTAAATTCAATAACAATTTTTATAGACAAATTTTTGGAACACCTATGGGTTCACCTATTTCTCCAACATTAGCTGATTTAGTTATGCAAGATTTAGAATCAAATGTAATAAAAAATTTAAATTTTTCTTTACACACATATTTTAGATATGTCGATGATACGTTCATTATATTACCTAAAGATAAACTACTTTATGTATTAAATCAATTTAGTTCTTATCATCCAAGGCTTAAATTTACACATGAAATTGAAAGTAATAATTCTATTTCGTTTTTAAATGTTAAAGTGATAAAAACTGATTCAGGTAATATCATAACTGATTGGTTTCGTAAAAATACTTATTCTGGCAGATATCTAAATTTTCTTTCAAACCATCCAATACAACATAAAATCTCAATAATAAAAAATCGTATTGATACAGCTTTAAGATTATCAGATAAATAATTTCACAATACAAATATAGAATTTATTAAAAAAACGTTACTTTTAAATAATTACCCAATAGAATTTATTCAAATACATGTTAATAATAAAATCAAAACAATTACAGATTCTTTTTATAACCAAAATAACATTTAGTTTAGAGTCAATTCTAAAGTTTGCTGTAATATTAAAATCATTTAAAATTCTTTTAATTTCAAAAGATAACTTTCCATGATAAGAAAATGATACTATTGGTTTAAAATTTAAATTTCTACACTCGAACTCCAAAGATACGAGAAGATCGGGAATCGGGAACTCCAAAGATACGAGCGTCAAAGGGGCTCCCACTCCTGCAACGTTTAGATTTTGGGGGTAATGCGTGAGAACGCCCATGGGCCTACTACGCGCACGCGCGCGTATGCAATTTGCAGTGAACAAACGTCGAATTCAAATCAGCGCGCACTCGCGCGCGCCTCACTCTCGGAAATGGTGGGGGTAGAGGGGAAAAAATTCCGCTCGCTTCTTTGGAGCTCGTATCTTTGGAGTTCGAGTGTAACTATATTTATATTATTTTGGTTGGATGAAGAATCTGTAATTGATTTAATTTTATTTTTAATATGAGTTTGAACGAATTCTTTTGGGTAATTATTTAAATATAAAGTTTTTTAATTAAATTTAATATTTGAACTGTGAAATGATTCATCTGATAATTGTAAAGCTGTGTCAATAAGATTTTTTACTATTGAAATTTTATGTTGTATTGGATGATTTGAAAGAAAATTTAAATATCTACCAGAATAAGTATTTTTACGAAACCAATCTGTAATGATATTACCTGAATCAGTTTTTATGACTTTAACACTTAAAAAAGAAATAGAATCATTACTTTCAATTTCATGTGTAAATTTAAGTCTTGGATGGTAAGATTTAAATTGATTTATAACGTTAAAGAGACTTAAATTTACACATGAAATTGAAAGTAATAATTCTATTTCTTTCTTATATGTTAAAATTATAAAAACTGATTCAGGTAATATTATTACAGATTGGTTTCGTGAAAATACTTATTCTGGTAGATATTGAAATTTTCTTTCAAACCATCCAATACAACATAAAATTTCAATAGTAAAAATCTTATTGACACAGCTTTAAAATTATTAGATGAATCATTTCACAGTTCGAATATTGAATTTATTAAAAAAACTTTATATTTAAATAATTACCCAACAAAATTCGTTCAAACT
The DNA here is from genome assembly GCA_932178445.1 of Andricus quercusramuli. Classification (NCBI taxonomy): domain Eukaryota; kingdom Metazoa; phylum Arthropoda; class Insecta; order Hymenoptera; family Cynipidae; genus Andricus; species Andricus quercusramuli. The sequence continues at coordinate 107,054 of CAKNXH010060421.1, forward strand.
CATATTAAATATATATATATATATATAAAATATATAATATATATATATATATATATAATATATATAATATATAAATATAACAATATAAATAATATAAATAAATATCGGTATAGTTAAAAATTAAAATTTTAAACCAATAGTATCAATTTATTATCTTGGAAAGTTTTCTTTTGAAATTAAAAGAATTTTAAATGATTTTAATATTACAGCAAATTTTAGAATTGACTCTAAACTTGATAAATTCATAAAATTAGGAAAAGATATATTAGATAAATTGCAACTCACTGATGTAGTATATAAAATTCAATGTTTGAATTATGAAAAATGTTATGTGGGTCAAACTGGTAGATTACTTGCTACAAGAATAAAAGAACATCATGATAATTTTGGACAAAATCCTAAAAACCATAAAGTCATAGCAAAACATCAGGTAGAAACTGGACATTTGATTGATTGGGATAATGTTTGAATATAATAATGGATAATTGTTTGAATATAATTTCAGATCTTAATAATTATAGTCCAATATATAATATAATTATGGATTCTCTAATTTAATTTAAAAATAAAAAATAAAATTTGTAATTATTTGAATTTTCAAAATCCCCAATTGATGAGTTTTTCAATACAATTTTTATTTATTTTTTTTTCATTATTGGCATATACATTTAACTAATCATCAATAACCATTTCAAAGCAATTTATAAAGTTGTTAATAATGTTTAATTTTCTAACTCTTTCAATTTAATACAGTAATTAGATTTATTTATAAACTATAGCACCTTATAATTTAAGTTGATGATACGTCATTGCTAATTCTGTCTTTGTTAAGGTCTCTTTTCCTCTCTTTCTCAATTGCTCTTCGCAAAAATAGTGCATAACGATTGTTATGTCTCTGATTTAATTTTAACTAAATTAACGAAATTATTACTGTTAGAAGCATGAATTTTAGAATATACAAAACAATTTAAAGACATCAATTAATTTAAACAGAATTTAAATGGAAAATGAAGACTTTTAAGGTAAATATTTCAATTACAATTTTTAACCTCAAAAAAATTTACTTGAATGATATTAATTAAAACTAAAATTATTTCATATATTTATATAGCAAAGAAGAAGAGGAATAGAAATCTATAGACATTTAAGATGTTGATGAACTTCAACAAATTTCTGTCCTGATGAGGAAAACATTTTGTTTTCGAAACGTTGGCTACTGAAAGTGAGCAATAAAGGATTCAACAACTAATCTCCTTTTATTTGGTCTGAAGTATGTCAAAAAAATACCTATATTATATTATTACAAATAGAATTCATCAATAGACGTCAAAGAGGGCCGTTCTTAGACACTTATCCATAAATATGATAAATAGCCATGAGGACATAACGCATCCTTGTTTCACGCCTTGCATAATATCGAACCAGTCACTTAGTTTCCCATTTACCCTTACACTCGCTTTCCTACCTGTATATATTTTTTGCATTGCTTGTAGGAGCCATCTATTGACTCCGTACTCTTTAAGGACTTCCCAACGTTTACTTCTGTTTAGCTTGTCGAATGCTTCTTTATGTCAACAAATGCACAGAAAACTCTCTTTACTACTCTCAAACTTTTTTCTGTGATCTGTCTTAAGCTAAATATTTGACCTGTACATGATCTTCCGGGCATAAGTCCACTTTGGACTTCCCATATCTTTTCTTCTGTCATTTTCATTACCCTATGAATAAGTATTTTTGAGTATATTTTACTTACGGAACTTATTAAGGTGATACCTCTGTAATTATTGGAGTTGCTTTTATCACTCTTTCTTTTGTATATTGGTATGATAATCGTTTTTCTCCAATCGTCTGGGACTTCTCCCACCCCGAATTCGCACAACCTGTGAAGTATGTACTCGCCACCGTATTTAAGCATTTCAGCACTAATACTGTCTACACCAGCAGCCTTACCGGCACACAGACTTTTTCAATTGGGTTTTCTAATGCATTATGTTCTATGTCACAGTTCTGTTGCCCTATATCTTCACCTCCTAATAATTCTTTAAAAGAGTCTTCTAAAGCGTCTACTATCCCGTCTATATCACATAGCATTTCACATATGCTGTTTCTCATGCTGACAAACTCTGTACTTTTACTTTCCTTCAACAGTTTAAATAATAGTTTCATAATTCCTTCAAAGCCGTTTTGTATTTTCTTCTCTTCTGTTCTGATTTTATCTTTACTCTCCTTGACTAGCCGTTTAACTTTCCTATTTTTGTGTCTGTAATCGCTTTCAAGTCTATTTCTCTTCTCATCGCTAAGACCTGTGATGTTTACTGTTCTCGTGTACGCTTTTATTATTTCTTGCTGGGCTGCTTGGATTTCATCATTCCAACAAGCATCACCGGACTTTCTTCCTACTACTGTCGTACCACACACTTCAATTGCAGTTTTAACAATGATATCCCGTAACAGAGTCCAGACGCCCTCTATTTCTTTATTGCTTATAAGCGCTTCCCAAGTTGCCCTATCTATGCGTTAGTTTAACCTATTTTGATACTCTATTCGCACTTCCGGTTTCTGTAAATTTTCAATCTTTATTCGCGTTTGTTTAGTTTTCTTTTGTTCTCTTTCTTCTCCATCCCCGCCATAAGTTTATTTTGGAGACTAAAAGGTAATGATCAGTATTGCATTCGGAACCCCTCATGACTCTTGTATCTTTGACTAGTTCCCTTAGTCTTTCATCCGCAATAATGAAGTCAATTATACTGCGGTTATTTCCTTTACACCAGGTGTACGTGTAGATCATTTTATGTCGAAACCAAGTATTGGTAATAAATAAGCCCTTTTCTAAGCATAATCTTTATGATTTTTCCCCGTTATAATTTTTTCTTGTTGGATCCCCAAATTTACCTAGTACCCTTTCTGTATCTGTATCCTGGCGTTGGACGCCGACCCATCCGTTCATATCTCCTAGCAAAATTACTCTTTCACCTTGATCGCAAGTACTTATTGTATCATTTAAAGTGTCCCAGAAGGCGTCTTTGACTTCCCTCGAATCGCTATCAGCTGGGGCGTAGCACGCCATGATGAATAATCTTCTGATTCCTACCTTCATTTAAACCCACAGCAATCTGGGCGATACATATCCTTGATCTTTGAGATGCTGTCTTGCTTCTTCATTCATAATTAAACCGACCCCTTGACTACCATGTTACGTGCCTGCCTACACAAAATTAAATTTTGGTGGAGCCGCCTAAATTTTGGGAAAATCAAGCGATAATTTGAAGAAAAATTTATTTGAAATCATAACTATAGAGAAATGACAGAGAAATGAGAAAAGAGAAAGAATCAAGAAAGAGAGGTAAGAACGAAGGTGGCCGCGGAGCAATTTACACGCATGCTGCGCTTGCATGCATTGCAGCAGGGCACGGGTCGTACACTCACACTAACTTAAATCCTCCTCACGTTGCAGAATAAACGTGCTCGCTGTCAATTTCAAAATTAAATCTAAATCAGGGTCAGAATCTTAAGAAATATAGATGAAGAAAAATTGTAATGTGCACATCACGGTTAGAAGAAGCCCCCCATTACAAAACCTCTCCCTGTAAAATAATTTCAAATCTATGTAGGAATTCGAAATTGCCAAATAGCGTTTCGGAATGAAACAAATTCTCTTACACCTCTCTGGCAGAAGATTGACAAATACTGTGGGTCTTAATTAAATTTGACCAGTACGAGGAATTCCAAATTGCCCAACAGGATTTCAGAATTAAAATTCTCTCAGATCTCGCAGGCAAATTATTAATAAATATTGAGGAATGCCCTCATAGTCAGCAATTTTTAATATTCCTACGTAGGCACAGAGCGACCATATTACAATGAAAATTGTTGCAAATCAACAATTCAACTTTATTTCCCAATAAAGTCTCTGCGGTCGCTCTACTTTCGAAATTCTTACTTAACAAAATCACCCCACGCAATAACCAAATCCGACCTGACGATCGTGATGAGTAAATTGAACTCAAGGCAGTCGAAGGAGATTCTCGTACCGAAGAGAACCTCTCCTCTAATTTATCCGCGATCAACGGCCTTCGTCCGCGGTCCTGTGGCACCACTCGATCTAACATCAGAACTTCAGCAAAAAGTAATAAGTGCGCGGGGTTTTCTTTTGTTTTCGGATTCATTCGGTGGGTCGGAGGTAAAAACGCTTGATAAATTCCCACCTCCAGGGGTTATCTCTCGGGATTTGATATCAGGGGCAACTGTTGCTCTGCCAAGGAATTTTAATGTAATTTTGCAATCAAAATACAATTTTGAAATTGGCCGTGGGCACACGTCCGGGTACGTGCATGTAACGTGGTAGAAAATTCACGACGAGGAGTCTGCGAAATCCCGCACTATTATGGGTATAGTGCGCAGACTAAAAAAAAAAAATAGGCGCCGTGAGTTAGGAGGAAGTGATTTAAGATGAAGTGAGCAAGAGAAGTGATTAAAGAGGTGGAAAAGGTTAAGAGTAACGCGAGAAATCGCCAGATAATTTCTTTAATTCCGAAACTCAAAACGAAAATAAAGCAATTATTGTACAATATTGGAAGTAGACTAATTCACAAAAGGATTAGTAAATTGTTGGAGGATTTAAAAGTATCCCCAGCAATTTAGGTTCAGAGCCCACTAAAAACTATTATGAATTATACTATCGAAGTATAAATGATGTAGGTGCGCGGAAACGCGTATGGACAGGAATAGCCAATGTTATCTGTCTATGAAAAATTAAAGTGCCCCTCTTCGATAAATAAAATAGAGAAAGATAGATCGGTGATATCCCTCTTTTCCTTTCTCTTTTCTCATCTATCGAGGATGGTAGAGTAGGACAGAATAGGATTACAACAAAAAATTATTAATGTAGTATCATTTCAATTATATTAAATTAATTGTGTTGTGATAAACATGCCTGTTATATGTATTTTCTATTTGGTTGATTTAGAATGATTTTCATCTAAATATCTCTAACATCCCATATCAAGTTATAGAGCGGAAGAGGAAATTTGTGAAAATATAGAAGTCACAAAAATTTAAACAAGTAGATAATTGACAATAATCTAACAAACAAAAAAGGGTTAGTGTTCAAAATGTATTTGGTCAGTTTAGTCGTCTAGAAGGAAGCTACTAGGTCCAATTTATAAAATTCGGAACGTAACAACCATGTGATTCACTATCTACTCCTGACCATATTTCAAAACCGCATTTCAACACCCCATTTTCTATGTTTCTACTTTCCCAACCCTTTTTTTCGTCTCAGGTACACATAGAATATCTAGTTTTCTTACGTGCATAGTTTCTCGTAGTTCTCTTACTTCAAGATCATTCACTCCTCTAGCATTCCAAACACCCGGTCTCCATTCATCGCCTGAAACTCGACACTTTATGTTTACCGTGTGTATGCACTTCGTCAATCAAAGTTTCAGTCCATTCCGAGGCTACCTCATTGTTTGTATTATTCATGTTTGGATTGTACACCCAACTACCACCTGTATGCGCGAAATTTGTTTTGCGAGTGGAAAACATGCCCAAGATAAGTAGTGATTCGTCGTACGGTGGAGAATCTAGTTGTAGCGTTAGTTACAAGGACAGAGAATGGAAACCGAGAGTCTCAATTGGTTGATGATTTATGCTGAGAAGGTCACCAGCCTTCAGCAGCGTTGTATTAGATAGGAGTTCATATGTTCCCATCTGCCAATTCCCGGCCTACCTTTTTTTTAGTAAACAAAGATCAAAACGCATTCTGAATTGTCAACTAAATTGAACGGATAAAGTGCTTTAACGTAGTTTAGTTTATGTCATAGAAATAGTTCAATTTCAAAAAAAATTTTAATCTGAAATTTCATTTATTCTTAACAATAGACTTATCATGGTATTTCACTGGGATACCGCCTTGTCTTCAAAGCTTCTTCTTAATTTTTGAGTGGAAATTTAAAAAAGGAAGGCATTAAGTAGCGCGTTTACGGATTTTTTTTTAATGATCGCGCAAAATAGACTGGTTTACTGGACAGTTAATATTTTATTTTCTGAAATCGAGAGACTCGACCGTTCTGTAAAGGACGTGAAATGGCAGTTTTGTTAGTTTTCAACTTTTGAATATTTTTTTCGGATTTTGAAACAATGAGAAATCCCCAAGGGGCCGTTCAAAAAGTATGTAAAGCTTTTTTCTGACAATTTTGCCGCACTCCCCCTTCCCGACTACGGTATTTTTATAGTATAATTACCAACTCCTAAAGTTTGAATATGAAGTTATTCAATTTTTATCAAAATAAAAAATTGCTTAACTATTCGAGCTTTCTCTTAAAAACTATTCAATTTTAAATATTAGTGTTTAGGTTTCCAATTCGCATACTCTTTTGGATTACCCTTAGTTTAAAAACAAATATTTTAGGCGTTTTGGAAATTTGTTTTTTTTTCGATAATCTAATTGTCTAAAATGGTCAACCTTTTAGCAAACACCAATTTAAATTTGAAATTATTGCATTTTCGAATATTTATATTGCTAAACTTTATATTGTTAAGGCTTTCAATTAAAAATAATTTTGCTAAATCCGGAAGTTTTCCATTAAAATCTGTTGAATTTTTAACACCATGGATGGGAAATTATCTAATTTGTCAACATTCGACCAAAAATTATTCAATTCGGAATACTAAGAACACGCAGTAGTATAAGGAGACCTCACGCCATGTATTACGCCGGGCGAGAAAACGTGAGGCCCGTTATTTCCAAAAATACATCTTTATGAGACGTGTGAATTTTGTCGGATCGAATATGGTATTTTCGATTCGGGTTGCCTTCATTTTCAGATTGATTTACTTGATTCCATCAGCCCGTCGATCGACTGTCAAAAAACGGACATTCGAATCGTGCTACGGTCGGATCAATTTTTTCGATTTGATCGCCCCTTCGATCAAATTTCAAAAAACCGACATTAGATCCGTGCCAGGATCGAATCGGTTTTTTCGATTCGATTGGCCCGTCGATCGAATGTTGAAAAACAGACATTTAAATCGGTTGTTCATTTTTTTACATACTTTCTTTCAATTAGGTGACTATAGTCCATTAATAAACTAAAACAAGTCGTTAAATCCCATACATAAATTAATCAAAAATCAAAATGTGAAAATAGATTAAAGAATTATGAAACATAATTTCTCTTTAATTGAATAACTTCCGCAATTCGAAAAAATTTATATATGTCTACAAAACAAAGAGTTTTCGAATCTTGAATGAATATGCTTTGACTTCCTGGACAACGTATTCCCTGGCATCCAAGTTCGCGCCCCCTGAGAATTCAGGGTCAGGAAGTTTCACAAGTCAATATACTTCAACAATCATCGCAAAATATTATCCAAATTTTATCAAGCGAAAAACCACGGCCGTTTTTAGATTTTGCCTTCCTGGACAAAGTCTTGTTCAGCGTACAAATTCGCGTACCCTAAGATTTGGGAGTCAGGTGGTTTCAAAGATCAATATTCTTTATTTCTCGTAGCAATATATTATTCAAATTTTGTCGAGGGAAAAACCACGGACGTTTTTCGACTTTGGCTTCCTGGACGTCTTCTCCGGCGTCGAAGTTCACGTCCCTTAAGATTTTAGGGTCAGGAGGTTTCAGAAGTCAATATTGTCAACAATCGTCGCAAAATATCATCTAAATTTTGTCGAAGGAAAAACCACAGTCGTTTTCCGATTTACATCCTGGACGTCTTCTCCGGCGTCCAAGTTCGCGTACCCTAAGATTTGGGGGTCAGGATGTTTCAGAAGTCAATATTCTTTATTTTTCGTTGCAATATATTATTTAAATTTTGTCAAGAGAAAAAACACGGCCGTTTTTCGATTTTTACTTCAAGGAAATTTCTCTTTCGTCGACCAAGTTCGCGTCTCCTAACACTTCGGGGTCAGGAGGTTTCACAAGACAATATTCTGCGATAGTCGTCGTAAAATATTATCTAAATTTTGTCAAGGGAAAAACCACAGTCGTTTTTCGATTTTGACTTCCTAGGCAACGTCTTCCCTGGCGTCCAAGTTCACGACTCCTAAGATTTCGGGGTCAGGAGCTTGCAGAAGTCAATATTCTTCAATAATCGTCGTAAAATATTATCTAAATTTTGTCAAGGAAAAAGAACAGTCGTTTTTAGATTTTGACTTCCTGAAAATCTTCCCCGGCGTCAAGTTAGCTTCCCCTAAGATGTCGGGGTCTGGAGAAGTCAATATTCTCCAACAGTCGTCGTAAAATATTATCTGAATTTTGTCAAGGAAAAAACCAAGGCCGTTTTTCGATTTGACATCCTGGACGTCTTCTCCGGCGTCCAAGTTCGCGTACCCTACGATTTGGGGGTAAAGATATTTCAGAAGTCAATATTCTTTATTTTTCGTAGCAATATATTCTTTAAATTTTGTCAAGAGAAAAACTGCGGCCGTTTTTCAACTTTGGCTTCCTGGACGTCTTCTCTGGCGTCAAAGTTCGCGTCCCTTATGATTTTGGGGGCAGGAGGTTTCAGAAGTCAATATTCTTCAATAATCATCGCAAAATATTATCTAAATTTTGTAAAATGGAAAACAAAGGCCGTTTTTTATTTTGATTTCCTGGACGTCATCTCCAACGTCCAAGTTCACGTTCCCTAACATTTCAGGGTTAGGAGGATTCAGAATTGAATATTCTTCAAGTCCCACCGCGAAATATTACTTACGTTTTGTCAAGAAAGCAATTTGACAAGCGAAAATATTATTTAAAATTTCTGTAAATTTCAGATAAATAATATACGTTAGAATACTAAATAGAAATAAATGTTCAATTCCGGCTTTGTCGAAAATTACCTCCTTCGCATAATATTGAAATGAAAAACAATTCAAATTCTATAATGTTAAAAACGTTCCCTTTCATTAAATTAAGTCTTTTTTCTCTTTGATAATTGCTTCCAATAGTTTCATATAACCTCTGAAATTCAATAATATTATGCTTTTTCAAAATTTTGTAGACTAATTTTGCCCCTGAAAATATGTATCTGTAATTATTACTGTATTGAACACTGGACCGAGCATATAAACGTTAATTTGTCAGAACAATAAATCTTTGAAAACTTTGTGAAATCGAAATTTTTTCAAATCTTTGTGAAATTGTTTATATCTTCGTGAAATCTTTGAAATTTTTGTGAAATCTGTTTGGTATAAGTTAGCATTTATCGATGATGTTTACACATAAATCTGTCGAGTGGTAGTTTACGATGCATGTAGTGATTATTTTTATCGCCTTTTTTATGTACTTGAATTTACGAACTTTCATATGAACAAAATTTGGGAATTTTTTCCACATTTTTTTGGTCTAAAACATTAAAAGGGCAAAAAATGATATTTCGTCTAAAAAATTAGCGAATTTTTAATTTTTAGGGAGTTGACTACGCTTACACATCGTCCATTATTCACACATGCTAAATACAAGTTTAATTGTCGGTATTAAAAATGTTAAAAACGTCAAAAATTTACTATTTACAATTTATATTCTAAAGCATATTATAAATTCTATGTCAAATTCTAAGAAATATCACGTCATACAAATGTGAATGCGCGGTCATTGGCATCACAATCAATCAGAAGATCGGATGCCCCACGAAGGAGCACTTGAGGCCCATCTACTATGCCCCAATTGGTGAAAAGGCCATAAACGTCATAATGATATGTGTTGGCCGACTATCCCTCAAGAAAACGCATAGCTAACACTGGCACGTGGCCTCCCACCTATGCACCATCCCAGGATCTGTGTCAAGAATGTCATAAATCATGTCATAAAATGGTCCACGATGGGACTATTTTTCCACCCCTGATCGAATTTTTGCCTATATATACCTACGACTTGGGTTACGACAAGCTTATTTCTACCGTTAAATCGCTGCCCAAAAACTCTTCGGAACATCTTTAAGTTGGATTTATTCAAAGTGAACTAGTTACAAAAAACTTTAGAAGCAGTGGACTTAGTCAAAAGTGAAACAGTGGATTTAATCAAAAAAGTCAATCACTTATTAAAAAAAAACTTAGAATCAGTGGAATCAGTTCAAACCTCAAAAGACAAGGTCTAGAATTATTTTAATTTCAAACTAAAGTCAGCGATCCCTTAGAAATCAAGAAAACCCGCCTAAGAGGTTCTGCACCAATCTATTGAATGCCTACACTGTAAAAAAAGTTGGTATAATTTTAAATCATACCACGATGAAAATTATTCTATCTGCGTGCGACGATGTAAGTTTACACACTTTAAAAATAATGCAGGACGTAAATTGCCAGGACCACATTTCAATTTTGAGGTTATGTTCGTGAGGTTATAATTTTTTAACACTCTGGCAAGATAAATAAAGCACATATTAATTTTCTTAGGTATCGTTTTGAATAAGAAAGACATTTTTTTTTATTCACATAGAACTCATCAACTCATCACTATTACAGCAATATTATAGGCTCCGAGACGTAATTTTATTGTAAAGTCCAACGCGCCATCTCTTTCTGTCGGTTTGTCGATGCCCTAATAGCACGGAACGTTCCCGGGACGTGTAAAATGTCCGCCGCTTGGGAACGTTCCAAACTTAAATTAACGTTATTGTTATTATTGTCAATAAAAAACGCGTAAACCGTAAGTGACAGGTCAAAATCGATATCAGTTTATGATTCGGATATCATATTATAGTGTAGAATATGCGGTACTCAAAACTCAAAAATGACATCCATTCATACCTATCTCTTACGGTTTACGAGATAATTGTTGTTAAAAATAACAATAATGGAAGGTTCCCCTCAGGTCCCACCGGAACGTTCCTGGAACGTTCCCAAGGGGCGGACATTTTACAGGTTCCGGGAACGTTCAGAAGGTGCCCGCGAAACGTTCCAGGAACCTTTCCGGAACGTTTCGCGCTATTAGAATGGATTGTCGATTTATGTCCTGTTTGTAATTTCTCAGGATGTCAAGACGTAACAATACTACCCGTGTGTGAAATTATGCTAGATACTGCAAATTTACCAAAAAAAGTGTTAATTTATAATAGTCGGAGAGCTAGCTACAAAAAACGACTCGATTCGGTGCCCAAGATCATAACTCGCAAGTTGTAAGAAAAACATTTGTACATCATGAAATGGCACCTCTGCCAGTTAGCAACCTTTGCGTATGAAAATGGCAGCCGGTTTTCCACGACGGAAAATTTGTCAAAAAAATCGATTTGGTGGCCGCGTCAAATTTGTTTAGAAACATTCTTCAGGTTTCAACTAAGAGCGGTTAAACAATGGCAGAAGTCCAGTCGCTTGGAAAACCCTTGGCAGAAGCGATTGAAAAATCCGGAAAAACCCCCCAAAAAATTGATATGGTTCCCACGCCTACCTTTTTTCCTGACATTCTTCAGACCTTAACTAAGAGCTGTGTGTAATTGCAGAACTTTAGCATAATGCAAAACCTCGGGAAAATTAATTTAGTCGGAAAATGTCAACATAATTATGAATACATGATTCCTCGCTAAACTTGCATGTTAAAGCTATTTTTATGTATGCCATTACAATTCTTTTCAAATTCTACGTCAATTTAAAAAAAAAATCATCGCGATACGATGAAAACTCGCTGTGAAAGTCAAATTTTTTCTTGCGCGTCCAATTTGAAGCCAGTCGCTCAGTTTTTGCGAGAGACTTTTACGAGAGAGTTGACATTTTCCGAATAAATTAATTTTGCCGAGGTTTTGCATTATGCTAAAGTTCTGCCATCACACACAGCTCTTAGTTAAGGTCTGAAGAGTGTCGGGAAAAAAGGTAGGCGCGGGAACAATATCAATTTTTTGGGGGGGGTTTTCCGGATTTTTCAATCGCTTCTGCCAAGGGTTTTCCAAGCGACTGGACTTCTGCCATTTTTTGACCGCTCTTAGTTGAAACCTGAAGAATGTTTCTAAACAAATTTGACGCGGCCACCAAATCGATTTTTTTGACAAATTTTTCGTCGTGGAAAACCGGCTGCCATTTTCATACGCAAAGGTTGCTAACTGGCAGAGGTGCCATTTCATGATGTACAAATGTTTTTCTTACAACTTTCGAGCTTTGATCTTGGGCACCGAATCGAGTCGTTTTTTGTAGCTAGCTCTTGGACTATAAGCTCATTTAAATGTATTCACTAACGCAAATTGACTACGTGCCAAACTGATCGAATAATTTCCATCGTCAGACATAGTAATTTTACATCGGACAGTTATTTCATACTGTTCTATGGGGAAATTGGAGTAGATCGTGAATTTCGGAGCGACATTGGTGAATTTACCAGGTGATACATTGTAATTTAAAATACACTGCTCGTGAAATTACAACCTAGTTATAAATATCAGAAAATAATTTTTTACAGTGTATACAGTAAGGGTGCATTGACAAAACGAGAAAAGACCACCCCAGGAACCAACAATAAAAGGATTAGTGAAACGTTCCAAGCGACAATCAACTAAATCTTCGGTAAGTTTAAATATTGACTATTGCTATGCCTTATTTTTCTCTCTAATTTATTTTAAATCTCTTCACTAAAGTCTTTTTCTTTTTTTAAAGGGTGGACACCAAGACGATATTTCTCTGAAATTCTGGCAGTTCCATGCTGCGCAAAATCTATTTAATCAAACAATTTAAACAAGACTCACATTTGTAAAATAGATATTAATAAATTATAATTTTATATCTTAAACGATTTTCCAATCTAAACAATTCGATTGTCTCAACCTTTCGTCTTTGCTTTTTTCCTCAATCCATGTTTTCTATTTTGTAGCAAATTTAGAATAAAAAAAAGAGAATGTAGCGTAAGTTTAGATTTAATTATTTTATAACAAGGTAAGTGGGTCTTCTCCGAGACGTAACAGCGGGATAAAAAAAAAGGTTTTTGACGTGTTTATACTTTCAAATACCAACACTCGAACTTGTCATTTTTAACATTCTAGGTATGCATACCGTATGGTGGTTTTTAGGCGTCCCGCCAAACATTCTCGCTCACTCTATAATTCGTGAAATCAAAAAAGATTGTTCATGTTTTTATATTTTCCAATATCGACCATCAAACTGGTCATGTTTAACATTCTAGGTGTACATAACGTAAGGGAGGTTTTTAGCGGTCCTGCCGAATATTCTCACCCACTTTATAATTCGTGGGATAAAAAATTTTTTTTACGTTATTATTTTTTCAAATATCGACAATCAAACTTGTATTTGGCAGGTCTGAATAATAGGTGATGTGTAAAGGTAGTTAACGCCTTAAAACATTTTTATTCGACAATTCTTTCTGACAGAATATTATGTTTTGTCCTTCTAACAGATTTAAGCAAAAAAAAATTGAAAAATAATTTGTTTGAGTTCGTTTATATGAACGTTCGTAACTTCAAGTACCTGCTGTTTTATTAGCTTGTACCTTTCGTTTTTTGTTTTCATTTACTTAACTATTATTACTAAATTTGTGAGATAATTTGATATATCAAAAAATCTTACACCAGTAGCAGGTGGGAACGTAAGTGTTAATATGCACGTCATTTTACATTGTTTTTTCAAAGTTGCATGCAAATGTTTAGAGTTACACAATTATTTAATTTCTATCGTTAGAGGGCACCCAATCGAAGCCTTGTTTATATAAAAGTTATTAAAGCTAAAATTAATTTCATGATATTTTATAAAAATTCATTTCCAAATAAAATAATTTCATGTAAAAGAATTAGACGCGCGTGGATGAGGTTCCAGTAACGTAAAATTTTCCAACTTTAGAAGCATGAGTCTGAAATGTTTAATTTAGAACATATTCAGGTTTTAAATGTGTAATTTTTGAGACCGTTCTACTTCCAAGACCTCAAATTAAAAGTTTTTTTTATTTTTCAAAGTTTCAATTGAAAAAAGTTATTTTAAGCCTTTTTAATTTTGAATTATTCAATTTGAAAGATTTTCTCATTTAAATGTATAATCTTTAATTCTTGTTTCCGGAATGTTTAAAATTTGACTTTAAAAATTGTTCAACTTTTCAAGTTTATAATTTCAAATTGAAGAATATTGGGTTTAGAATATGGAATTCTGATTTAATATTTTACCACTTTCAATTATTTATTTTGAATTATGCAGAGCCTTTTTTTGTGTCCACTTTGCACCTTTCATATTGAAGCCTTTAAAGTTTGAGCTTTGAAAGATGAAATTTTTATATTAATGACCGGCACAAATTTTTGCAACCCAGGAAACTTTATTCTTGTATTTTGGTGGTCTCTCTGTAAGCTTTACTTGAAAATTGTATTCCGTTCATTTATTCTTGAAATTATTAAAAATGAAATCAGACAATTCTTCTTCATTATATTTTTCAGGAGCCAATATCGTAGTGTTAGCTTACAAACGCAACCATTTCAAATGGATGTATTTCGCAACTGCATATATGAGACAAACTATGGCAGCATGCCCAACCATAGCATTTATTAACTTATGTTCTTCGTTTTAATTTATGACTTGATTCAATTATATTTTTCGTTTTAAATGTACTTGTCGGAGCAAATATGGGTTAAGAAAGTTGAGGTCAAGAACGAGTTAAAAAGAAGCAACAAAAACCAGGATAATATCAAATATTATAATATAAGGATATAATAAAACGATAGATTATATTATAATATATCGTTCCATTATAATATATAATACAATTCTCATTTTTCTTATTCCTTTTTGAATTGCTTCTGCCCGCAACTTTCTTAAATAATTTTGTCACCGACGATTTTTTTAACCCGCTTTTTCTATCAGTCCCTCAATTTATCTTGGAATTAATATAAAAATGGCTCAGCAATTGTAAACATCCAACAAATCTAAAATTCTAACTGAAGTTTCAATGTTAGTAATTCAAAAAAGTAATAAATAAAATCTCATTTTTAAATAATCATATTTCAACATTATTCTTCTAAGAACTATATACATTCCTTCTCAACATTTCCTTTTTTAGAATAAATATTTCATCCAAATTTGCCAACAACGCCAATACAATTATTTATTACTTAATCAGGAGTATTATTATCGACTTCTTAAGACTTCTTTTCTATTCGAAAGTACAAGACAATAAACATTTCAATATTATTTATAAGAGAATCCATTGGAGTACTTTTTTGTTAGCTATACATACAGGGTGTTACAAAAGTCCCAGGACGGCTGAATATTTCCTCACGCAAGATATTTTTCACGGAGAGTAACTTTCAACGAGGAATTCAAAGGTGACCTTTATTTTGCCTTGACGATGACCTTCAAGGTTTTTTCAAGGACAACTTTTTTTTTCAATTGGAAACTCCCTTTTTCACATCGGCAATCGATAGAGCGGAAAATTTTACGTTCAAATATATACCCAGGTCATAGATGCAGGGTGTCTAGCGAAATTCCGTTTACAAATTCCCGGATCAGAAATAACGTTTTTCCCGGTTTGTTCTTGTGATGTGTTTAGCTATTTGAGGATTGGGACTCGGACAATAGCTTAGCGCCCGGAAAGAGCATAATTTGAAATAAACAGTCACTTGTATTACAAAAATGAGGTATTTATTGATTTAAAAATAAAATTTAAAATCAGATAAGACTAACGTTTGGCTGGGCATCCACTGTTGCGCTTTTACGATATTCATGTGTCGAACTCGACACATGGTATGGAGAATTGATACAGAAGACGAAACTCCTGTACATTACCTACGCCAAAAACAAGCAAGTTTCTTTTGGAAGTTAATAGTTCCAATCTTTCCGAACGCGGCGCTAATATTTCATGTGCAGCCTTTCCCAAGCATGTTAACCATGCAATTTTCGACACATACGACACAAGCGCCATATACGTGAAGTAACTTAAACTTCCCGTGGTCTCGACTCGATTTTCGAAGTTGAAAACTTGAGTTTCTGCGCATGCCCAAGAAAACGATGTTCATTAGCTGTGATTTGCGCCTTCTTTTCAAAAAGACAAATTACGTTTTTCAAACTTTTTATTATATAAGAATAATTTTACACAGAAAATAAAGATTTGGAATTTATGGCAACAGAATTCCCGGATCGTTCAAAGAATTCTCGGATCTTACAAAGAATTCCCGGCTAGACACCCTGTTGATGGGCAAATCCACGTAAAGTGTCTTTTTTCTAAAAAAAAAAGTCAAAAACAAATCTCAAGGCACGCATTTCAAACTTTGTTCGTAAGTTCTACATACATGTAGAAACGCATTTTTTAGCTTGCTCAATATCTTTGCGCATGCGCGCAGTTTGCACAAAATATTGAAATTAAGGCCATGTGATGAGTGCACTAAGAAAGGCGGGTCTGGTCCTAAATTGTAATAATCATGAAAAAAGCAAAAAAAAATTATTAAAAAAAAACTTTGTCCATGATTATTAAAATTTAGGACCAGACCCGTCTTTCTTAGTGCTTCTTATTCATTATCCCAATTTTTCAACTCGATGTGACTATTCGTGTGAAAATAAGTTGACAAATAAAAAAAGTGTCGGTAAGGTAGGAATCCGGTCACGTGGCGCACTCGTCACATGACCTTAATAAATCAATGAAATGAATGAAATAAATGATATTTTATGAATAGAAGGTGAAAGAGGGTTGCTTCTTCTTTTTTAATGCTCAGGATACTTTTCAGTAGTGTGTGAATTACGATCTTCTTGATTTAGAATATACTGGGTGTTTTTTTTTAACTTGAGACATCGAAATATCTTTAAAAATACGCATCCTTGGTTGGTTAAACATTGTATCGAATATATTTCTTTATTATTAAACAACTATTTTCAATTTAATACTTTTAAGAAAAATTAGGACTATTTTTTTGAACTCTTCTCCAATTCAATTTGTTAGAAAAGGATTAACTTATTATAATAATGACAGATTTACTTGCCAAAAGTTTGATATAAAATTTATTTTTTATTCGAACTAATATGATGTTAGTTTGCGATAAACTTTGGGCCTTCTGAATAGAAAAACCTTTTTGTCAAAAAAATATTGTCAGACCAGTAATTCGATGGAAACAAGTAATATTTTTACAATATTTGACTATTTTTTGTAATCTTTTGAAACATTCTTGATTCTTGGAAAAAAGTTTCAGACAAAAGTTATTCCTTTCAATAAAACTGAACTTTATTGTGGAACAATATTTTTTTGTTGACTTGTAACTTTTGAAGAAAATCCATTCATATACAAATTTTGACTTTGATTTTTACGAAATGCACGTGATTTTTTAGGCACATAATTTTCCTTGCGGGGGCGTTTTTTGGCCACCGAAATACAGCAAAGTCAGCAAAAACTTTAATCCTATCTTGATGCGCGCGATTTTTACAGCTGCTGGCGCTGGAGTGGACATTTTCTCTGAAATTTTTGAGTGGACATTTTAGCTTTAAATTGGGTATAACTTTGGCGCGCACTGCGATATTAACTTTATCCATGGTAAACTTCTTTGCCCCAACATACTGCTTAATTTCCGTGAGCATAGAAGAGTGTGCTTCAAGAATTTTTGGAATAAAGTACGAAGATGCAGTGGACATTTTCTCGCTAAATTCAAAATTTTCGATATTTGAATGTGTGATACTTCGATAATTTTATAAGCACATATTTTTCCTTTATATGGTGTCTACTGGCCACCAAAATCTAATAAAAAATCGAAAGATTTTCGACCTGGGTAGTTGCGCGCACTTTCCACAACTACAAACCTTGGAGCGGACATTTGAATTGTAAAAGCGGTGGCACGACTTTGAGATTGTCTTGCTGAGTTATAAATCGAAGCACAATGTTAAATCCGTGAAATTTCAGTAGCCTATACTCCACTGAACTCTAGCATGATTTTCCTCAGAATTTTCAAACATTACGTGGAAATGCTGTGAGCATGCAAAGCATTCAATTTGTAGCTGGTACCAAATATTACGCAGGTATATTTCTAGGATTTTTTCCAACTATTATATGTTGTATTTTTCAGGAGGGTTTCTGTAATAACTGTAAACTTTCGTTTCTATTTCAGGGAGTCTGTCTGTAAATTTCTATGCAATATAACTTGTATTTCAATTGTTGGTTTGCATATAATATCACGGTAACAGAAAAATTACACTTTCCTTGGATACGCCCAGATAGGTACATTGTAATCTCAAAGGTCACTCTAAGGTCATTTAAACTTAAACAAGGTCTGCATACCTCTGGGAATAGAAGATTTTTAAATTTTTTTCATAACGAGCAAAGTTATAACTTTAACAAGGAGTATTCAGTAGTGACCTTAAGCAAGACCTTCAAGGACATTTCAAGGTCAAATTTTTCCCACTGAGAACCCCTTTTATAGATTACAATGTACCTATGTATGACCTGAGTACATATTTGAACGCAAAATTTCCCACTCTATCGATTGTCGATATAAAAAAGGGGGTTTCCAGTTTTTTCAAATTGAACTTGAAAAAACCTTAAAGGTCCTCGTCAAAATCAAAATAAAGGTCACCATTGAATTCCTAGTTGAAAGTTGCTTCAAGAATGACCTTGACCGCCCTGAAAAATATCTTACCTGAGGAAATATTCAGTAGTCCCGGGACTTTTATGAAACCCGCTATAATAATTAGTCTCAAAGTTGTTTATTATTATTTTGTTTTTATCAGAATGTATTTATTATTTAAAAATACGACTGTTGGGTTCCTCTTTGACCTTGACAACGGCGCCACCTGACAAGCGAACTATTAGGTTTCTCAAAGTTATTAGAGCAATTTTAATGAAAAAGAGCAGTACATATCAATTCATTTTAATCAAAAATGTCATACTAAAGCCTAAAATGAATTATTTACTATAAGATTCCTTGTTAATATTGAACTGAAATTCAAATTTCTTCCCAATAGTTCCAATTTGTTAGCGCTGTCGTAGCTACCCAACAGGCGTATTTTGTAAAGTTATTCACCTCAGCCTACAAACTTAACGTCTTAACACTAAATGTATTTTTTATTCTGAAGGAAATGTTTCTTACTCGAAATACGTAAATTAATTCAATTTGCAACTAAGTGATTCTTTAAGCATTAAAATAGAAACTAAATCATTACTTCTTTAAAACTATCGAAAACACTTGATGTATTTTATTCCATGGTAAATTTCTCTTAGCCGAAATACATCAATTAGTTACATTTTTTAAAACAATTATTTAAACATTTAAACATACATTGAATAGACAATTCCTTTAAAATTATTTGAAACACTCAATTTCATTTCTGGTAAATGAAATAAATCAAGCAGTTTATTTTGTATGCATACGTGTAAAAGGAATTTTTTATCCCTGATGTGATTTGACATTTTATTTAACTGTTATCCACTTCGAGTACGTTTAGTTTCACATGTTCTCATGGTAGACTCCCATGGCAGATGAAAGCTGAAACTCCTGAGAGTGAAAGAGACGGATAGATCTATTGTTCTTTTTCACTCTCATGAGTTTCTGCTTTCAACCACTGCTTCCATCCGCCATAGGAGTCCACCATCAAGATTGATTCACGTTAAAGTAGAAATACTATCAGGGCTCTTTCATACGATTGCAGATCCGCAACTTGCGGACTTGCGCAAGTCATGAGTTGTGAAAATAGAGATTTTTCCGTCAGCGGGAAAATCTCCCGATGGTGGTAATTTGCATGCTCAATTATGATTTTAAAAGAAAATTTAATGAGTTTTACATGATGGCCGTGTCTACGGGTACCGAAATTTCGGTACGAATAGCTCCCTGATACTACTTTTGCTATTTATACCGAAACTTCGGGGACAAAGTTCCGAAAAGCCATAAGACGTTGTAAAGGGGAAGGGATTTGACCAACATTATTTCTGTAACCAGTCACAGGGGTACATTCCCCCCACAAGACGTTGGAAAGGGGTAGGGATTTGACCAACATTATTTCTGTAACCAATCACAGGGGTGCCTCCCCTACCCCTCATAAGATTTTGGAAAGGGGTAGGGATGTCATGTAAAATATTGATTTTTCAGAAAAACTGTATATTACATAAAAGGTGTATTTCCAGGAGATCAACAACTTCTATCTGAAGCTTTTTTGTAATTTTTTATTATTTACTGAAATTAAGCGGAAGAACATGACATTCTTAGCTTTTTTTGAGTTTTGACCTCGAAATGCAGTTATACGGAGTTTCAAATTAATTGGAGGTATTCGCTTTTCGGAAGTTTACTCTTGAAATTTCGGTACGAATAGTCAAAGTATAGTATTTGAGAGCTATATTCATACCAAAATTTTAGTACAAATACCCAAAATAGTATCTGACAGCTATTCGTACCGAAATTTCGGTACACGTAGACACTTCCTTACAGGATAGGCAAACAAATTGAGCTAAACATATTTATGGAAGAATAACAGTGAGGCAATAAATAGATTTTTCAATGTTTTGATGAAAAGAAACAAGCACATTCAAATCAGCTGATTCCTCTTAAAGTTCTGTGTGCAGGAGTTTCGGACTTCTCGTGTTTTGTATGGATTTTTCAACAAAATAATATTTTTGTGCACAGGAGGTGTTTTGAACATTTATTATTACATATAATAATATTATGCTTTCGCAAACAATGGCCTGTACCAGTTTTGCAACATTTCTTATAAAGCATTAATTTCTAAACAACCCAACAAAATGAAGTAGACGTTAATTACGCGATTTTATTTGTTATCTTTAAAATATCAGAATCAAGCATGCTGATTATCATTTTTCAAAAGCAACTATAGAGGTTATGTCAGCTTCGCTTATTGCACAAAGACGTGCCGAAAAACTTATGCAGGCTATTGTTTCCGAATGCATAATATCATTATGTTCATTAATGTAAAAAAACACTTACCCCCTGTGCACAAAAATATTATTTCGTTAAAAAAAGTCCTACAAAACACGAAAAACTCATGCACACAGAACTTGAAGAGAAATCAGCTGATTTCGCAGGCATCTGTATCTTTTCATCAAAATATTGAAAAATCTATTTAATGCATCACCGTTATTCTTCCATAATTATTTTTAGCTCAATACATTTCCCTATCATTTGAAACACATTACATTTTCTTTTTTAAAAAAATGGATGTAAAAATCTATTTTCACAACACATGACTCGTGCAGATCCGCAAGTTGCGGATCTACAATCGTGTGAAAGAGCCCTCAGCCTTGTTTTTAGGGAATGGCTAACGGTCCTCAAAGATTTGATGTTATGTTACCTCATTCACGTATGTAAACCAAACTTACCAATAAATATCGTAAGGTTGAGCAAGTACGTTACGTAAACCTTTTACAGGACCCTTTTTTGCTGACAAGGTTTTTCTCTGTTGTTCTTGTCTTAAAACAGGAGTACTCATTTTTAAATAAAGCTAAAACTGTTGTATATATGCATATTCAATAAACAAAAAACAAAAAAAAATAAAACGTTTTTTAGCCGCGCATCCAACAATGATCCTATAAATACACGCCTAGCCACTGGTGGGAGTCACTGATACATACGGACATGATCCTGGATCATGCATACGGATACCCCGGATACCAAAGATATTTTACCTAGATCAGTGGCCCCAACTTTGGCATGTTGAGCTACTGCGCTTGTCCGGCGCAGTGGTCCTCATTGGTCGCTGTTGGCGCGCGATTTAAACCGGGTATAATTAACAATTATTGAAATTAAAGTAGAGTATTATTATAAATTGCACGTTAATATTAGAAATTACGTAATTTGTGATGAAAGGTTAAAAAAAAAAAGAATAATGCGTATATTTTGTAGTTGATAGTTTATTTTTTCAATTCCAAAGACTAACTTGTATTAAAAAATATTGCAAATAAGTATTTTTTAATCTTTTAATAAACATTTTTTTATACAAAAATCTTTTTCATTGAAATATAAATATTAATGTGCAATTGATAATAATTCTTTACTTTAATTTAAATAATTGTTAATTATACCCAGTTTAAATCGCGCGCCAACAGCGACCAATGAGGACCGCTGCGCCGGGCAAGCGCAGTAGCTCAATATGCCAAAGTTGGGGCTACTGACCTAGATGCGGCAAGGGTCTAGTTAGGCCACATGTTACCAGGGCGGCGCTACCTTCAGTTTTGTGGCCTCGGCTTTATTCGGTACTCTTCGGCTAAATTCGGCATTGCCGCTTCGCTTAAAGCGATTGTTTCGACCACATACCGCAAGGCGGCGCGATAAACGTCGAGCGGGTATTTAAAATGTTTGCTTTATTATGAATTATTTATGTATATTAAAGGACTGAAACAAACTTTTTCCTATTTTAAAATACTTGTAGTACATATAATTCACTCTTATGACTGGAAAAGAGAAAAATATCTTATGATATAGGACGTAATAAAAAATGAAGAAGTCATTGAATATAATAATAAATTCAGCATTCTATTCGTTACAAATCTATAAATGATAAGACAATATTTTACCATTGGACAATAAGTTACACATGTTTTCATTTTTCTCATTAAATATTAGAATTAGAATTAGTATAAAAAGTATGATGAATAATAAAAAAATAATTCAAAATTAGATGCCGAGTACACAAATTAACGTAAAAAAAT